>OX578272.1:547500-1110000 GCA_951217065.1 Baccha elongata
AACAATCCGCAGCTGTTAGTGGCTGGAGCTGGAAATCATGTAGTGACGCTAAGCGGCCAACAAGGAGGTCCGCAAGTTGGGCATCAATTACCTAATATGCAACAGCAACAACAACAAACCCAGGCAAACATTCCACTTTCTGTGAACGTACACAGCTTTAGCAATTCCAATGCCGTCGACAGTGGAGGTTCTAATAAATCACAACAGATGGCACCCAGTCAAATGGCCCAGATGCAAATTCAAGCTCACGCAGCTGTGGCAGCAGCAGCTGCATCAGCTAATGCAGCAGCAAACAATGTTTCCGGAGGACTTCTTTCACAAAGCTCTTCGCTGCCAGCTTCATCTGGGGCCGGGGATAATGAGAAAGATTGGCGTGAATCTGTTACAACGGATTTGCGGAAACACCTAGTCCATAAGCTGGTTCAGGCAATATTTCCCACATCTGATCCTGCAACTATGCAGGACAAACGTATGTTCAATCTCGTGTCTTATGCAGAGAAAGTTGAAAAAGACATGTATGAAATGGCAAAGTCGCGATCAGAGTACTATCACTTGCTTGCTGAGAAAATCTACAAGATTCAAAAAGAGCTTGAAGAGAAGCGTCTCAAACGAAAGGAACAACAAATGCTGCAAATGCAACAACAACAGCAACAGTCCGGGCCAGGGGGTGCAAGTCAACAGCAACAGTTACCTGGGCACCAGCAAATCCGACCAAATGTCTCTATGGTGAACCAACTAAGTGCAGTAGGGAATCCCATGGCTAATATGATGCAACGAGGTCAAGCTCCTGGTATGATGCCACAAAATCCAACTCAACAGGCACCAGGTGTGCGTAGTCATTCTCCGGCAGGAATGTTAAATGCGATGCAGCAAAACCGAATGCAGTTTTCTAATCAAGTGGGCTTACAAACTGGACCGCTTGCTAATTTGGTAGTAGGGCCACCTGGTCCAAGTCCCAACGGAACTCCAACATCACAGCAAAACTTGGTCATTCAGAATGCAGTGCAATCTCCTTTCACCAGCGGCGGACAGACAGTGGGTGGAGGAGTTCTTTCTCAGCCAGCAACATCCCAGGGATCTCAACAGCAACAGTTTATCAATGCAAATGGGGGTGTCAGTCAGTTCAACGACTTAATGAAAGCACGAATGATTTCGCAAAATGTAGCCGCTGTTCAACAACAACAGCAGCAAACAGCTAGTCAAGTTGTAACCTCGGTAAATCAAAATATTGTCATTCCACAATCTCCATTCAATTCTGCCGGACAGATTCAGAATAACCCTGTGACTGCGTTTGCACCGACAATGCAACAACAACAACAACACCAACAACAACAACAACAACAACAACAACAACAACAACAACAACAACAACAACAACAACAACACCAACAACACCAACAACAACAGCAACAACAGCAACAACAACAACAACAACAACAACAACAACAACAACAACAACACCAACAACAACAACAACAACAGCAACACCAACAACACCAACAACAACAACATCAACAACAGCAGCAGCAACAACAACAGCAACAACAACAACAACAACAACAACACCAAAGACAACAACAACAACAACCACAACAAACACAACAACAACACCAACAACAAACACTACAACAACAACAACACCAAGAACAACAACAACAGCAGCATCAACAACAGCAACAACAACACCAACAACAACAACAACAACAACAACAACAACTGCAGCAGCAGCAACAACAGCAGCAACAGCTGCAACAGCAGCAGCAACAGCCGCAAAAAGCTGTAAGTGGTGGCATGCCACCGACTCCAACTAGTCTAGAATCACTGACTAACGTGAATACCACAATGGCTCCATCTCCTTCAGCGAGTTATATAAATAACGGCCCTTTAGCGGTCAGTACTCCAAACCCTCCATCAGTATCGTCACTAATGCAACCTATGAGTGACCGCAACACGCCACCCCTGATGACTTCACCATCGAATACGGGAAAAACAGTTACTCCAGCAACAACCCCAAATTTGGCCCAGAAACAGCAACAACAGCATCAAATGGGGTTGGGCAAAGGAGGGGGTGTTGGTTCAAATAATTCAGCATCTTCAAGACCGTCCTCTAGCTCAAACTTGTCATCGCAAATGGCTGCTCTAGAAGCTGCTTCCCGAGACCAAGATGATACCCCACCATCTCCGGATACCAACACGAACGCACCAAAAGGAAAACTGGACTCCATCAAACAAGAAGATGAAATAAAGAAGGAGTACATGGACAAAAACGGCGAAAACAGTCAGATGGACACATCGTCAGGAGGTGGATCAGCGGGAATAGGAAAGAACGTCAACAAGGATGGCACTAATGCTACACTCATAAAAACCGAACCCATGGACACAGATGATAGTGGTGGTCAGACCAATAACAGCGATTTATGCATAAAGGACGAAAAGCCGATTATAAAGGAGGAAGGTTCGACTTCTAGCACTGGAGGTGACAATAAACTTCAGATCAAAACGGAAGTAAAACCTGTAGTACCGGAACCCTTGGTCCCTACTGGGGAGAAAAAGAAATGTGTTTTCAATCCAGAAGAACTGAAAAGAGCGTTATTACCAACTCTTGAGAAACTTCTCCGCCATGAGCCGGAGTCGGCGCATTTTAAATCTCCAGTCGACCCCCAAGCTCTGGGCATTCCTGACTACTTTGAAATTATTAAAAAGCCAATGGATTTGGGGACAATAAGAAATAATTTGATAAACGGAATGTATAGTGATCCTTGGGAGTATGTCGATGATGTTTGGTTAATATTTGACAATGCCTGGTTATATAACCGGAAGACATCGCGCGTGTATAGATATTGTACCAGGGTAAGTTTTCTTTAAGTGCAAAACCTTGTTGTATACTTATTTTATGTATCTATAGCTGTCAGAGGTATTTGAGCAAGAAATTGATCCAGTTATGCAAGCTTTAGGATATTGCTGTGGCCGAAAATACACTTTTAATCCACAAGTGTTGTGTTGCTATGGTAAACAATTGTGTACCATCCCTAGAGATGCGAAATACTACAGCTACCAAAATAGGTATGTTTTTTTTTGTTTTTTAATGTTTTCAAATAATTACATATATCAATAAAATTAATGAATGTATGCATCAAACATTTATTAGACCGCACATATGTAAACATATATGTAAATGTCATTGTTTGAAAAATATATATTAATCAACCTTTTCCTTTACCTCTTCTTTTTCGTTGCCTGCACGTTGTATACTACTTCCTGGTTATGGTTTCGAACATTCACCAAAACACGACCGTCTCAACATCTGTTAAATTGCTAATCAAACTTCAAAACTTATGTGATCTCAATTAAAATAATATAAAAATAACATAATCGCTCGTCAAAATGGTCGTTCGTTCCCATCACTGTATTTCTTTCATTTCCACCGCAACCAACACCACATCTCCACACAACACCCAATTAAAATTGTTTTTCAAATGAAACAAAAAATATAGTCTAAAGGATTACGGTGTTGCATCTAACAGATATACATTCTGCCAAAAATGTTTCAACGATATTATCGGTGATACGGTTACACTGGGAGATGATCCACTGCAGTCACAAACGTAAGTACTCCTTTTTAAAATTCGAATGTTTTATTATTATCTTATTGCTTTTATTAATTTTTTTATGAATCATCCATTGAATAATTGAAACACACTTTAAAACAGTTGATATTGTTTTTAATTACATCACCCTGCGAGTTTTAAAATAAATTTGTGTAAGGTCTTGTTTATTTGGTAGCCAATCCAATCTTACGCAAATTGCATTAATTAAAGCGCATCTAACTGAACATAAAGACAAATTTTAAACGAATCACATTGGTGGTTTTAGTTTAGTCATTATATATACATTTCCAAAAGAAATGTATATAGGTACAATGGTTAAGTTTAGTTTTATTTCAATGATTTTATATTAATGTTGGTTGAATTTGATAAAACAAATTATTTCGTTTTCATCACGACGTTTCGTTAGTTTCCTAATTCTTCGGGGGCATTTTACTAGAAACTGTAACCAATTAATTAAAAAAAATTAATTTAATGTTTTTTTTTTAATAATTTAAATTAACTTTTTCTTACTTTGTTGATTTAATTTACATATTTTGTTTCTTAATACTAAATTTAAATTGCATCAATCAATTATAATCACAAAATATATAAATAACAAGAAAAAACATTTTTAAAAATAACATTAATTAAAATTAAATATTGGCAACACAAAAATAAAATTATCACATATCTTTTACTTTTCTTCAGTCTATAATGCAGTGGTGTAACTTTGTTTTATTTCGTCAATATCCTCTTTGGTGTTCATCGTTCTCTGATTTTTTGTTGGATTCTCAGACTTTCTAAAGTTAATCGTGTGTGTAGTTTTTTTCTCTTTGTCCAATATTTCCCCTCGATGGTTTTTATTTTAATTTTTGTAATTTTAATCTTAAATAAAATATAAACATCACACTTTTTCATTATTTTACCACTTCCATCCAGTATAATATATTACATCCAGTATAAAATTGACAAGTTTAATATTTCTTTTTCAACAAAATTTTTTGAACAACTGTCTGCTTGAAACATCATGACATTACGAAGATAGAGAAGACGAAAAAAGTTGGTCTGGAAATTCTGTATTTCTGTTTGTCTGTATGTCAGCCCTCAGCCTAAACTTCTGAACCGATTTGCTTCAAATTTGCAATGTAGGGTTTGTAGACCATTCCTTAAGCCGCGTATCGATTATGCGCGGCTGCCGCGCGAGCCATGTTCGGTTGGGATAAAATTTAGCCATTTGCTTTGTGTTGGGTTAAAAGGGATTTTTAAAAACACTGCTTTGGCTAAAATTCCCTCAAGATTTAAGAAATTTCGCTGAAATAAAAAATTTGTTTTCCTTTTTTCAAGTTAATTGATTCTTTATACAAAATCATACTTGTAACAAAATCTCAATTTTACTTATTTTTCTCGGTTTTGCATAGTTAATTTTATATTTTGAAACAACAGTCCCAAATCTTTGCAAAAGAATTCCGATTGTGCATAGTTTGTTAATGCAGCCTATAAGAGCACTAGTTGTCGAAAATTTCAAGGCAAGGAAAAATAATTTCGCATTGTGCGCATTCGAGAAAGTGTTAAATGGAAATGCAATACTTAGCGTTGTTGTAATTCCATGTTAAAAAAATTCTGGCAAGCGAAACATCATCTGTCAAAATCCAAATTAAAGGTATTGAAAAATTTTGCAATACTCGGCTATTGAATTTAGTTTGACTTCATAAAGCATCAGTTTCATTAATTTTTTGACAGTTAAAGTTTTAATTCGCTTTTGCATTCGGAAAAGTATAGTTCAATACTTTGGTATTCAATACCCGAATAACACTCTCGATTGCGACAATTGTGTTTTTGCTAAAAAAAACTAATTAAAAAAAAAAAACTAAAAAAATCTGTTTTTGCAAAATGAACCTCAAATTGAGGAAGTATTTTATATTAATTCTTTTATCATTTTCTTTATTATTTTATCGTTGGTTCTATTAATCAAACGTTCAGCAACACGCCTGCAATTAATAAAAAAAAACAATTATAGACAATAATTAATGATTTTCAAACAGTGTCGCTCTTGCGCTATATTTATACAATATACACCATAATTATTTATTATTAACAAACCTCCATCCGTTATTCGTGTTATCTAAATCAATCCTTATTTTTACAAGTTTTGTTTTTGTTTTCATCGTGAGAGCCCTATCACAGGCCGTACTCCCGACGTACTGAAAATATTGCTACGAAGTTCGGAGTTCGGGAAATGTGGTATCACTAGCCCCGAATGAATAGAAATTTGGCCGATTTTTCTACGAACATATTTTTTGATCGGAATCAATATAAAAAAAACCCGCGAATGATGAAAACGCACAAAATATATAAAATAATAGAATATTTGTTTAGGAGATTCCAATTTATTGCTTTTGAATACATTTTTTTACAAAAAAAAAAACAATTAAATGAAATTCACAAACTTAAGAATGATACAAATAAACGATAAATAATTAATATTTTGTTTGACATTTTGATTGTATCATGATTCCGAAAGTAGGAGTAGGACCGAGTTCCGTTCGGGGCTTGTGATGTAGTTTTCTTCGTATTCTTAGAGTGGCGTTTCGTTCGGAACTTTGTAACGAGGGACTCTGTGATAGGGCTGATTATACAAACAAGAATATCGTGAGACATTGTACAAACAAGAATATTAACAATAATTTTATTTTTCAATTGAATAAGTTCAAACTTAAATACATTTATTATATGGTTTCCCAGTAACTCTTGCCTTTTGTGTAACTCTTACCGTTGTGATTACGAACAAACGAAAAAAAATAAAACAATTTTCTCTATCTATATTGAAACGTCAAAAAAACCATTTTAGCCTGCTCTACAGTTCGCTTAATTTGAACCCATTTCATTCACCACCTAGTGTCAAAATCTAACCAGTTTAACCAACTTTTAACCCAATTCACACAAGGCCTAAAATGCGAACTATTTTGCACTTACAATTGTCGTACTTCAAATTTGCAAAAAACTTTTTTTTTTAAATTATTATTATAAACATCGATTTATTGAAAAAACACAAACGATTTTGGAATTATTTTTTTGGTAAACTTATTATTAGGTAACAAAATTTTCTACATGTTTTGATTTTGGCTTGATTTTTCCTAAAAAGTACTTTTAGAACTTTTAAGAAAAAGTAATAGGATTTTGTTGGTATTTCTCATTTATATTTTTATATTCTTAAACAAAATTATTTAATGTTTATTTGTTATAATTTTTATTTTATTTTTGTGGCAACCCAGTCGTGCACTTCATTTTTGTTTAAATTCATAATTCTTTTTTTCCGAAATCAATTTTTAAAAAAAAATTGTATATCCAGAAAAACAATTTTTTTTGTTGTATCCTTCTGAAGCAATATTAGTTCTTTGAACATAGTAAAAGCAATAAGAAATGTCCGAACATGTAGAATTGTCAATAATATTTTGTGGGATGAACAAAAATTTTAATTTTATCGTTATACTAGACAAATCAAAAAAGATCAATTCAAAGAAATGAAAAATGATCATTTGGAGCTGGAACCATTTGTGGATTGTCAGGAATGCGGCCGAAAACAACATCAAATATGTGTTTTATATTTAGAAACAATTTGGCAGGGTGGATTTGTCTGCGAAAATTGTCTGAAGAAAAAGAATCAAAAGAGAAAAGATAATAAGTTCAACGCGAAACGATTACCTCCAACAAAACTAGGTGTATATATTGAAACCAGAGTTAATAACTTTTTGAAGAAAAAGGAGGCTGGTGCAGGAGAAGTTCACATTCGAGTTGTTTCTAGTTCGGACAAGTATGTAGAAGTAAAGCCGGGTATGAGACGCCGCTTTGTAGAAGCAGGAGAGCTCAATGCTGACTTTCCCTATAGAGCGAAAGCGCTATTTGCCTTTGAAGAGGTCGATGGTGTGGACGTGTGCTTCTTTGGAATGCATGTTCAAGAATATGGCTCAGAATGTCCGGCCCCGAATACAAGACGAGTCTACATTGCTTATCTTGATTCAGTGCATTTTTTTAGACCACGTCAATACCGTACATCCGTGTACCATGAGATCCTGCTTGGTTATATGGATTATGTGAAGCAGCTTGGGTACACAATGGCGCACATATGGGCGTGTCCACCATCTGAAGGGGACGATTACATTTTCCACTGCCATCCAACCGATCAAAAAATACCAAAACCAAAGCGATTACAGGAATGGTACAAAAAGATGCTCGACAAGGGGATGATTGAGCGAACTATTCAAGATTACAAAGATATTCTGAAACAGGCTATGGAAGACAAACTGACTTCTGCTGCAGAACTGCCCTATTTTGAGGGTGATTTCTGGCCGAATGTGCTGGAAGAAAGTATTAAAGAGCTCGATCAGGAGGAGGAGGAAAAACGCAAACAAGCAGAGGCTGCCGAAGCTGCTGCTGCTGCTGCCAATGCGGTAGATACAATTTATATTTTTCTTACGAATTCCATTTCAATTATATATTTTTAGATATTCTCCTTGTCTGAAGAAAATGATACAAGCAGTGATGGCAAGAAGAAGGGCCAAAAGAAAGCAAAGAAGTCAAACAAGTCAAAAGCTGCTCAAAGAAAGAATAATAAGAAGTCAAATGAACAACAAACAGGCAACGATCTCACAGCGAAAATTTATGCCACTATGGAAAAACACAAAGAAGTATTTTTCGTCATCCGCCTGCACTCAGCGCAATCGGCAGCGAGCTTAGCGGTAAGTTATTTAATAGTATTAAAACAAAGCAATACAAATAAAAATCAAAAATCTCTATCCGTTGTACAAAAAACAATTCTTTCCCATCTTTCTACGCCTTCTAACTAGTGTCGTGCAAAAAAAGGCAATGTGCCTTACAGACACACAGTTAAATTATTATTATTATTGTTATTATAATGTTTCTATTCTATAGCCTATTCAAGACCCAGATCCAATCCAAACATGTGATTTAATGGATGGTCGAGATGCATTTTTGACCATGGCACGTGATAAACATTACGAATTTTCGTCGTTGCGCCGAGCGCGGTTTTCAACTCTTTCTATGCTTTACGAGTTGCATAACCAAGGACAAGACAAGTTCGTCTACACTTGCAACAACTGCAAAGCTGCCGTTGAAACACGATACCATTGCACTGTTTGCGATGTAAGTGTAATTACACAAAATGTCATTATGTTGAATTGTTTTGTTTAATAAATACCCCTCCTCTCTTTCCTAATGAAGGACTTTGACCTTTGCACTGTTTGCAAAGATAAAGTGGGGCATCCACATAAGATGGAAAAACTTGGTTTCGATTTGGACGATGGGTCTTCGCCAGCAGATCTGAAACAAGCCAATCCACAAGAGGCGAGGAAACAATCTATTCAGCGCTGTATTCAGTCACTTGTGCATGCTTGCCAGTGCAGAGATGCAAACTGTCGGTTACCGTCGTGCCAGAAGATGAAACGAGTTGTTCAGCACACGAAGAATTGCAAAAGAAAAACAAATGGTGGCTGTCCAATTTGCAAGCAACTTATTGCATTATGCTGTTACCATGCTAAGCACTGTCAAGAACCTAAGTGTCCTGTTCCGTTTTGTGCCAATATCAAGCATAAGCTCAAACAACAGCAATTGCAGCAAAGGTTTGTTTTAATTAATTCAATTGTGCTTTTAAAGTGTATTTTTATATATATAATTTAATCTAGGTTACAACAAGCACAATTACTACGTCGTCGTATGGCTGTGATGACAAGAACAGCGACCAATCCAGCTTTCCAGTCCGGTGTTCCGGTACCTGGTCCAATGCCCGGGGCACCAATGATAGCAGCAGCTAGTAATCCTGGAGGAATGAGTCCCCATCAAGCTGTGCCATCGCCTGTCTCATCATTAGGTGGAATGAGCAGCCCCCACCAGCAAGGAATAGGAATGAAACCAGGAGGTCATTCTCCATCGCCAAACGTCTTACAGGTGGTTAAACAAGTGAGTTTATACTAAATTAAGTTTGAATATTATTAAATACAAAAGGGAGTAAAAACAGATTGAGAATCTTTATTGAGCATGTTAACAAAATCAATTTTAAATTTGAATTTTTGGTTTCTAAGGTACAAGAAGAAGCTGCTCGGCAACAAGTTCCTCATGCAGGAGGTTTCGGAAAAGTTGCACCAGCGCCACAAATGCCTCCTGCTGTAATGCAACGCCATCTTGGTGTAGTTCCTAATCAACCACAACAAGGCGTTGGCATTCCGATGGGAGGTGGTCCAGTAGCCGGTAATAATCTTCTTTCAATGGATCAGTGGGGCAATAGATACCCCAATAACACAAACCCGCCCAATTTGAGGCCACCAAATCAAAATCAAGTTATGCAACAAAATCCAATGCAACAACAGGTAAGTTTTAATACATAGTTTAAAATGTAAGTAATTCTGACAAAGTTTTTTTTACCTTAGAACATGATGGGCATGGTGGGTCCCGGTCCATCAAATCAAATGGCTAGTGCGATGGGTACCCCTATGGGTAGTGCGATGGGTAGTGCGATGGGTAGTGCGATGGGAGTTGGCAGCGGTATGCGCCCAACTGGTAGTCAAGCTGGCCCACCCACATCCAATGGTCCTCAATTAAATACTCAACAACTCTCACAAATAATGCAAAAAATTAAAAATAATCCATCAAGTGAAGGTCACCATCAAATTCTGCAAATGTTGAAGTCGAATCCACAAATCATGGCCGCCATCATAAAACAGCGTCAACAAAGTCAGAACTCTGGTGGCGGTGTTGCAGCTCTAAATCAAGTTAATGGTCCCCTGCCACCTCAGCAGGTGATGCAGCAAGGTGGCCATATGCAACATATGATTAACCAACAGCAGCAACCCCAACAAAATCAGGTTGTAATGCCTAATCAGCCCGGGGTACCTCATAATAGAATGCCTGCAGCAATGCAAAATGCAATGATGGTGCAAGGAGGCGGACAAATTCCACAACAAGGGCCTGTGAGTACATGCCAAATATTTAAATACAAATAGTTTATCTTAATTCTCTCTTTAAATATGTAGGTTCAAAATAATCAGTGGTATAAGACAATGCAAATGCGTCAAATGCAAATGCCGAATTACCCAGCCCCGCCATATCCGCAGCGCCCGCGAGCACCACAAATGGGTGGTTTTCAGGGTGGGGGCGGTAATTTTGCTCCTGATCAATATGCAATGCAACAAGGTCTAAAATCAAATCAACCACAGGTAGGCGGCGTTGGTGGAGTAATACCAACTGGTCAACATGTGCAACAAGTTGTCCAGGGCAATCCTCATGTGATGGGTCCACCAACGCCCCTCTCTATACAACAGCAGCTGATGCAATCGGTTCGATCTCCACCTCCGATCCGAAGCCCCCAGCCAACGCCTTCTCCACGTTCCGCGCCATCACCCCGAGCTCAGCCTTCTGCGTCACCACGAGCACAACCATCCCCCCACCACATGCCAAGTCACTCACCCGCGCCACAACCTGGTGACATGCACAACCACATGCACCCCCATCAATCACCCATTCCTGGGGTTTTACAAGACGGAGTCGGAGGTGTTATTGGCACCGGTCCTGACGCGCCTTCGATGACAGCGCAGGATCAATTAACAAAATTTGTGGAACAACTCTAGTATAATTAGATGTAGGTATTTTTCTAACAAAAAATTTAAATATATTTCTATACATAAATGCGTACCATTAAAACCAAGCAGAAGAGATAGTAATGATAATAAGAGCCCTTATCGAAAAGTTATCACTTCCATATAAAAAAAAAACAATTGTAAAACGCAACTTAATACATACTATTATCATTCTATCGTAGCTATTATTACTATTAAATTTAGTAGTATGACTTCCAACCCAATGCCCAGCCCCACTCTTTTTTCGCCCTTATTATTATGTGTAAATAAATACATTAACTAGTTTATTAAGAGAACCACAATGTATAAATAAGAATAATATTATGTATAATTGTATACATCGATAAAAAAAAAATAAATGTATACAGAAATATAGAAAATGATGACGTAGGTTATAAGCAAAACCAAAATGCGGATTTTTGAAATTCACCTTAAAAAAAGAAAAAAAAAAAATAATGTTCACTATTTTTTTTTGTTATTTTACTTTTTACATCTGATATTCATATATTCTAAGTTCTTAGTTAAACCTTAATTTTAAAATAAATAAAATAACTTACTAGCAACAAATAAAAATATACCCAAAAAACAGAAAAACTTTTTGAAGAAACACAAAAAAAATCTAACAACTTATTTCGTGTTTACTATTTATGCAATAAAACATTTTGTTTTTGTTTCAAAGTAGAACTATTGTATATGTAAGTGTATAACGAAATAATATTAAATGTATATATATGAATTATCTTATATATGTACATATATATACAAGAAAAACAGAATAAAAATCATGGGGTTACATAAAAAAAATAATAATAATAGATGACGTGCTTTATTTTTTAATGGGATTAAACAAATTTCATGCTAAGCTAAAACAAGTATAAAGTTAGAATATAAATAATAAATATAGGGATTAACGTAATTTTAACGAGCCACGGTTTTTTTGATACGATATATATACACAATATATATATATAAATATTATGATAGTGTTGTTTTTCTTCGTCGTCCTTTCGTCGTGATACATGTCAATGGAGGAAAGAAAATAAGGAAACAATAAGCTATGAATAAAATAATTTTTAATTGTAATCTATGAAGGAAAGAAAAAAAAAGTATATTGAAATGCACTGTCTTAAAAATGTTATAATTTATAAAATGTTAGTATCAATAAGAAAAAAATAAGAATTCAAATGTAAACAAAAATTATTATTGAAGATTTATTCCAAGATGTTTGTGATTAAGGCCGTGCGCGTCAGTAAAGATAAAAATGAAATGATTTCGAAATCGGTAAAAGCTGAAAGGATATACATTTTTATGTATATAATATTGGTTTATAAAATGAATAATAAAAAGAACTTGGTAGATATAGCAACTATAAATTAACTTTTAATTAATATCACACTGAGCACTTTAATTTATGTAAACGTGTGCACCGAAATTTGCGTTTGTCATTTTAACAAGACAAATTTTCTTAATTCATAGGCTACATGTAGATAAACTAATAAATAAAATTCATGAATACTGTAAGATACATTTAAAAAACAGAACAGTAAATTAATAAATGTTAATAAAGCATTGATTCTATATAAATATATTAAAAAATAAAAAAAAAAAAAAAACGAAAAAAATAGTAAAAAGGAGTAAAAAGGATACCCCAGCTGAAAAATTTAATAAAATAAAATAAAAAAAAAATAAATAAACTGCTTTTTTTTGCAACCGAACTGTTGGGAAACTAATTAACACACAACTAAAAATCATTGAATTTTCTTCAAATGACTGCCTTCATTTATATGAAAGGATGTTTGTATCATGTTACGCATTGAATTAGGGAAGTTATTTTTATTGTTTAAGAGAATTATTGTTTTAATCCAACATTATTGTGTATATTAATTTTTTAAATGTAAAGTGAAAATATTGTTTATTTTTTATTTCTTTTGAATTTTCTATTTAGTTTAAAAAAAAATATTAGTTCAATGTTAAATATAAATATAATTATAAATATTATTTCTATTTACTAATATTTCCTTGTTTGGTAACATTAAGTTCATTTTGAATTAATAATACATAAATTATGGAAACACCCATGAATACGATTACACATACACACACAAAAGTAGTAATTATTTAAATGTATGTTTAATGTTATTTTTCTCATTTTTTCCTCTGTATAGAAAAAACAATTCATATTTTATAGTAATAATAAAATAAGAAAACTACATATGAAACAAATTAAATCATTTTTTTTTTTAAATTTTTATTTTCAATTTTCGTTGTTATGATGAATTTCTTTAAAAACATTTGCGCAAATTTTTAAACACCATATTTAAAAGCTTTTAAAAGCATCATACTATATTTTGCTACTTTTGAACATTTTATTGACTCTCAGTAAAAAAAATGTATCTTTATACCATCCACAATAATTTTTTGTTCATCAAGCGATGTTGTTGTTTGATTTAAGCAGTATTTGTGTGTAGTTACGTTCCAAAAAGTTGGTTTTGTAAGAGAGAATGGTTATTCTCTCTGAGAGATTTTGACATTTTGCTAAAAACTAGTAATTTTCTAAAAAATATAACACGCTAGTTAAATGCTAAATTCACTTTAGCATTATGCTAAGTCAATTAAAAATTTGCGCCATTGTTGCAAAATTATAGTCAACTTAACTCTAAACTAAGGATCATTTTGATTGACACTAAAATTTAATTTGTGTAAATTTCGAGTTATTTCGACTATAATATTGCGCCATTCAAATGTGAATGCATGAAGGCACTGCATAGTAGCAGTTTAATTGGTTTATTAGAGAGATATTTGATAACTCGTTTGTATAAAATTTCATTAATGAATGTTTGCTGTTAACGTGAAAAACACCAGGCTTACTTACTTAAGTAAGGTGGCGCTACAGTCCGAAGTGAACTAGGACCCCGATTAGGGAATACGAAGTAAGTCGTTTTCAATTCGATATCACCATTTTGACCCACTTATGTGGTTTTTCATTGGAAACTTCAGATATTGCTCTGAGATTTCAGATTTTTGTTGCCGAATGAAACGCAAAAAGATTTTTTTGTTTTATAGTTGTGTGTATCATTTTATGTTTGTTCATTTATAACAAAGTTCATTTATAAAATGAAACAGATGAAATCAAAAATAGTATGTAATACAAAACTTCACTTTTGCCTTCAAAAACTATTTATATCGTATTCTATAATCAGACCCCAGGGTCTCAACCGACAAGCTTCTTCAAAGACCTTCCTGCAGGAGCATTGGTGTCTATTCGCTCTATGTGCACCAGTCACCTAAGTCGTTGGCTTTTCACTTTTGTGACAATAAGGTTGGTATCGCTGCCCAGCCAGTGCAGTTTGCTGTTGTTGTTCTTCCCTATTCTCCGTTTATGCAGACAGGACCAAAAATCATCCGGAGAATTTTCCTCTCAAAGCAGCATATAGCATTCCCATACACCTTTAAAAAAAGAACCACAGACATTGTTTTTGTAATTCCATAGTCTATTTGTCACACTGTCGAGTACGTTTATTCGGGTAGTTAGTGCCTGTTATATGCGTTGTGTTTAATAAAGCATGTATTTTCATAACATTAGACCTACTGCCATCGCTAGGCATACATAGTACAGTCAAACTAAGCCTAAAAAAGACATAACCCAACAAATTCTTGTAGTTCCAATTTGTACGAGAATGTGTAGGGGAGGGTCCTCTGTACGCACGACAATAAATCTCGAAAACTGCGTCGTAGAAAAAAAAATTGCAATAAAAAATGAAGTTGACAACATTTCCTACGATATGGTACACAATATTTGGCAAAAAAGAACCATCTATAGGTACTATAACTATACTATACTATACTATAGTCCAGTAAAATTAGGTTCAGAACTTACAAAAAAAGAGTACGTTTGGAGAGTCTAAATCCACAGAGTTCACACAAAAAAAAAATCCTTCGTTGTCTTCTATCTTGAAAAAGGCGTTTGTGTGATTTTCTCAAGTTCTATAGGTCGTAGAATGATTTTTTTTTTTGTATATTGTGAGGAAACATATTTTCTACAACTTTGTCTCATTAACATTTTTGACAGCTCTTTTCCATAAAAAGTTATTGACTAAAAACTGTCAAAATTTTGGAATACCGATTATGTCGATATCCGTTGGTTAAATCGAAAAACAAAATTAACATATTATTGGTAGAACATAAATTTTGGTAAATTTAAACTCTATACATAAAAAGCTAGCCAAGATAGATAATGACAAAGTTGACATTATGCAACCAAATTTTTTTCAAGAAAGTATACATAAATAGTCCAGTCGATATGTACATACTTTAACCTTGAAAAAATTGCGAACTTAATAAAACTTGCACAGATTGTTCGGGGTTATACTAGGATGACCGCCCTGATTTCTTGACCTCAAGGACCTGTGCAAACTCGGGGAGGGGTGAAAAACCCCTAATTTTTCCGACTTTTTTCAGTTCTTCGCTTATATTTCTTAAACTAAGCACATTTTGTGTACTATAATGCACAACAAAAATAAAGATCATTTCCTAAAAATTGGTTGGTAAACCAGATCTTTAGGCCCAATATAGGGAGTTTTACCATCTTGTCAAAGCTCACACTATGATGAAGACAGATTGAAATATGTATCGCGCTTTTTTCAAACTGTCAAACTCAAGATCTTGAAGAAAACAATTTGGAAATAATTTTTAAATGCGGTATTCTTTTTTGCGTGAAATTTGTGATTTCCGTGGCTTAAAAATTTATTTTAATTAGCAAAACCAACAATTTTCACAATTTTCGCGCACAAATCTTTAAAATTCCCGCTTTTGTTTTCAATCAATTTTTCAACAATGATAAAAAAAAATCAGCTGTTCGTCATACTGCTGTTTTTGACAATTCTGTGAGAACGAGAAAGAGATATATCGTTGTTACCTAAAAAGCCCTATTGACGGTGATACAGCTGATTTCTTTTTGGGGTATTTTGACGTCTACAATAAAAGTAGGTGGTTTATGTACAGTAATTCTATATACAGGGTCCAGGGTGCCAATAAAAAACTAACAACGCACACAAAAGGATTGGTTGAGAGCATTGACGTACTAGATATGGACCGCCAGTCGGTTGAAATTTTCATACAAACAGCCAAGAAAAGTTGTTCCAGCTAAAAACAGTCTAAAAACGTAATCATCTTTTAGTGTTAAATACGTGAACTAATTTCGCCATTAGAATTTAAATGAAAATGATAATATATTCATCTGTAAGTAACTCATGGCATAAGGAGTGGATGTGTTTTGTAAAATAAAAGTAGTTAGATAATAATTTCCAGCAAAATATTTCAATAGTAAATAATTAATTAAAGAAATCATATCACTGGTACGCAGATTCCCTGCTAATAGTTGATGGCGTCCCTAGTTATGTTGGAACACGCGTGAAGTTGGCTACTGGCGGTCCATATCTAATACGTCAATGGTTGAGAGTTTTAAGTCACTAGGCAGTGGTTCTTATCGGAGCTGATGTCAGTGCCAATAAATTTGTTTATGGGAGTTTTGACCGCCGCACCCCCGGGTAAGTATATGAGTATACGTACTAGAGAAATAGCAGCAATCAATTTTTCATTGTTGTACATACCTTGTTTAGCAAGCACTGTGCAGTGTGCACTCTCCTTCACTCAACCCACGCAGTATTTACAGTAGTTAGTTTACATGCTTCAACACTTTCTTTACAAATTAAACCTAAGTCTGATGCACTATAGATGTAGATGCCATTTCCGAAATGTATTCGATTTTATCCGAACACGAATTCACCAGTGGGGCGATTAGGGAATACGAAGCGTGTCGTTTTTGGTGGCGAAAATGTAGTTTGGCACTGTTGTTTTCGCTTTCGTCTATTTCGTTTTATATTTCCATAGTTTTTTTTTGCGGATTAGTGTATTGAATGTTTTTTGGTTAATGTTTTGTTGCATCAAAACAAATAAAAATGTGAGTTTGGTTAGTCAAATATATTTTTTGGATCTAAAACTAAAGAAATAAACAATAAATTATTTCATAAACAATGTGTAGGTACAAAAACAGCAACACACACAAAAAAAAAGAGCCAATAAAACTAATACTGAAGCTACTTTTCTCATAAATAGTGGAGAAAATTAAACAAATATTCAACACACAACACAATACACTACACATGTCTTTTTAATAACATTTTGATTTCATTTCGAAGTAATTGACAAAAAATTGCACCTACTCCCGACCTCGATGATTTCAACTAAAAAAAATATGCTGTAGCCTGTAGCTGTCAATTGAGTGGAACGATTGGAAGGATTCGTTTTGTACTCAAATTAAACGAAGTGAGGCGAGGCGAATATGAGATATCCAATTGAAAACGACTCGCTTCGTATTCACTAATCGGGCCACAGGCTCTCTTGAAACGATAACGAAAATCTGCGAAACGCTGCCTTCTTAAGATTCAAGATTTATGATCAGAAACAACTATTTACCTATGTCAAATCAGAATAAACAGGTAATACAGATTACGAACGTTTTTATAATGTATGTAGGTACAATTACATACTATAATATGATTTGAGTATTGGGGAATTGGTATGAGCAAATGTTTTGCATTTTTTAGCAATTTTTTAAAAATTATCTTTCCTTCAAAGAAACCATATCTCAGTATAAAGGATTGACAAAGAAACGTTTTTAAAATATTAAAAAACAAGGAAACAAAATTAATTGAAAAAATAACCGAAGAATAGTCAAAAAATAAAAATTTTGAATGCTAATTAACCATCCTTGCACAACATTTCAAAGCTGCCTAAACTTCAAACTTATTCCACCTAACTTCACTTTCTAATCCATTTCACATTACACGCAATTGTGTTTAAATCGTAGCCGTTATAAAAAGAGCAAAGAATTTACGTTTGTTCTTATTTTCCTCTTTTTAACAAAAAACGTAACTTGTCACAAATATAAACGAGATTAAAAGATAAGATAATGTTTTGATACTTATGCAACTTTTATTCTGAATCATACAACATTTTAGTTTGATACTCATAAAAAAAGTTCGTTCGTTACAAGAAATAGATAGAAATGTTCAAAATGAAGGTACCTTACCTTCATAATCTGGACTTTAACAAAAGCAGGTTTCTTAAGAATTAATCAAATATTTTTCAATTGGCCAAAAATATTCCTTGACGTAATACCAAAGCATTATCATAAATAGAATAACAATGATTATTAAATGGAAAAGATCTGTTGATAGTTAAAAAAGTTAAAAACAAAACAAAGAGTATTATAAAAATAGCCAACTTAATTTTTTTAAATGATAACAAAAAATATCTTCAAATTCTACGGTGATCACATGATCAACTTTAAATCTAAGAAAGTTATCAAAAACAATAATTTTGAGCTCAGCAACTATTTTTTTAATCAGCCATTTTCATCCTGCTTATTTAAGCCTAAACCTAAAATACATACTTTGGGGTTAGCCGCCTCATCAACAATTTAAAAAGAAAAACGAATAGTCCAACTACGATACGAGCGTACTCTGAAGTACAAAAATGCATTCTGTAGCCGTAGGTACTATACAAATGTGGAATGCTTAACCCGGCTTGTTGACATGGTCTACTTCATGATGTGGTCTACTCGGAACAATACTGGTTAGAAGTCTATTGGCTTTTAACTCAAAATGGAATCATGAGCCGTTTATGTGTGTTATAAGTCCACAATAGTGAGCTTATAACTCATCTTTTTTTTTTCAAATTATTTAAATTAAATAAAATGCTAAGAATCATGCACTTCATTTCCTTGGAACATGTCCTCAAATCATTTTTGGACATGTTGCTTATCTATTTTTTGCAGCTCTCTTTGGGAATATATAAAATTAAAACTTCCGGAAAAACAAAAATTATTATTTAAACCTACCTTATTTCCGACCAACCAAAAAATAATTGTATTTTTACCTAAAGTCTTGAATCATTTATGGTCAATACTAATACCCTTAACATTGAAATATCAAATTACTTAAACAACGATTTAAAATGAACGTATCTATAGGTACTCTTATGAAATCACGGGAAAATCTGAGACCTTTGATTTGGCATTAAAACTTGAAGAACATTTTATTATCTAGTAGTTGACTATCAGCACTTTGGACTTATGATGACAACAGAAGCAAGGTGGTAGTAAATAAATTGATAAAATATAATCCAAATCTGATGTATCTAAGTTAATAAATTTTAATTACAAATATTGATAAGTCATGTATTTTTTTATTGATATGCTAGAAATAATAGACAAGGATTATCCTTGAAAATTTGTACAGGCACAAGTACTGATTAGCTGTATTTTTTTTAGGATTATGAGAATAATGGTCTTTTGTATGGCAGTTAATTTAAATTAAATAAAAGAAATTTCTCATGAGGCGTATGTATATGAACTGCGTTAAAATTTTATTCTTTGCTTTGTAAGACCTCAGAAATTTACTTTTCATTGAAGTGTGTAAACGTTCTAATCCATGGCTCATACTTTAACATGCATTTACATCACCAAAAAATACTAAGAGAATCGAGTTAAATAATTTATTCATTTACTTTTATTTGGTTTCTGCTTTCTATTTGTCAACAAAATTATAGAACTAGCACATCTTGTGAAGATACATAAATAAGCTGTTGAAAAAGATTATATTCTTCTCTAGGCAACATCGAATTTGTATTGTGGTGTCGATACTTAAGATACTTGAAATTTGTAATCTTTTAACCATGTTTAAGTAAACTAAAAATAAATATAGAAAAGTTGGTGTTGTTTTCTTATAGTTTGCGTCCAAAATATATCAATCAGCAGGAAGATTTTTTTCGAACACTTCAAATAGAAAAAAATTCCAGTGAATTTGATAAGAAATAACTTACCTAATATTAGTCGTAGCTTAATTTTAATCATTCAATCTAAATAAAAAACATAATCATTATATTTTAAGAGCTATAAAAGAGGTTGTTTGTTTGTAAAAGTCACGTTTTTGTTAGCTCTCATCTGTAGGGCAGTTATAATTAATTGGTGAAAAAATAATCGTCCGAAAATGAATCGATGTATTCTATTCGTACTGTGCTTTGGGATTTTCACCCTACAAGGATACGTGCAGTGTTTAAATGAAATATCCACAAATAAAAACATTGATTCGTCAGAATTCGATGTTTCATTTTTAAAAAGTGATATTGCAATGGCATTTTTCAAGCAAGCCCAAAAGTACACAGCTTCTAACTTGACCGTCAGAGATATCAGCTCTAAACAGTGCCTTATTGATATGGACAGGATTTATAGTGGAATATTGGACTACCAAGAATGGGCCTTAGAATGTAAGAATAAAATTAATTATTATTTTCCTAGCGATGTTGTTATGCGTAAAAATATAACTTTATATATCGTCATTAAGAAGAAAATTATGTTTGGCAACATTAGCAATTCAAATTGTAGCATCCACACGGAAACATAATTTTTTATGAACGCAAGGCTGTACAAAAGTTGAAATTCAGTATATTGTAGAATTTGTGTTACAATTAACGTCGTTAAATTCTTGCAAAACTTATTTAAACACTTAAAATGTAAAACACTTTTATTATATAGGGCCAGATTCATGGGGCCGCATGCCAGTTGGACTGTTTTGGGGCCACACCATTAGTATGGGAGCATATGAGGAATGTGTGGCAGCTTCTAAGCAACTAACCGACACACATACAGTCCGCGGAAAATATTGTTTGGCAAATATTCCGATAAAAAAATACTACTCCAGGGTAAAACCCCGAAATGATGGTCTCCAAGCTCGAGTTAGCTATAAGCAACAAGATCCAACAGTATTCCAATTAGGTATTTGTGTTCCTAAATCATGTTCAGCGGAAATAGGCAATGACCTACTTAGAAACGTGTTAAAAAAGGTAACCAACGAAGTTTTCACAAAGAAAGATATGGTAAGCGAGAAACTTTGTAGAACAGATGAGCCAATTGTTCTTCGAGGAATTGATATTTTTGCTATGTAAGCCGGAATTTGCTTGTTTGATTGGTTTTGGCTAATAAAACGATTAAATTTTCAGAACTCTTATTTGTGCCGTCGTGGTAATAATGATCATCAGCAGTATATACGATGCAATAAAGCAGAAGAAAGGACGTAAGTTTTGTCTCCTTAAGCTTATAATTGGAGGGTTTTAAGAACTTTTCTTAAACACACACTATATAGAAACTGGACACCCGCTGTTTATTGCATTCTCGGTTTATTCAAATGCACCAAAAATCTTCACTGTCAAAAAGACAACGAACCCAAATGTTATTCACTGTTTGGCTGGTTTAAGAAGTATTTCAATGATGTGGGTTGTGTTCGGACATGGATATATGACTTTTAATCAATTGCCTCATATTGATAAGAATAAATTTTTCACTGTAAGTTTTCGAAGTTAAAAAATTGCTTCAAAACTTTATGAATCTTTATTTTCTTATAATACTTCTAGTGGGTTCAAACTCCTTACTCGATGTTAGTACAGAATGCAACATTTTGTGTGGATACTTTCTTTTTTATGAGTGGGTTACTTATGCTTTGGGGTGCATTCCGTGAAATGGAAAAGACGTACGCCAATGATACCCACTTGCATGTTTTTTTTTTTGTTTTTAATTAAACTTCTTTTTTTTCTCACAGCAAGGGCAAGCTTAATATTCCTTTGATGTACTTCCATCGATATATTCGCTTGACTCCGGTCTTAGCAGTATATATCTTGTATATCTTAAGCTTGTATAAGTATTCAGGACATGGGCCTATGTGGATGAAGATTGCTACTCAAGATCAAAGATGTAGCGAAACCTGGTGGGCTACTTTGCTCTATGTTCAAAATTATGTTTATCCAAACACATTTGTAAGTGCATTTACACTATACTTACAAATTTATTAACAGAAGCCTGTATTGATTTTTTTATTTTCAAAGTGCGTTGGTCAATCATGGTACTTGGCCGTTGATACTCAGTTATATATGTTTTCACCACTTTTCCTCATACCATTATGGAAGTGGGGAAAGAAAGCACTTGGTCCTATCATTATTTTTGGAGTATTGTGTATGGCATGTACTTATGCCACTTTTATGAAAAATGGCTTTACACTGTTTCGAGTACAAGAGTAAGTTAACATTTCGAACTACATATATGGCTAGGCATATTTTAATATTTTTCTATTTTTTAGTGATCAAGTCAATCTTCGTCAGACTACTACCTATTATCCAACACACACTCGAGTTCCCACCTGGCTGATTGGTGTCATCTTCGGTTACTTCTTCTTTAAATACAACCGAGGACGCACAATCGAAATGAATAAGGTTTAACCCGTATACTTCTATAAAATAATTAATTTTCTTAACGACTTCGTATCTTTAGATGCTAGTTATTTTAGGATGGATTCTTGCCTTTGGAACAATGTTAAGTTGCATATGGGGGCCATATTGGAGAATCCTACCTGGAACTCCAGATGCACCGATTGTTGAAGGAGCTCTCTATGAACCAATAAGTAGAGCTTCATGGGCGTGTGCAATCGGTTGGATTGTATGGGCTTGTTACAATGGACATGGTGGAATCATCAATGACTTTTTGTCTTGGAGTTTTTTCCAAGGATTTGCTCGTTTATCCTACTGCATGTATATCATCCATAGAATTGTGCAAAACGTTAATGGTGCTCGAGTTCAACATGATACTAAATTCGGAGATTATGAAGCTGTAAGTTATCACTTTTAAAGTTATTAGTTGGACTTATTATTTATAAATTTCATACACATATATTTTATGTATAGCTTCTTCGCTTTTGGCATGATTTTGGCATTGCATTGACGATATCTATTTTTGCCACATTGGCATTTGAGGCACCTATTCTAGGAATTGAAAAAGCCATATTTAGAAGAGAAGGCTCAAAATTAAATAAACCACTACCTTTGTCGAATATTCCAACAGCCGTTACAATAATTGAGCCTTTAGAGATCAAACCCAGATAAATTCACGGTAAAGATCTTATTTGAATAAAATATGCATATGTAAATATTACAGTATTTATAAGGAAATAAAAATAAAAAATAAAAATTGTTAATATAACTTACAATGCGACTAGTTTTTTTTATGGATGAATTAACTCGAATTATGTTATTAAGAACGCGTAACTATTAAGAGGGGTTGAGGACAACATTTTGAATGTCGAAATTCCGAATTCCCCGCATCAGCGATTTCTGACTGAATGACAAAGATCTATATCATCAAAACTTAATTCGGTAGCTACCAGTGGTGCAGGAACATATAACCCGGGACATAAGTCCCAAATTTATTTTTTGTGACATTTATTATTATTATTATTATAAATTTTTTATTTAACCTCTCGATGTTTTTACAATAGTATAAATCTAAGAACAATTGCATGGCATATATTGCCGTCAGCCTGAATTGACTTATTTTGAGTTTTTTTTTCCAAAATGAACAAAGTTAAAGTTTAAAAAACATAAGAAAAAACATTAAATTTTTTGTTTACCTAATATACAATAAAACAAACCTTACCTATAATTAACAAATTAAATTTTATTTATTCAAATATAACTGTTACGGTAACCTAAGGCATGATTAATACCATACAGGTCCCAAACTCAATTTCGGTAAGATTGAAATACGTCTATACAAATCATATTAGTTTCTCCACATTAAAGATTATATTATTTATCAAGTACTTACACACCTTGTATAATAAATAAAGTTTTTCCTAAGAACCATACGAAACTGTAGGCGGCTAGTTAAAACTCACCCGTATTGAACACCGAAGAAGAAACACCTTCAGTTTTCTTTTCTATATCAGTAAACTGGACTTTAAAACAATTGAAAAGTTTTTTACTTGGTTCCGTAATGAGAAAAATATAAACATTCGAAAAATAGAAATCGTGATTCAAAATGTATGAAATATAATTTTAACGCACATGTCACTTCATCTTTTCCGGGTTTTTTTATTTTTAAAGTACTTGAAACGAATTAGGGAATTTCCATTTTATCATGTTTTTTTTTGTTTAATGATAACACTTAAATACTGCGATAGATTGAAAATTCTTTAATTCCCTTTCATTTATTTGGCCTGCGAAGCACTTATTATCTTTGATCGTTTAATCGAAGAAGATAAATTACGGCTATAAAAGAGGTTGTATTGTTTTAAAGTCACGTATTTCTTTAATCCAATTCAAACGTGCAGTGGCTTTGATCCGGTAAAATAGAAGAATTAGTTAACCATGGGCAGACACTTCCTTTTTGGATTGTCTATAGCTTTGCTAACCGTATTAGGATACGCGCAGTGCTCAATCGAACCACCATCAAATTATGGAAATTTTGAATCATTAGATTTGGAAGTTTCACCTTTCAAGAGTGATATTGCTATTGTTTTCTATAAACAGGCTTACCATTTGTTTGCTTCAAATTCATCCAGCAGACAAGCAGGATTAATTAGTGACTTATGCCGAAGTCATTTGCTCAAGATTTACGATGGAATTTTGGACTACCAGGAATGGGCTTTGGAATGTAAGAGTTTTTTTTTTGTTTGTTTTCTGAAAATTGGAAACAATTTTAAAAGTGAAGAATATAAACATTTGATTTGATAGATGTTGATAAAAAACAAATTAAACAGTGAACATTTATAGGTTAAATATTAATAATTGTCGAGCTGAAGTAACTTCAGAATACAGAAACAAAAGTCATGATTACCAAACAGTTTTGTTAATTCATAAAATGTTATGCAATGCCTTTTCAAACAAAAAAAGTAGTTCATTAATAAATTATGAGAGCTCATTGAAAATTTATATCTGCTATAATACTACTGGTTTTAATTCTTACTATACCTTAATCTAGTAGTGCGATACTAAACCATAAAATTTTAATCTTGCGATAAAAAGTGAAATTGCATCACAAAACTTAATAGAATTGTAATTAAAATAAGATAAGTAAAGTTTGATTTTTAGTGTTAAACGTTGATTCTTTTTTGACTGCCTGCGGGACCCAATGTAATGAAAGTGTATTCCTCATCTTTATGTCAAGATAAAAAGTAAACATACATAAGATCTATATCGGCGGAATCATAATCGTCACTCCAGTAAAAAAAATTCTTAAGTGGACCGTCTCTCTCGCTTAAATAAGCTATGACGAGAATTTCGAATGATCGGCAAAGGAACTTTGATAATATTAAAAGAAAAAAATAGTACGCATACGCCATAGTTACCTCTTTCTTTTTCTTTACCTATATGTAAAAATAAAAAAAAAATTAATGATAAGTTTCGACCATTATTTCGAAAGACCTACCAAATCACACAAAATTCGTGTGACTAAGCGTTTAGAGACTTTCCTTAACTTTGAAACATAGGGGCCCTACAGATTTTAATAAATTAAAATACAATCGTTAAGTATGAAGAAAAATATATTATGTATGGAGAGTGTTATTTTTTAACGTTTAAAGTGTTCTCGTCTTTTTGTTTGCTTTGTCATTAAAAATACTTTAGGAAATTGATTTAAAGATGTAGCTCGGTGAACAGATATTCGCACATCCGCACTGACAGACCGACGGACGGCATGACGAATCCTACTTTTTAAGGAAACCAATATTCTTGCTCTATTGAGCAAGTAAAAATAGCGGGCATACGCCATAGTCAGCTTTTTTCTCTTCCTTTGTGTATGAAAAAAATTACAATAAAATAAAAAAAAAATATTTAAAATATGCTTCGACGATAGTATTTCAAATGATTGACGAAAAAATAGTAAGCATACGCCACAGTGCCCCATTTAAAATAATGCACTACCAAATCCTACAAAACTATTTTTATATAAAATAGACTAAATTGCAATCGTCAAGTATGGAAAGTGTTATTTTTAAACGTTTCTATAACTGGAGTTGTTATCTTTTTGTTTGTCTTGTCTTTAAAAATACTGTTATAGAAGTTTATTTTTAAATTTAAAGTTGTATATTACTATGTATGTACTATATGACTTTTTTCGCGATTTATTGATTCGCGTTATATATTTACTAATAATTTTAGGCTTTATTAAGTTTTATTTAGGAAAATATATTGATAAAGAGAAAGCTAGAAATGAGTGCATTCAAAGTATTATATTTAGCTTATTATTATAAGAATGTTTTATTTATTGTTTACAGGGCCAGACTCATGGGGCCGCATGCCAGTTGGAATATTTTGGGGTCACACTATCAGTATGGGAGCATTCGAGGAATGCATAGCAGCTTCGAGAAAATTTACTGAAACTGATACAGTTCGAGGAAAATATTGCTTGACACAAGTACCGATAAAGAATTTATTTTCCAAAGTGAAACCTCGAAATGATGCACTTCAAGCTCGAATAAGTTACAAACAAAAGGACCCGGAAAATTTTGAACTGGGCATTTGTATTCCAAAGTCATGTTCCGCAGCAGACGGAAACATTATCTTAAAAAAGGTTGTCGAAACAATAACCAATGAAAAAGTTGAAAAGACTATGGTAATGGAAGACTACTGTAAGGCTGATGATCCCATCGTTCTTAGAGGTATCGATATATTTGCTATGTATGGACCATTTTGATAATTATGTTTATAATTTCTAATTTGAATTTAATTTTCAGAATATTTATTTGTTGCATTGTTCTTATCATGATTGTAAGCAGTTTTTATGATGCCGCTCAACAAAAGAAAGGACGTAAGTTAATATTTATAACAAAAATAAGAAGAAAGAATATTGACAATTTTTATATAAACAGAAAAAGGACGTCCACTTTTTACTGCATTTTCTGTTTATTCAAATGCTCCCAAAATTTTTAATGTTAAAAAAGTAAACAGTCCGAATGTTATTCATTGTTTGGCTGGCTTGCGGTGCATATCCATGATGTGGGTAGTTTTTGGTCACGGTTACATGACATTCTATGACTTGCCTCATATTGATAAAAATAAATTCTATACTGTAAGTTTTTTTCAAAATTGTAATTTGTATCAACGATAAAAGAAAGAAGGCATTATTTTTTCTTATAGTGGATTGAAACTCCTTATTCCATGTTAGTGCAAAACGCAACTCTTTGTGTGGATACTTTCTTCTTTATGAGCGGTTTGTTGATGCTGTGGGGAGCTTTCCGTGAGATGGAAAAGACGTAAGAAATATTTCTTCTTTTAAAACATTTTTTTAATGTATGAATTCAAATAGAAAGGGCAAGTTAAACATTCCTTTGATGTACTTCCATCGATATATTCGTCTGACTCCGGTTGTGGCGGTAGTCATTTTGTATATCATGAGTTTGTATAAATACTCAGGGCATGGGCCTATGTGGATGAAGATTGGTACTCAGGACAAAAGATGCTCAGACACTTGGTGGGCAACTCTCCTCTTCGTTCAAAACTATGTTTTTCCATATAAAATCGTAGGTTTTTTTTTCTAATTGTCTCCCTTAAGATTTTAATATATGGGATATTTTGCAGTGTGTAAGTCAATCTTGGTACTTGGCTGTTGATACTCAGTTATATGTGCTTTCTCCACTCTTCCTCATCCCATTATGGAAGTGGGGCAAGAAGGCACTAGGTCCCATTATTTTGTTTGGCTTGTTGTGCATGGCATGTACATTTGCTACTTTCATGAAGGAAGACTTTACCCTATTCCGTGTTCAAGAGTAAGTTGTTTAAGAATTTAATAAATCAAAGTTTTATTAAAGTAAAATTTTTATTCCAGTGATCATGTTGACCTTCGGCAGAGACTTACTTACTATCCAACACATACTAGAGTTCCAACTTGGTTGATTGGTGTCATCTTTGGTTACTTTCTTTTCAAGTATAACCGAGGACGTACAATTGCAATGAATAAGGTACATAAATATTTTTTTTAAAAGTATTTTATAAAAAGATACATTGATTAATACAATTTGTTCAGCCATTGGTCATCTTAGGATGGATTGTAGCTTTTGGAACCATGTTAAGCTGTGTTTGGGGACCATATTGGAGAATCTTACCTGGCACTCCTAATGCTCCAATTATTGAGGGTGCTCTCTATGAACCTTTAAGCAGAGCTTCATGGGCTTGTGCAATTGGCTGGATTGTGTGGGCTTGTTACAATGGACATGGTGGAATCATCAATGACTTCTTATCTTGGAGTTTCTTCCAAGGATTCGCTAGATTATCATATTGTATGTATGTCATCCATAGGATTGTTCAACTGGTTAATGGTGCTCGAATTCAACACGATACTAAGTTCGGGGACTACGAAGCCGTAAGTTTTAAATTTACAAACTTTATTTTTTTTTCTAAAATTTTCTTGCACTGTTTAGATTCTTCGTTTTTGGCATGATTTTGGCATTTCACTGACTTTGTCAATTTTTGCGACTTTGGCATTTGAATCTCCTATTCTTGGAATCGAAAAGGCTATATTTGGGGGAGGAAGTCCTCCACCTAAGAAACCAGATCCATTGACGTCTGTGAGAACAGCTGAGCCAACAGTGATAAATGAAAACTTCGAAAGCAAAGATATCAAGTCATAACAAGTGCTGATTAATTTTATTCGAAATAATTTAGTATGCCAAAATATTTATTATTTAAATGTATTCAATCGTAAGTTATAGTTTTAAAAAAATAAATATATTTAATTGTAAATATATAAGTAGTTAAATTTAAATTGCCGTTTTAGTTAATAAAATTAATAAATTCAGTTTTTATGTTAGTGATTTCTTAATAAATGCATTGCTTTTGGTACATAGCTTCCATTCTCAAGGCCTAGTCTAGTGACTTACATTCTCAACCAATCTTTTTGTGTTTGTTTTTCTTTGGAGAGTAACTGACTCGCAAGATACAGAACTTCTGAATAAACACTTTTGTTAGGTGAAATCTGGGTTTTAAATTTTTCATAATCGAAGTTTTTATGTATGTATAGTTTGCCTAGTCGATGAAGGCGTTGTAGTTTGCCGGCAGAAGCTTTGGACCCGAAAAACTGAGAGTGAGCTTTATTGCATTTGATAGGAGGTAAACATAGAAAAGTCTAAAAAAAAATGTGAATTTTTCAAAATCGAAGTTTTTATGTATGTATAGTTTGCCTAGTCGATGAAGGCGTTGTAGTTTGCCGGCAAAAGCTTTGGACCCGAAAAACTGACAGTGAGCTTTATTGCATTTGATAAGAGGTAAACATAGAAAAGTCTATAAAACAAGGTCGATTGTTATTTAGGGAAAGGGTTCAAAAATTATAACAGTCCGCAGTCAATGAATAGCTTATACATGGGTGTCCGGTAAATAATGGATATTCTTGAAACGGCGTATGTCGCTCTTTATGACTGCTCTGAAACCGAAAATAAAAAGGGGCAATCTTAAAGGGTACTCAAAATATGTGCATTTTTTCGTTCAGTGTATGTTTTGTTTGACTTACTTTACGTTTTTGATTACCACGACTACAAATGAACGAATTTCATCGATTTTCTTTTCCAGCAATTTTCTACACTATTGGTGCTAAAATATACCTGCGTATATGCAGGTATGTAGGTGTGGGTATGTGCGGTTGTCTGTTCACCAAGCTACAGCCTAAACGGATTGACGGATTTTCTTCAAACTTCGTCGTGTGTAGCACTTTTTGGTGTTTCCCTTGAGGAGAAATTCGAATTTTTTAGCCCGGCTATAACGGGTACCTCCCGTATAACAGTTTTAGTTTGTACAAATTTTCTCGAAAACGGCTCTAATAATTTTGATAAGACTTCGTGAACGTTATATTTGGAGTACTGTTAATATTACTGCATTCCAGGTTTTCGGCTAAAAATTCACAAATTTGGCCATAAATAAATAACGGCTTACGCTTTACGCATTTAAATTTCGTATGGCACTTAAATTAGACAATTGACACAGACGGCATTTAAAGTATGTATTTGGTTAAACAACGGTTTTATGATAGCTACCATTCAACTTGATCTCTCGGTTAGGCCATTTTTCGATATATTTTGCCTTTCTACATAATTAAATATCCCACTAATAATCCAACAGTTGGTTACAAGAGCAAGTTCGTGCGACCGAGAATTCATTGTTTTTATTTTTGCTTCAGAATCTTAAGTTGCGAAGTTTGATTTTTATGGAAGATTTGGTGTTTGGAAATAAGAAAAGTGAACTCAGCTCATCAGCAAAAAATTTTGTTTTATGAGTTTTTAAAAGTTAAAATTTTTCGTTTCGAAATTTTGTAGACTTATATTTAGATGTACAAAAAATATTGTTAACCTATGATTCATTATCATTATGTATATCATGATTTCCTCAATCGATTACAAAACCCGCCTGTGTATTTGTCAACATTTTTCTTAATTTATTATAACTCGGTAGCCTTTTTCACCTGATTCATTTGGATTTTATTTTTAATACTCGAAAATTTTTCAATAGTTCGTATAAATCCGAAATTCAAACATGCATTTTTTATTGGTACACAAATCACGATAAAACGTTAATATATATTTAAAATTTAAAACAAATACCTACTTAATGTAAATGTACAAAAATAAATTAACATAAAACATAAAAATTGTTGTAAAAACATTTTTTCAAGTTAGTTAAGGTTCGTTTTCGCAAAGTCCCTCTTTTGAAACTGTCATATTCTTGACTGATTTTTTCTCCTTAGAGTTGAATAAGACTTTTTCGATCCCCATCATTGGTGATTCAAATATCACATAAGCAACTATAGACACCAAAATTGTTATTCCGAAATCTCCCCAGAATCGTAAGATCTAAAAAGCAAAGAGAGTTGAACAAAAATATAAGTTAATATTTTTAGGTTTGGCACAAACATAACCAGCATTGGATGTAATAACGACTTATTCGAATACTTACAACGTCATAATTAGAGAAATGAACGTTCACTTTGGTTCGTCCTCCATTTATTGTTTCAATCATTAAGTGGATAATGTACATGCAGTATGATAACCTTGCCATTGGCTGCCAAAAAGTCCATGACAGGAAACTATTCGCAGGACCACCATAACCGTTCACACATGCAAACACAATCCAGGAGAGGGCAAGTGGCCATGCCACCCTACTTAAGGTCAAAAAAAACGCTCCTTCGATTGTTGTCAAAGGTTCTGCATCAGGCAAAACTTTTGGATACAGGGAAAAAATTCCAGCTCCCAAAAGAGCGAGTGATACAAGCCATCCTCCAATTACAACGAGCTATATTGATGAAGAGACGAGGATGAAAGAAAACAAAATTGATGAAGTTAAAACCCTTTAATTTCTTTGAATTAAACTAATAAAATTGTATGCAAATAGGTATTGTAGTTTATAAAAAAATGAAAATAAAGTTTTACGACAAAATATATATACCATAATTACGATTACATAATATCAATTGAAAGTCGATACTGTGAATAAAATAGTAAATCATAGTAATAAGCATATATGTAATTGGTTACTTTTTTAATCAATCACGTTTTAAAATACGAAATTTCAGTAATATCGATTGATAGTTGAAAACCGTAGTAAACCTTTTATGGTAGCTTGACTTTTGACTACATTTAATTAATTTTAATTTTCAAAACCAACCAATTCAAAGTAAAATCACATAAACGAAAGATTTAAAACTTTTCGAGCTTGATGAGGTGTCTAGAAGATTAGTCTATAACACAACACGCCATATTTAACGCAATAATGTATGATATCAACAAACTGATAAGCACACCTCCACACCACCATACCAGGGCGAAAGGAATATTTTGGAGTAAGGGAAACAAAACCCATAAATAAAATGTAAGTTGGTTATTTTTTGTCTTTTTATCCGATAAGTACAAATGTACTTATGCAAAGCAATCCGTTACGCTTTTCAAAACAAGATATTTGCTCAACTTGTCCACATAGATTGACAAGCATTTACCTTAAAAGGTAAATTAAACAAATTAAACTGCGCTAAAATTTACTGGTTAGTTTTTTAGGGTCTAACTATCTATGGCGATTAGGAGAACTAAACAGGAAAAACAAATTTAAATCGATACTAATTTAATTAATATAATTTGATTTAAAAAAAATGCTACACTTACCGATTGAAAATAACTCAAGGAATGTTTTGTGCCGAACAAAAATTTCAATTTAACAAATATTTGTTGTAAAAAATGCATATATTTAATTTCCTGACTGAATTTCAGTTATTGTATCAGCTGGCTGTCATTTCAAAAAAAAAAAATTAAACAAATCGATCCATGTATTTGACGTAAATTTTCACTTGTTTCACTGACAGATTCGTGACAGGAATTATTCGTAGGTATGCACATCAATTTGAAAAGACAGCCTGTTCACTGACATATTTTTCCTGATCGCTATAAATGCTGATCGGGAAAAAAAAAATCTAGTTTTCTTGTATTTAAAATTTTTCTGATGGTTTTTCTAATCAATATAACCGGCCTTTTAAGCAGCTGGCATCTATATTGAGATTCATAGTTCATTCATTTCTACAATTTACTTTTCATAAGAAAAAGAAAGTATCTAAACTTGTCAGCTTTAAACAATATTCAAATAATAATACAATATTTAGAAAATTAGTATTTCCTGATATTTTCGTTTTACTTATGGCTTACATAAGAATGTTTATTTTTGTCTGGAAGAATGTTTACATTATAGCTGAACTAACAGTAAAAATGTAAATGTAAATGTACTATATGTTGCTTACATAGTCGTTTGTACTTAAAAATATTTCGCACTTTAATTACACTAATAAAACGAATGCATGCTTGTTTTGTTTCGTCTAGACTCTAGATAATTGTCGAATGCTCACCAGACTTGTCATTTTGTGTTACACAATTTTTACGTGCTTGTTGCTGTTGAAATATATAGTTAACCATAAACCAATTCCGATCGACGTACTGTGCTCCGCAAAAATTTTTTTTGGTACTTTTTCTAATAATATTATTTATTATCAGGATGACATGACGTTAGAAAATCCTCGTACTCAGTCAAAATTTAAAAATATTCGTCTAAAAGCCACCAACACTTTAGATATTTAACCTTACCTTTGACAGTTTTATGCGACTGTCTCTGTGGTTGTACAAAAAATATCCAAAAATTATGCCTATGAGCCAAGGTGAAGTTCGTGCATGAGTTGCATAGTATATTTTCCTCATTTCCTGGGTGTCGGCTCCTAAATTTCTAATTTGTAAAATTTGTTAATTTTACAAACATTTATATTTTTTCCATAATATAACAAACCCTGTTTTGCTAAAGACAGAAAAATTGTTGATCACTATGCTTGTAAAAACGCAGGCAACCAAAAGTAATCCAAGAATAATCACTCCACCGATGGCTTTTTTCTTCCATTTAAATATCGGTATCAAAATTAAAGGTGATAGGACATACAACTGCATGTCCACTGCTAAATACCAACTATGTCCCAAGCACTATGAATTATAAGTCTTTAAGTAACTTGATCATTAAGCAGAACTTCAGGAATAAACTTACCATTTTACCCGCAGCGGCATAATTCTGAACATATAATAGTGTAGCCCACCAAGTCTCATGACAATGCTTATGTGGACTTGTGAAGTCATTCCACAGTGGTCCATTACCCATATGACGAAATAAACTTACATAAAATAAAACAGCGGCTGCCAAAATTGGTGTCAGGCGAATATAGCGGTGTAAGTACATTATAAGTACATTAAGTTTTCCTCCAGTTCTGAAATATAAATTTGTATTGTGTTGGATTTGTATATACATAATTTTAAAAATATAAACCTTTCCATTTCTTTCAAACCAGCCCAAATGAGAAGTAAACCACTGAGAAAAAAGAATGAGTCAACGGAGATGGTTCCACTCTGCAGAAACATGGAGAAAGGCGTTTGAGCCCACTAAAAAATAAAATTTTGAATTATTATTTTTGTAACTATTGCAAATCCGAAAAAGAAGTATGAACCTGCAGGATCTCGACGCTGTTTGCATTTGGTAAAAGTAAATGTATCATAAAACTATGCCCAAATATTATCCATACAATTGACATACAACGAATGCCATTAAGACAGCTGATGATATTGGGTGACTTTTTAGAAGAAGTACGGAACAATAATTTCATATTAAGAGAAAGAGAAAATGCTACCAGTCCTTGTTTCGAAACATCTATTAAATACTTGTCTTATTAAATAAAGGTGTTTAAATTTTATGTGTATAAAAGTAATTACATCCTCGGCTTTTTGAAACTTCATCGTAAATTGTACTGCATACAATCAGAATTCCTATAAATGAAAAAAATAATCTGAGGTTGTGTTTAGTTTATGGAGACTCTCGCAGTTTTACATTCGACTTACATGGCGATCCAGTCAATTGTATCAAAATCCAATTTGCTACTTTTAGTGCATTTGGCTTGTGTGATTATGTTCGAAGAAATATTTTGATTTAAGACCCGGGATAATGTTTGGATCAGAATTGCATTCGCTTCAAATGCTTCACACGAACGGGGAATGCATATGCCAATATTTAAGTTTGGAATTTGAGTGGGCTCTGCAGAGATCGTTTTAAAAATATCGGAAGTGGGAAGAGTAGTCATGCAATATTGACCCTGGATAAAATCCTTAGCACCATGAAGAGTGTCATCATTTTTTGTTTGTAGGCATTCATCAAAATTTCCCAATTCAACTGAATGCCCCCAAAGTATTCCTGATGGAAACTTTCCCCATGAATCTAAGACTAAAACAAATATATATATATATGTAGTTGCTAATGATTTCACTTTGATTATAGTTGAAATAAAAAAGTAATACAAATTTTGTACAGAAATGTCTTTTTTTTACTTTATGCTAGCAATAAATATGTAGGTATATACATATACTATACAGGGTGATTCACATAAGGTGTGCCAAACTACTCGCTTGAGTTGAGACAAGAAAAGAATCATAAGGAAGGGGCAAGTCTACCTCCCCCCGTTTAGGTAGGAGGGGCATTTTTTTTTTAAATTGACTTAAAACAGAAAAATAATTATTAAAAATCAACGGTACAACTAACAATGACATGATATATATGTACCTTTTTGGAAAGTAAAAAAAAAATATTTTTATATTTATATATGTATATGTATATATATATAGAGTAAAATCTTAAATTTACGAGTTTAAAATGAATTCATAAATTTGATAGACGAAAAAACAAAAATACGTTGTCATTGTTATTGTAAACCCAGATGATTTTGATTCTTCAATATGTTTTTTAATATTATAAAGTTTATTTATTTTTTTTTAATTTACTATACTTTCGATTATAGATGGTCTTAATTAAAAAGGCAGAAATTTAATATAAAATTATACAAAATGATTTTTTTATGAGTGCATTGGGTGCAACATAAAGGTAATCTGACTCAGTTGTGCACTTCATTCACATTAAGAGCTTGAGCAATCTTAATTAAATAAAATTTCTTTAAATCTCAAAATTTCTCAAAGTTACCGGGTTTCCACATTATTCGTTGATAATTCATTGCTTGAAAATGCGTTTTTAATGAACGCTATTATAATCAATAATGGCATAACTAGTATAATATTAATTAATAAAATTATTTTGAACAAACAAACAAAAAACACATTTCACAAAACAAGTTAAAAGCTGCATAAGCATATGATTGGTTTATTATAATTCCCATAATATTTTCAATGTGAACGTTGTTCAAATATAAACATATTTATTTACAAACAATTATACTACTTACACTTTAATGCCCATATGTCACCGTTATTAATTGCCGTTACAATTACACTTATATGCCGTATGCACTCAGAACTGGAATTCTGATGGGATTGACTTAAAAATGTAACTGTGTCAAGAAACTCTTTCTCAAAATTATTTTTCATAAAAGCAAAATGATCCGCCTCGAAAGATTTTTTCTCGAATTCACTTCGTTGCACTTCCACTTTTCCATATGTATCACAATTAACAGCCTTTCGAATGATGTAAAGCACAACGAATATTGAAACGATATTCGAATTCCGCATTTTTGTCATTTATTGAGAAGGTAAGGACCTACCTTCGTCGTTCACACACAAAAAATTCTGACTACAAACGCTGCTAAGCAGCTTGCATATATATACAAATTAAATCTTCTTAATCAATTATCCACTCTAATAAATTTTATAATTGCATTTTTCACATTATCAAAAAAATTATCAATTTTAATTCACAGATTGTCAAAACAAAAATTAATAATCTAACTGGGAACGTAAGTTGCGCGTTCGGTTAGAGCACATTTCGATTGACTGATCAAATTCGACAACATGTGTATAGTATTTATTCGATTTTAGAATTTTACGTTAAAGTGTTGTTGGAGTGAGGGCTTATCGAATGTAAGCTTTTTGTTTGGAACAATAACAATAATAAAGAAGCGGTACAATCTATACACAAATGTTCAACTGGTTGGTTGGGTTGATTGAAGGCACAGACTTTCTTTATTTTTTTTTTCTGAAACAGGTTGATAAAATATTATCCAAAATAAAAATAGGCCTTTGAGAGTGGGTCATCGTGCGTTTTAGTGTGTTTATGGGTTTGCCCTTATAGCTTAGGCATTTGCATTTGTATGGTTATATTAGATGCATACCATCATACAGCATTCGTACATTTTTAAGCTTGTCAGTAGAATCAATTTCGGGTAATTATTATTTCACATCTTAATAGTCGCAAAAATTCATCAGAAAAGGTTATTAACTGAAAAAAAAATTATGATCGTCATCTGCTGTAAGCTTTTGAAAACCGGTTTACTCACATAGTTTGTATAGTTCTATTTGTTTAATAAGAAATTATAACACGTTTAAGCAGATTTGTTTGAAAAAAACATTTTATTTCTCTCAAATTAATGTTAATATGAAACCACCTCATACACAAAGAACATTAAATTCTTATAAAAATAAAGACAGAGCCAGAACTATAATGGAAGAGACGTTGCGTTTAGTTAGAACCAACCATACTGACCAAATACAAGAAATTCATAACCTTATGTGTCTATAAAAGCAAATTGCTCTATTTTATCAAGTCTTCGATAAGTTTCGCTGAAGCAAACCTGACATTGATAGTCCAAACAAAATTCACATAATATTTGGCCGGGTTTCAACTTTATTTAAATATTAGCAAAACTTTTACAATTCTAAACATCACGTGTTATAAGGCCCATCTATAATAATTGCTTCTGCTTGATTATTAGCGTCAGAATCAGAGCAATTCAGTCTAGTTTACTTTCGCAAACTTAAAGTGAAGCAATTATGGGCACATTTCCTTTCGACGATGCTCATGGTTACTTTTCGATACTAGCTTAAGTTCACTAAAGCTGTATTATGGTTGGGCCATTATGCAATGGACGATATTAATACACTATTTTATATATTATTAACGTTATTATCTTATATAATTATAAACATTTAATTAAAATGTAACTTTGCTCACAATTTTATATGTCTAGTTTTTATACAAGTTTAAGGGTCGAATTCGCAAATCACCCAAGTCGAGCAAATGCTTAAGGAAGCTCCTTACTACACTTGACTTTAAGTGAAAGCGATAGAGACGTGTGCTTTAGAAATATTTCGATTCGAGTTGTTACTATATGAACTTCCTAAATCAGATAAACGATTTAATTTCCTACAAACTTGTCGTTGAAGAAATATTTGCCAGACTAACGGTTTTTAAAATATTAAGAGTTTGACTGTGACTGGATTTTCCCGAAAAACGACACATCGGGTGGTATGCAAAAACCTTTATCTCAGTCTCAAATTAGCATTAGCTTACCCAAATGAGATTTGAGACTGAGATAAAGCATTTCGCTTACCATACATCTTAATGACCCCCACCAACTAATAGTGAATGAAAAATGTAATTCTATATAAACACATTTACTGTGATGTAAGAAAAATGTTAATGACTGATAAATATTAATCCAATATTTCAAGATTATAAAACTTTCTTTAGTTATGACATAATGATATACCTAATATATAGGTACGCTTAAGTTGTCTAACGAATTAAATCAAATAAAATTGAAAAATTGAATAGACTAATAAGTCTAATAACTCTGATGAATGAGAATTTGATATGTCATAAACTCATTATTACAAGCTATTTTAGCTATTTTATTTGAAATTAAGGGGACATCTGCATTTTTTTTAAATTAATTTAGTCTCCGCTGGTAAACATGACAAATGTATGAGCCATGAATTCGTTCAATGACCCAAGTGGGGTTTTTTCAATTCAAATAATCATCATAACCAAGCACTTTAAATAAAATTAGTCTGTTAGATTGTTAGCTTCACCAAATCAAAAGATAACTTAGTATTATTTATCTTTAATTAAATTCAAAACAATTATCTTATCGTACTTTTTCTAAACAACTTATAGCACTTTAAATAAAATTAGTCTGTTAGATTGTTAGCTTCACCAAATCAAAAGATAACTTAGTATTATTTATCTTTAATTAAATTCAAAACAATTATCTTATCGTACTTTTTCTAAACAACTTATAGGTTGTTCATAGTGGGCCAATGGCCCTTTAAAGGTTAGTCTATAATAAAGAGTTAAATGAAATTATGCTTCCGGGTAGAAAGCGTCTACTTCGATATTTCTTTGATAAGTGATATGTTTTGGGAATAATAAGTAGTGGTAATGTATGACTTTATCGTTAATTTATGAATATGTACTTTTTTACAATTACAATGATTTTTTTAAATGTTTTAAAAAAAGCAACAATATACAATTTTACTTTTTCTTTGTATAATTATTATTTGCTTTCATTAAACGTATAATTTACCTTTTGTCTCAATGTAAACGAATTTTTTTAAATTACAATATCTTTATCTCGCCGCTTGACAGTGATGTATGAATTTAGCACCTGTTATATAATTGATTCCGGTAGGTGGAATTTGTCGTAATTAATTTAAGCAAGTATCTTCGTATTCGTATTACGGTACAAACAATTCATTTAATACATGATTAGGACTATATTTAGACAAACTGCTTTTCATGAGTTGCTATAACCTTCCATCAAGCTTTTTAAAATAGATAGATAGATAGATTCTTTATTTTTTCAATTAAATTTGGTACAAATTTTTACTTAAGAATACGGACGTGGCTATTTTGCCGTCTGCCGGATAAAAAAATATATAGGTAGCTAGGTATATTTTGTCTTTATTTCCTTTTTATAATTATGTATAGACATCTTATGGTCAATAAGGTATAAAAAAGAAAATGAAATTTCTCTAATTATTTGACCATCAAAATACGGGGGACTTAGATATAGCTATTGCTTACCTAGCCTCGTTCCCTTTCTAAAATTTAAAACATCTGTAACGAAACAAGCTCGCCTGAAACATAATATTCAAAGAAAACTGAAATAAAAAGCTGAAATTAATTTTATTTTGCATACTTATATGCTTAGATACTTAGAAAATGAAAGAAATCACAATAATTTGAATATTTTTTGTTTTAATTATTTGAATTTGAATTTGAATTTGAATTTGAATAATTTTCCGTGAGGCGACCGTATGATCACCTATCTCATCGTGGCTTTTGGAAAATTTGACATTAACATTTATTCATGGAATGGTCGGAAAAACCTTTTCAGGTACGTTTGGTCCAAATTACATGTAACCATTTTTATTGTTTGTTTTGTGGACTAGTTATAAAATATTGAAACTTTTTCTCTCAACAAGGTAAATAGTAGGGGAGGCTACCGTAAGATCACCTACCTCATCTCGTCCTTGGATAACATTGAAACTAGCCGATAGAGTTGTATGTATGTATGTATGCAAAACTGATGATCGGACAAGCTTTTTCAGGTAAGTTTAGTCAGAAAATGGCCACTTCCCGGTCTCTTTTGAAGCTGTTCTCTACACTATATCCGCTCGAAAAAATATGGAAAAATATATTTTTGAATAGCATTGGACTGCAACAACACCAATTTACTACTTATTTGCTGCTAAAATGTATATGCAAAAAGTTATGAGCATTTACATAGGTATATAGTTATTGAGTTCCAACACAAGTTGAATTTGCATTTAATAAACTCCTGAATGTATGCTATGTTTTAGATACAATGTTAAAAGTTCAATAAAAAAACCATCCATATACATACAAAAAATCCGACAAAAGAAAAAAAAATTTTCTTCCTGTGGACATAGTATGACGAGACTCTTTTTTTTTAGACCAAGAATATTATCTCATAGGTGCAGGAAGATAACTTTACGGGAAATAATGTACCCTCTGTAGTGAGAAATAGATTCACTTTTTTTTAGTTGAATTTATTTCCCACACAAGTTGAAGAATTAACTTTTTTGTCGAGAATAACTAATCTTTTTAATAAGTATAGTTTATTTAAAGACCGTTCAACCGTTTAGGCCGTAGCCTGGTGAACATACAACCGAACATCCGCATATCCACACATCCGCATATGCAGACTGACGGACGGCATGACGAAACCCACTTTTTAAGGTTTTTCTATCATCCTAATATCAGGTTTGATTAAAACATCGATTTTTACTAGCTCAATAAAGTAAGTATTGGTTTTTTGTAAAAAAAATTCGAGGTTTTAATCAAACCTGACATTACGATGATATAGAAAATCCTAAAAAAGTATGTTTCGTCATGCCGGTTGTCTGTTTATCGAGCCTAAAAGGTTTGACGGATTTTCTTCAAACATCGGGTGTAGCATAAATTTTGATGATTCCCTAGAGGAGAAATTCGAATTTTTGTTTTAGCTCGGCTATATAACGGGTTTCTCCCATACAACGGTTTTAGTTTTTCCAAATTTTATCGAAAACGGCTCTAACGATTTTGATGAAATTTTGTGAACGTTATATTTGGAGTGCTGTTAAAATAACTGCATTTCAGGTTATTGGCAAAAAATTCATGAGTTACAGCGATTTTTATTAAATCTCTGAGCTCTTTTAAAGAAACTTTCAGGTTTATTTTTCCATTTATTTTCTTACGTTAACTTAATGCATGTATAGACTTAAAAAACTATTTCATACTAAATCATTACTAAGAAATTCACATCTTGAAGCAAGTTTAATGTTTTATCTTATTTATATCCGGTAGTTTTTAATACATATTTGTTCTAATTTTTATAGCTAATCACTATTTTAAAAGATAATGTATCTTAATGTGTAAGCATTCAATATATTTAAATAAAAATAAAATAAAAAAAACAAGTATGTAAGACCCAGTCGTGCCTTTTATTTACGAACTATCTAACTTGCCTTATAGTTCCTTTATTTAATATGATAACAATAGTATGAATTGTTAGTGAGAAGAAAAGAACACGCTTAACCTCATAACATCTATTCTAATAACCTGGCCGTCTGGTCATTCTGGTTATACATATATTCCATAACGTCCCAGAATGCACATTTTCAATCCCATAAGCTTGACCTTATTTCTTTTAATTGCCCACGGTTATCACAGTGCATTTCCGTATACTAATGCACTCACCTTTCTTATGTTTTATATATTTCTTGTAAAGTTGTTACCCAGACCACTTATAAATTATTCTACTTCCATAAAAGTGTAATTTAAATAACTGAATAAGATGTAAATTGTATTGATGCAGACCAGTTGTTAAGTGTTTTCAAATCAATAAAATTTGTCTTACAAAAAATTATCTTTTATACATTTTTAATTATCTATTTTAAATATACATGTATATTGTATACATAATATCTACACGGTTACAAATTTTAATAATATTTTTCATAAGAATTATTTTACCCTAGAAGCTTACTAGCGAAAATCTGCCATATAACCGTACTTTTTTGATACTGATATCTTTTAAACTTCTGCACCGAAATTTAATATTCTAAAAGTGTTTTATACCAATGTTATTTTTCAGGAAAAATATTTATAAAATATATTATAAATATTTATAAAATATATTAAAATATTAAACTGCTATACCGATCTTTACGAAATAATATTTTGGAAGTTTTTAATATTTACAAACATTTAATATTTATCTAATAATTTCTGCAAAGAACAATTGAATATTTTATTAAAAATTAAATTGACATTTTATGCTAATTGCAAATATTTCATGGCGCAAACTGTCAACAGAACCCTTTTTCTAATTCTGACTATCTCGTTAACTCAATCACTGATTTTGAAGAAATTTTTACTTGCTCAATAGGGTAAGTATTGGTTTCGTGTAAAAACAAAATTCGTGCCGTCATGCCGTCCGTCGATCTGTGTGTGCCTATATGCGGATGTGCGGATGTGCGGTTGTCTGTGCCTCGATCTACAGCCTGAACGGTTAGTCGGATTTTCTTCAAACTTCGTGTGTAGTACTTTTTAGTGATTCCCTAGAGGAGATATTCAAATTTTTGTTTTAGCCCGGTTATAACGGGTACCCCCTTATAACGGTTATAGTTTTTCTAAATTTTCTCAAAAACGGCTCTAACGATTTAGATTAAACTTGGTGTACGTGATATTTTTAGTAGTGCTAATATAACTCTATTTCAGGTTTTTGGCTAAAAATAAACATAACGGAGGTTTGGGGTTAACTGTTTTTCACAAATTTGGTCATAAATTGATAACGGTTTACCCGTTTTGATTTTAATTTAGTACGGCATTTAATCTAAGCATTCAACACAAGATGGCCTTAAAAGTGTTTTGTCTCAACATCCATTTAATGATAGCTACCATACAACTTTATGTAATAGTTAGGCCATATCTCCACATTTCAACATAATTCAGTAAATTAAATTTTATAAATAATATATTTCGCTACAAGAGCAAGTTTGTTCGACTCAGTCGTGCATTTTTATCAAATTTTTATTAAAATTTCCTTTAAACTGCTGTACCGATCTTAACGAAATAATATTTTGGAGGTTCTTAATATTTACAAATATTTAATATTTATCTAATAATTTCTGGAAAGAACAATTGAATATTTTATTGAAAATTAAATTGACATTTTGTAGGAAATTTAATGGTGAAAGGGGTGAAATTTCAGTTAAGACGCATATACATAGTTTCCGAGATGAAAGCAAAAAACCGAAAAAAGTGTGAAAATTACGAGGTTTTTCGCGAATATCTCAAAACGCACCAGGAAATTTTGTTTGATTTCTTCAGATTGGGATTCAGCGACCCAAAAAACATAGAATTCAAAAAAAAATCCATTTGTATATTTTTTCTAACATATGAGGGAGATTTTAACTACGCTTTGACTGGACTAAAATTACAGGAATCTAATTACATAACTTACAAAATTAAATCGCGATTTGCATATAAATACATCAAAAATATAATCAAATCTTAGAAAATATCTCAAAGGGTTTTTTAGAGGACTTTATTAAATATAGTTAAGACAAAAGTTTTCTATTAATAATTCTATGTTCTTTGTTTGTGTATCTAAGCAATCTTATGAGATGGTGCCAGTTGAGTATTGGCTATTATTGTTTGCCGCTCCATCTTTCCATTAGTATCAATAAAAAAACATTTCTCGATAACTAAAACTGGTGATTCAAATGCTAATGTTAAAATAATTGCAGCTGTAAAAGATATGCCAAACGTACTCCAGAAAAATTTAATCTGAATTTGGAAGAAAATATTTTCATGTATAAAAAATACAATGTTGAATTTTAAAATATGTTCTTCTTACAACAGAGTAATCTGAAAAGTATACATCTGTTCTGGTTATTCCGTAATTAATGCTTTGAACTACTAAGTGAACCAAATACATTGAATATGTCAATCGTCCTAATGGTTGCCAAAATGGATGTGAAAGAAATGAATTTAACAAACCACCAAAACCTAAATGACACGCGAAAACAATCCAGGATAGTGAGACTCCCCATGTAACACGCCTCAACGATTCGTACATTGCAGCTTCGAGAACAGTTGTTGGACGGTCAGCATTGATTGTAAAATAAGGGCCATAAATAATAGCTATCATAAAAGCTACACACGTTGTCCAACCAAGGATTTTAACAAACTGAAACAAAACAAAAATACAAAGGTAAGTTGGTTTGAAATATTTTAAAATTATGAATTCGAACCTCTGGTACACACATTGACTTGCTTCTTTTTCTGTGCATAAAGTAACCAATGCCTATTCCAACTAGCCAAACCGAATATCTAGCATGAGTTGGGGTGTAGGTAAGACGCAGTTGATCCTCTCCTAAAACTCTACAAACAATAACTGGTGTCACTCTTTAGGGTAAGTAAGATTATATTTTACCCCATGAACGTATTAAATCCATTCTTGAAAAAACTTGCAATAACGCATCCAACGGACAAAAATGAAAGTAAGAATAAAATGGGAACAAATTTCCTCCCCCATTTCCACATCGGTATCAAAATGAAAGGTGACATGAAATACAGCTGAGTATCTACAGCTAGATACCATGTTTGCGATACACACTAAAAATAAAAACAAATAAGTTTTTGCTTAAAAAGTTCATGTCCAAATCCTACGATATCCAATGGATTTGCATAGTTTTGAATGTAAAGCAATGTAGACCACCAATTATCCTTGCAATTGCCACTAAATTCTTTGTAAACTTCTCGCAAAGGGCCAGTACCAATGTACTTATCAATAGCCAACACATAAAGGATAACAGCCGCTACTGGAGGAGTCAATCGTATATATCGATGAAAATACATCAATAAAACATTTAATTTTCCATTACTAAAGTAAAATCGATATTAAAATTAAACAAAAAGAGCTAAAGACATAGAAAATTAATGATACCTGTTGTCCAGTTCTCGAAAGCCTATCCATGCAATGAGTAAACCGCTTATAAAGAAAAATGTATCAACCGAAACCGTGGCCATCGTTATATGCATTGTAGAGGCGGCTTTAAACCACTAATTCAAAGATTTTGTTACTGGATTTTGATTTTATTGAAGAAAATACTTACTGGTATGAGATCGAACTTATTTATCATTGGGAGCATTGGTGACATCGAATAAGAATGGCAGAGAACAATCCAGATCATTGATAGAACTCGAATACCTGTTAAACAATGAATGGTGTTGTCTGACTTCAAACTACTTATTTTAAACAATTTCCGAACATTTGTAAGAATGGAGAAAGCTAAAAATACTTCGATGGTCGGCTCTATAAAAAAAAATAATATTACTCTCTTTAAAACGACATGGAGGATATTTTTTTTACTGCGAAGTCTATCCGTATAAATATCATACATTGTACTAAGCAGCATTAGAACTCCAATCGTTGAAAATATTACACTGAAAAAAAAATTAAAGAGGTTTAAAATGATAAAAATAATTTGATCATTCTTACATGCCAACAATATTTATAACCTCAAAACTAGGTTTTTGCGCCGTCACACAACTGTTAACATTTATTCCCTTAAGAGCTCCATTCAAAACATCGACTACTGCCTCTTGGAAAACTTCTGTGAGTAAATCAGAGTTGCAAGCATCAGGTACACATATTCCTATGCTTATTCGTATTAAATCCTCATAAGCTCTTCTTTGAGCTTTCTTATCATGACCCAATAAAGGCAATATTAAGGTTTGGTCCTCTATCAATGGTATCGATGCAAAGCAGTACATTCCATTTACCAAACCAGTGTGTTCACTAAGAATTGTTGATATATCAAGACACTCATCAAAGTTACCCAGGTCCTGCAAGTGACCATACAGAAGACCTGCAGGTATTTTGCCCCATGCATCAATAACTGTTAAATGTAAAAAAATTGTATAAGATCCATTTAAAAAACTTTGTTTTTGTTTAGGCTATTTTGATTCAAATTTTCATATAATGCAAGTAATAACTAATACTTCATTTACCCAACACATGCGGTTTCCTTGAAATTTGCGTGGTTTTTTAATTAAATTTATTAACTTACAATGAAAAATATGTTGCTTTTTTCGAGGGGTTTGTCACGAATGAAATCACCTGACCACTTATACTTGTAATCATTTGAAATCACGTTGAAATCAGATGCAATCACTATTTCAAGTGATGAAATTAAAAAAAAATGTTGGTTATCGATTTCAAATGATTTTTTGCAATCAATAAAAATATTTGAAATCACTATAAGTTTTTTTGCAATCATGAAATCAAAAACGCCATAATGAAATAATGAAATCAAGAATTGAAATCACTATGAAATCACTTGAATTAATTTGCAATCATTTGAAATCAGTAAATTTATTTGAAATCAATGCAATCACAAAATTATGAAATTAATAATACTGCTTGAAATCACCTGAAATCCTATGAAGTCATTTGAAATATTGCAATCATTGAACCACTAAACTGGCTAGTGACAAACCCCTCAGCTACACTGTGGAGACCTATAATTTTCTGCAGAATCGATTCATTAAATTATCTCCTGAAAAAGATTTTAGGTAGGTATAAAGTTAGGTTTGAACTCGAAACCAGTGATAATACACTGGCCACGCGATGCTATTAGTAGGTATAGTTTTTTGATAAATTATGTATTCCAACATCCTTTGATAATCAATTATGGTAACATTTTAAATTTCTTGATTTTAGTTTTGAAATATTATATTTCTTTATTATATATACGGAATTGGTCAGCTTAAAATATGTTTTTTAATTCAAGGGCCAGTTATAGCTATCATTGAAAATTTTCTTTTCCAATTTTAAAGAAATTTATCCAACAATGATGATTTTAATTGGTATTAAAGTAAATATATTATTGAATTTTTTTATTAAAAAAATAAATCAGTTTGAGCTTAAAGCGCGTAATATTATCACTTTTGTGTTTTCAAGTTGTATGATCATTGAAATAAAAAAGTGTAGCTCAATTTGCTTTATTCATAATTTTTTTTTATAAAAAAATTCTAAATTCATTACCTTCATTTTAATACCAATCAACACCAACTTTGTTGGATAATTTGCTTAAATGCTGGCACCTTTCTATGCAAACATTTTAATGAGCCAAGTTTTACACGAAGTTATCACAAACATTATAAAACTTAGAACATCAACACAGCAACTTACATGGAAGCACTTCAAAACTAGGAAATCGATTTATAATTTCATGCAATCCAAAAATACACTTTTGCGAATCGTTCAATTCTGTCCTTGATACCGTAAGGTTTTTATTTTGCATATACTCGAAAAAAAGTTTCGTAAGGATATCACTTGGCACTGTCACATTATTCAAAAAACTTATAGTGTGTGTTTGAATTATAAGAAAACTGAAAGTTATTAATATAAAGAATAATATTTTTGTCATTATACTTCTTCTAAAGTCTGTGTTGTATTAGATTTGTTTTAACTGAAAAACAAATTATAATTGTTAACCCTTTTATTTCCAATTTGTAGGTTTTCATCAAAAAGTTGATGCGATAACAAAGATAAGCCAAAGTTTCATCAATAACACAAGAAGAAAATTTAGATTGAGAAAGACTATAAAATTGTAAAAGAAATTTCGATAAAAAGTTTGATAAAACGTATATGATACCTAGGTCCAAGCTGCATACATATAGAGTTTACGGTTAAAGTTAAAAGTAAGCGTACCTATCTAGATAATCTGAAATTCCAAACTTTTTTCGTCATAACTGTTACTATAGTAAAAAATAAACTGTCAAATAGATTATCTTGTGTTTGTTATACAAAATATAAAAAGCAGTTCTTAACTATTTATGTAAATATAAGAACGAAAAAATACATAATATGATACGTAAGCAAAGCATGTTTGTAGTTTTAAATATGCTGGTGATGGAAATCTGGTTTGGTTACAAAAGAAAATAATTGAATTTTATAAATTTATAACCAATAAACCAATGTGTATTTATAAACGATTTATGGTGCAATATCCAAAGTAATCAAAATTGATAACATTTTTGTAATACAGAACGGTGCCTTCTTAAGATTGATAAAAAAACACAACTTTCTATTATATTTTAGTCTATAGTGGTAATCTTACGTTATTGTACCTAATTCATGGCGATAGCCTGAGTACTCAGCACAGTAGGTTTATTCTGTATAGTAAATGAGTAACAACGTTATTATTCAATAATTACAATTAAAGAAGACTCATTTCAAACAAGTAACTGCATGAATCACTATCATAATAATAAAACAATATTTGAATTGATTCGTCTATAATCTATGTATATATTAGGTTAGGTATGCAAGACTGGGTTGTGTGAAGTTACTTTGAGTTCGTCATTCTTATTAAGTCCCTAAAAATAGATAATTAAATTAGAACTCAAAAAAGAAGAACTATAAAATTCGTAATTCGATTTGATGTGCTAAAATTCTAACCTTTTTTTAACCAAAAAGTCGACTGAAGTGTTTTTTTTAATACCATATTTCATTCGCATTTCACAGCTTCTTTTGTAATATCGATTCAAAATTCAAAAGAGTTATACCGGTTTAGAGACTCAACTAATTTGCAACCTGTTTTCAATTTTAAATTTAAAGAAGATTTCGAAACAGCAATTTAAAAGTACAGTGCAAGATAAAAATGCTTCGGTAGATATAAAACCTAATAAATGGCCCTACTTGATTGAATTTGTTCCTAAAAAATATGTACAATTTTTCTAAATTAAATTATTACACGGCTCTTTCCCCCCTAGATACCGCACACGCTAGGTTCTATTTTCACCGAGGACGACTACAAATTAGATAGGAAGTCCTATCGGCACTTATTTCAAATATTTGATGTTATTGTAATAAAAAATAAAATTGGTTATTTTATCATGTTGATAGTTATATTACCATATAACAAATTTTATGGATACTTGAGTATCGTCAGAAGTTAGAAAGAAGTGGTCTGCTCAATGCAAGCTGCAGCTAAGAAATATATAAAAATAAAATAAAAAACTATGAAGATTATATTTTTTTTGAGTAAATCAATAATTACAAAAGTAAAATAATTAAACAAATAAAAAAAAACAATAATAAAAAAAAGATGCGCAAGCATTTTTGCAATTTAGTAGGTTATGCAATGTTAGTTTATCCTACTGTGAAAGATATTTATTTTTAATTCTATTTAGACAGATGAGGTACCTTATACCATCTAGACTTCTTTGTGTTTTTTTTCTAATGAAAGTTGTTGGGACTGTCATCGTTCGAAGCTTTTCCTTTATTTGTAAAGATCAGAAAACTTCTCGATAGACTCCACAATACAGATATCCTATTGACAAACCAACATTTATTGAGTTTTTTTTTTTTTAATTTTATAATATTTTATTAATTCTTAACTTGTAACATGGATTGATAGTAATCAATGTTCAAAAAAGTGATATTTTGGATGATATTTGGGATTACAAAAATACTGATTAAGTAATAAAAAATGTTTTAAAAAATAAGACAACTTACTAAACTTTGGATTATGAAAGTATGCACATTTAACAAATTATAACGATCACAAAATGTCTTCTCAATTAAATAAGTAGATAAGATAGATAATGAAGTGTCTAATACAACACCAACTTCCCTAAGTCTAAGCCGATTCGGAAACCAATAAAGTTGATTCTATTTAATTAGTATTAAAGAATTGCACGTGATTAGTTATACATATATATAAATACATAAATATGATTATCATATTTCCACGAACAGTTATATAGTTTATAATAAAATTTATAACGGATGTATATGCAATTTTGGTTTTAGATTATTTTTCAAGGGGTTTTATTTTATAATCTTAAAAATACTCATGATTGACACGAACGATCCATCAGATTTTGTATCATAAGATATTTTATTTTTAATGCATTGACTAAAAGAACAATCCAAGATCAAGATGGATGAAATATCACACCTTGGCAAATTGAATTCATAGCTGTACCTATATGGATTTATTTGCGGTGAATTTTAAGCAAATTTAGGAAATTCGAGCGATAAAATGAAAATTTTACATTGATGTGTTTTGGATTCTTTAGATTTCAAAGTAAAAAGTTACATTCATCACATACAGCGCTGCAATTCTGAATTATCATTTAAAAATGTTTTCAGTTTATGTACATATCAAAGATAGAATATTTTCTTATTTTAAATAAAATTAATTGATTTCTTTGTCAATTATGATGCAATCTACAATTTGAAAACTAAATTTTAATAATAATTAGTCATATTGTGCCTATACTTACATAGAAAACCTTTTTCAAATGTAAGCTACTCTTATCGATGAAATTGATTATTGGCTTATCCTTATCATTATCTTTACAAAATATAATTTCTTTATTTGAATGTAAGTTGCATTTTTTTTGCAGAACGGACAACAACGTAGATTGTCTTATCAAATTACCTGTGTCTACCTTAATAAAAGGACGACTATCTTGAAGATTTTCTCAGTGATATTAAAGTTCTCGTTGGGCTTGCACAAAACTTTTTACAGCAGTTATACAATGTCGAAATTGAAATGTATACTTTTCGTTGTTCTTTTAAGTGGATTAACTTCCTCAATCCACTCAATATCAGTAGTTAATAATATAGTGGTGTCAAGTGATTTCTTCCAAGATTTGTTTTTAAAAGAAATGCGATTGGATTTTAACATATCGGATATAACAAGTACAGACATTTTAAATGCACAAAAATGTGTCCTCCAATTGCAAGAGATAGTGACACAATTTCCAAGCTTAAAAGTTGCTCCTTGTAAGTGTTAATTTAATTTAAAACTCCTTGAGAAAAAAAAATTCATAGAGAAAAGTATTGTTTACCTACTAAATTCAAGCCAAGAAAATTCGTTAGAGAAAATTGCTTTTGAAAATTTCACAGGAATCTGAACTTTTTGGTGCGCTATATATTCGTATAAGCTAATTCTTTAATAAAATATTGATGTCAGACTAAGTTATGTAGATCGTAGGCGGCGATAATAATTGTGGATTATGGATCATTTTACGTATAATGGCACTATCAAATCTATTATAGCCGTGACACCTAAGTGAAACGTATATATATTTAAACGATAACCAAAAACCATAAAATGATTTACATTACATTTATCAAATTAATTTGATTTCAATTTAAATCTTAAAAGAAAAAACAATTCTCAATTTGAATGATTTAGAATCTAAAAAGATTAGACATTGATTCCCAATCACTTTTACAGATCAGTGCAATTTTATTTTTATCTGATAACACATTTATTAAAAAAAAAATATTGTAATATTTGAAAATAGTTTTTTGGCTGTTGCCAATAAAACTTTACTGACAATGATTCCCATATTTAAACTTTTATTTTTACTTGCGATTAAATAGTTATGTACTAACTATACTATAATGTTTATAATGGAAGTTATGCTTTCGTGCAAACAAAAAACTTTAGAGTTAACAATCAAATATGGCATTTCGATGATAGACAAGTTGAAAAAAGTTAGTCCGGTAATTCTGTCTGTCTGACTGTGTGTATCAGTACCTACTGTCCTAAATGACTTAACCGATTTGCTTCAAGTATGGTATTTAGGGTTTGTTTAACATTCCTTAGAGGAGAAATTGCAACTTTATGTTTAGCTTAAAAAATAACGGTATCTGCCATGTATAACGGTTATATAAAAAATCTTATCTCGAGAACGGCTCGAATGATTTTTTTGTAAAAAAAATGAAGATTGTTTTTGGCTAATTATCTTTTTTGAGATTGAAAAACAACATTTGTCGAACCTATGTACCCATGGTACTATTTATTTTATAAAGACCTAAATTTGTAATTTTTAATATAAATATTTAGAAAACGGGTTAACATAAAATTTATATTTTGGTATATTAGGCACTTTTTTTTCAATTGTTAAATAAAGATCGATTTATTTAAAAAAGATAACATAATCTTTAGCTTTTGAAATTATTAATTATTATAGTTATCGATTCGTGGGGCAAATTTCCATCTGGACTTCTTTATGGACACTTAAGAGATCTTGGTAATTACGATCAGTGCGTTCAGACATCTGTAGAATTGAATGAGACATTAGGAACAGCTATAGGAAAATATTGTGTGGCGTCTTTTCCAATAACATCCCCAATTCAAATCTTGGAAAGCGATTTATCTTTGCTAAGGGAAAATCCGTTGGAAGAAAAATTTGACATACGAAGTGTATTCAAAATAAGACTTGGAATATGTATTCCAGATACATGTAGCCCACAATTGATCACCGAAATTTTTAATAGAGTATCTGCAAATGTCTTTAATGGAACTATGTCAGGTGTGAAAGTTACAGGTTGTTCTATTAACAAAAAACCAGACTACGAAGCCTTGGATATACTTGCAATGTAATCATTTTTTTTTATTGATATAAGATCATTATAATTAACCTTTCTTATTTAAAAAGTGTTTTTTATTCGACAATTGGTGGATTGATTGTGTTGAGCACCCTTTATGACTGTTTTACGAGTTACATTGAAAGTAAGACACTTTTTTGCAACATTTACTTAAGTTTAATATTTAATATTTTTAGAAAAACCAGTACAACTTTTAATGGCATTCTCTGTAATAAGCAACGGGAGGAAGTTGTTTATGATCAATACTAAAAAGTCTCCAAACTCAATCGATTGTTTAACCGGAATCAGAGTGTTGTCTATGATTTGGGTGTTACACTGTCACAATTATATGGTTTATGCAACACAAAACTTGATAAATTCAATTGATGCACTGACTGTAAATATAAATGTTTTATTGATATGGTTCTAAAGTTAATTATATAATTTTTTTTTATCATTTACAGTGGTACAAAAGAGCTTGGTCCATGACAGTCTTAATGGGAACGGTATCCGTGGATTCGTTTTTCTTTCTAAGTGGATTGCTTGTGGCATGGATGGGCTTGCGAGAATTGGACAGAACGTAAGAATGTTGGAATTTTTAGATTTCAAATGTAAACTAATTTTTAAATTAATTAAGGAAAGGAAAACTTAATATAATATTGATGTATGTTCATCGGTACATACGGCTTACTCCAGCTCTAGCAGCAGTAATTTTGTTTTATGTTACCATAAACAAATTTATTGGAAGTGGACCGTTTAGGGAAAATTCAATCAGAATTAATGATGCCTGCAAGGAAAGCTGGTGGGCAACATTATTATATGTGCAGAACTATGCAACACCGAATAAATTGGTAGGCTTTCTAAATCAATGGAAGTTCAGTATTAGTATTTTAAATTTTCTTTTAAGTGTTTGATGCAATCGTGGTACTTGGCGATAGACACCCAACTCTATGTTTTATCACCCTTGATTCTTATTTCATTATGGAAATGGGGAAGAAAATGTGTACCAGTAATTGTGATTCTTTCACTTTTGTCTATTATTTGCGTTATTGCAACTTTTTTCTCAAGAGGTTACACAAGTCTAATAGGGTAATACATAGCATTTTTTGTTAAAAAGCGTTTTTTTATTTTATTTTTCAATTAAAGATTTGGTGAATCGGAACGAACAAAATTAATTTACATGCCTACTCACACTAGATACTCAGTATGGATGGTTGGCATTTGCGTAGGGTATTTTATGCACATAAATAGACAAAGAACTATTAGACCCCCTATGGTAGTCAACTGCAAACTTTTTTAAATTTTTGAGATATGCATAATAGTTTTAATTTTAGATACTCCGACTGTTGGGATGGATTGTCTGTTTTGGAACCATGCTGTCAATCATATACGGACCATACTTTTCAATTCGTACAAATCAATCCGTATCTGTTGGACACGCAGCCGCTTATGAGTCACTTAAACGTGTTTCCTGGAGTTTGGCCTTAGCATGGATTGTATTTGCATGTCACTACGGATTTGGTGGAATAGTGAACTCAATCCTTTCACATCCTTTATGGCAGCCACTAGGTCGCTTGAACTATTGCATGTACTTAGTCCATATGGCCGTGCAAACAATAAACTTTGGAACAGTTCGAACTGATGCATATTTTTCAGACTACAGACTTGTAAGTTGATATTCTCTTATATAAAATATACACTTTTCTTATAATTAAAAAATATTTTCAGTATTTAAATTTCTGGAGTACTTTTGGAATCTCTGTTCTAGGGGCTGTGGTACTTTCATTGTCATTTGAAGCACCTGTACTTATAATAGAAAAAGTAATATTTGGCACCACAAAACAAAAAGAAATCTCAAATGGAACAGTTTTACCTACCGCTTCAAAAAAAAATTCCCCGCCCATTTCTAAAGAAGTCTAGTTTTTATTTTTAATGTAATTGTTTAAAAATTTATTTATTTATTTGTTTATACATATATTATTTATTATAATTTAGACGTAAAGTATCAAATAAATTTATATTTTAATTTTCTTTCTAACAGTGTGCGTTACAGTCTTGTCTTTTATTTCACTTTGAAAAGGAAACAGAAAACGTATAGGTATGTCACAAGGGAAGTATATATACTGTCCACACTATATAAAAGTGTATCTAATAGTATATCTAAGCTTACAATTAATGTTGAAAAACTTAGGAAGACGAAACCAAAATCCTAGAAACACTTATTGCTTATTTGGATTTAGAATTTCATTATGTCTGCACAAACTGTATTACGTCATCGTGCAACTTACCAAACACTTTTGAGAAATCTAAACAATGGTACAAAAAAAAATCAAATAACGGGTACTCGTCCTTTTTCGAAAGATAAGTTTGATAATACCGTAATGTTGTCTGTACAAACTTTCAGTAATATACACATACAATCAATGACTAAATTTTTGTTATGGCTAGAATAATTGATAATCTGATATTTGTATCTAAATTATGCGTAAGTATGTACCTACATAATGTTCCGAATGGGGTGATCCTGTGAATTTTGGTAGCCATTTGATTAACAGACAAAGAATTGGGTCGAGTAATGATTAGCTTACCGTAGGTATTCGAATTCTCGAATTCGAATTCTCATTTACAATCTTTACACTAAATTTATAGTACATATTACCTCTTTGACTAAAAATAAAATGTAGAACCTAGCTATAGTTTTATTTACGGCCTTACCTAATCGATATATTTCTTAATAAATTGATAAGCTATTTATCATACATAGAAATCATTTTTAAATCATGAGTAATTCAACATAAATGGTTATAAATATAAGCTAAGTTTTTGGACTTAAACAAAAATATTTATCTGAAAACATGACTTATCAGCGGTCATATTGGCTGTCAATAAGCGTCTTCACCTAATCATGATAAACGTCTTCATTCAATTCAACCATGACAAACATTTTTTTCTGGTTATTTTAATAAATAATCTAATCGAAAAGTTTGAGAAAATATAATAAAAGGATAAATATCTCGAAATTAATTCCCAGTCAAAAGAAACGCTTGTCGGACTATAGATATACTTATTCCAATAAAATACTAGCCTGTAGTAGGTGTGTTAATAATGCGGATACTATTTTTAATTTTGCTTTGCGCATTTGCTAGCACTGTGAATTCGAAAACGGTTGTGAATAATTTTACGGTTTCAAGTGATTTTTTTCAAGATTTATTATTTGATGAAATTCAATCGATTGATTTTAATCTACCAGAATTTGTTAGATCAATTGGTTCCGATATTGTGGATGCAAAAAAATGTATATTCAAATTACGGCAGATAATTAACGAATTTCCAAGTCTTAAGGTTGTACGATGTAAGTGTATAATAAATAAATAATGTTCTTAACAATATAGTTACGTACTACTTGTATTTAAAATAAACCACTTTTGAAGATTTGTCTACAAAATATTTTATTAAAAAAAGCTCTACTTCTTATTTTAAAATATTTTAAATTTATATTTAGAAACATTTTGGGAAGCTTTATTTTTTTTAATTATGTATATTCTTCGTCCTTAAATGAAATTCAGTTTGAGTAATTCACAAGTCGCAATGTAAAGTTTATTGAAAAATAATTTGTGTTGAAAATCAAAAAAGGACGTATCCATTTTTCTTAACTTTGAAATCAAAAAAAAAAAAAAAAGTCCACAATGAATAATTGTGTATACCTATACTTAATTGTCCGCCAAAGACAATCAGAAGTCAGAAGTTTCATTTAGAACTATTACAAAAAAATAAAACTACTTCAATATTATTACCATTATAATTAACCATATTCTTTGGACACAGAAGGCGTTTAAGCTACAGATATAGTGAGGACCTTTATCACAGCACCAAAGGAGACGTTATACAAGCTCTTTATATCATATATGGGGCAGACAGTGTGATGAGCAGATGGCGCACAAAAATGGGAAAAAACCGAGGAAAAAACCTTAGCCAACTGGAGTAGACGAGCTTTACTAGAGTATAGGCTAGCTAGGAACAGAGCTGGCTGGAAAGATTTGTTTGATGAGACTTGTCTTTGAAAAAGTATTGTTTATCACGAGAAAATAAGAGCATACTACTAAAACAGAAAATACATATATTTTTGGAGAGAAATGATTAAGAAATACGAAGACATTTTTTTACTAATCAAGTTCTTTACTTTAAATAGTTATACTACCTTAAGAAAATGAAAGACAAATCCATTATGAATCACCTCTTTTCTATAATGATTGCATTATTTGCTGATTCAATGCTCTCATCAGAATTTTTGTAGTACCTACCTATCTCAAAATATCTTCCGATATTTGAAACTTTGAACGCTCGCCAATATCTTATCTTAGAAATATATTTATTATATATTATTAGTGGTTAAAAAAAATGGCATGGTTTAATTATGTTCTATTATGCTGACTCTTTAATATTTTTTTACAGTTTACAATTATGTCTACTGCGTATTCAACCTTTGATTCTAGAGATAAAATCGTAAGATTAGTTTATAATAAAGACTTGCACGTTTGGTTGAATGAATAATCCATAGAGTAAACTGAAACCGGAAAGCTTTTCTGACGTTAACTAGTGAAAACCAATCAATTAAAGTCTTCGGGGGAAGCTTCAATTTACTCGAACATTTTGATAAGATATTAAACTATTGACTTTGTATGATGTGTCGGTTAAATGTATTTCCGTACGGTAGCTTTTAAGTAAGGTTCTTTTATTTGAAAACTTTACAAGCACAGAGCAAGTGAATACCTCAACAAATCAATCTCTTGTATTTCCGATTTTTGGTGACGAATTCATAACTTACATTAGTTATATTTTTTTATTTTTCAGTCATAGATTCATGGGGAAAATTACCATCTGGAATTCTGTATGGTCATTTTAGCGACTTTGGCAATTACGACCAGTGTGTAAGGACATCAGTGATTTTGAGAAATGAAAATGAAGTCACAAACGGAAAATACTGTTATGCATCCTTTCCAATTCTGCCACTTATCCCATTTCCTAAGGGGGATTTGTCGTTGGTACAAGACAACTTCTTAGATCCAAGACTCAACATTGACATATCAAGTATTTTGTCAGTCAAACTAGGTGTGTGTCTACCAGATGTTTGTAATGCGAAGCTGATAACAATGATCTTACAGAAAGCCACTGCAAATGTCTTAAATGGTGCATTTGCTGGTGTTAAGGTTTCAAAGTGTTCTGTCGCCAAAAAGCTTGATTTTCAACCCTTCGATATTTTTGCAATGTAATGAAGTTTTTTTTATTCGAAATCAGTTTTAAAAATGCGTTTTGTTTTTTAACCACAGAGTATTGTTTTCAATGATTGGAGTTCTAATGCTCGGCAGTACTGCCTATGATTGGTATACTGAATATTTTGAAAGTAAGTTTTATTCATAAAAGTGTGCGCTAAATAAATTAATTCGAAAATCTTTACAGAAAAACCAAAAGATCTTTTACTAGCATTCTCTGTAATAAGCAATTGTAGAAAACTGTTTAAAATTAACACTAAGAAATCAACAAACTCAATTGATTGCCTGACTGGAATTAGAGTATTTTCAATGATATGGGTTTTGCATTGTCACAATTATATGTTTTGTACGTCCATGAATATTGTCAACATAATTGATGGCCTCAGTGTAAGTATAAGCGTTTATGATTGATTGAAATGTCTCTGACAACAAATTTAAATAGTGGATCAAAAGGTTCTGGTCAATGACAGTAGCGATGGGAACAGTGTCTGTTGACTCATTCTTTTTATTGAGTGGATTGCTTATTGCGTGGATCTGCTTCCCAGAATTGGACAAAACGTAAATAATTTTGATTTTTGTTTTGGTCAAGAAAGTTAGTTTCATATTATTTATTTGCAGCAAAGGAAGACTTAACGTTATATTGATGTGGGTTCATCGGTACATACGGCTGACTCCACCATTAGCAGTTATAATACTTTTCTACCTTACACTAAATAAATACATTGGAAGTGGACCTTTAAGAGAGGATTCCATCACAAGACACTTACAATGTGAAGAAACATGGTGGTCAACGTTGCTTTACGTACAGAACTACGTGAGCGCAAAGAATATGGTAAGTTTTAAAATAGAAAATCCCGAACGTAAATCTGAATTCTGAAGTAATAATCTTCCTTTTATAGTGTGTCCTTCAATCCTGGTATCTAGCAATCGATATGCAACTGTACGTTCTTTCACCACTTGTTCTAATACCGCTTTGGAAATGGGGAAAGAAATGCATTCCGGTATTTACAGTGCTCGTATTTTTAGCGATTGGATGCGTTTTTACTGTGTTTTTCATAGAAGGATATCACACTCTTTTGGGGTAAGCTGAGATTTGTTTTATGTGTGTGTATATTTTGAAACAATTTTTATTTATATTCTTATAGATTTGGTGAGCCAGGACGAACTTATAAGGTTTATTTTCCAACTCATATAAGATTCCCACCATGGCTAGTTGGAATTGTTGTAGGATATTTTATGCACTTAAATAGACACAGAATCATTCGACCACATGTGGTATGGAAATTGCATTTAAAGTAAGACTAATTGGCAAATTAATTGATATTGTTTTTATTATTTTAAGGGAGTTCAACTTATTGGCTGGATTTTAAGTTTCGGCACTTTGTTGGCGATCGTTTTCGGGCCGCACTATTCAATCGATTTATCTTATTCTGCTAGTGTTGGGCATGCAGCAGCTTATGAGGGACTGAAACGAGTTTCTTGGAGTATAGCATTAGCGTGGATTGTGTTTGCATGCCACTTTGGGTTTGGTGGTAAAGTGAACTCTATTCTTTCTCATCCTTACTGGCAGCCACTTGGGCGTTTAACATATTGCATGTATTTAGTTCATGTAGCTGTGTTAACACTCAATTTTGGAATTTCACGAACGGATGTGTTTTTTTCGGACTATTCATTAGTAATTTGTTTTCTTCGTGTTATATATATTTTGGAAACTTACTTTTTTATTTGCAGATACTCTTGTTTTGGAGTAATTTTGGAATCACTTTTCTGGTAGCAATAGCACTGTCTCTATCGTTTGAAGCTCCAATACTAATCATCGAAAAATCCATTTTTGGTAAAAAGAAAAGAAAAGAAGACTTCGATAACACTTCATTATCAATAGCCCGAACAGACACTAAACTAGTTTAGAACTAGTTTAGATACCTTTTAACATTTAGAAAAGATTTTTATATATTCAACATTATTTATTAATTAATTTATTTCGTTCATAAGAACTTATTTATTATAATGTACATTGTAGTCATTAGTCAGCATGAAGTATTTTAATATTTTATATATATATATATATTATTTATATTATATATTATATATATTATTTATATTATATATTATATATATTATATATATTATATATATTATACTTTAAATAATTATAGTAATGGAATTTTTCCTTCTTTTTATACCCTTAAAATAGTGTTAAGAGTCATTCCAAATTGTAAATATTAGTAGATACAATAAAAAATTAATTTAAATTAAAAAATGATTTTGTATAGTTGTTCTTCGTTACTTTCTCATAAGCTTACACTAATATCATTGTTTCCTAAATGTCACCATACTCTTTTATTCAAATATTGATGATCCTTTAATTCTAAATATTTCAATTCTGTAAAAAAAGATTCCACTTGTGATGATAATTTGATACATTGATACAGATTTTTTATAGTTGTTCTTCGTTACTTTCTCATAAGCTTACACTAATATCATTGTTTCCTAAATTTCACCATACTCTTTTATTCAAATATTGATGATCCTTTAATTCTAAATATTTCAATTCTGTAAAAGAAGATTCCACTTGTGATGATAATTTGATACATCGGTCTTACTGAAATTTCTACAATAAAAGAAGTTGGAGTCCAGTAAAAAAAGTAACAAAAAAGAGCTGAGATATTATTGAAAAAAATCTTGTTTTCTCAATTAAATGCTCTAAATAATATTTGGCCAAATTGTGGATACGCGCGGATCGATGGATACTTTTAACATAGCATATGTAATTTATTGCTACACTATTAGGTTTTTTTTTTTTTCTTTTAAGAAATGTGGATGTGGTAGGTATTAACAAACAGTTTATAATAAATATGTAATTATAATTTCTGGGAAACGATACCAATCCATACACGAATTATTTTCGATATCTACTTTTTGTGCAAAAGTACGAACTAATTTGAATAGGAACTAAATTTGAAAGGGTTGTAAAACTAATTGAGAAGTAGTGTTAAGTGTGCAATCATACATTTAAGTGTGCAATATAACATTTTTTAAGCATAAAATATATTTTAAATGAATCAGAAATTAATATAAATAATTTTTTTTTTTAATTAGTAGAATTTTGGGTAAAATTTTTACTTTTTTTCTTAAACAAATTTTTGAACTAGAAGACTAATGAATTTTTTTTTATATTTTTATTGACAGTTTATTTTTGCGTAATTTGCCCATTCATAGGCTTTTGCTGCAAGCCGTTAATGAAAAATTTAAATTTTATTAAAAACAAAACTGTTTAAAATATACATACGTGTTAACATGCATTTTTTTGTATTTAATTAAGGGCACACAGCACAAACTTCTATCACACTTTGAATGACGCAAAATTAAATTTAACATAACAGAACATATAATTTGATTATATATTGTTTTTGGTCAAATTTTAATTAAACAAAAAAAATAGTTTTTATTTTAAGCACAATTTAATTCTACATAATTTCAACTTATTTACAAGTTTAAGGTAGGTAAGCACTTCACTAGAAATTAAAATTTTATTACAAACAAACCTTTAAAATATGCATTTTTACATGCATTTTTTTTTTATATTTAATTAACAGTACATTGCACAAACGTGAAAAGTATTTAAAATGACACCAAATAATATTTAGCAAAGCAGAAAATATAATTTTTGTAAATGTTAAATTAATAAAATTATAGGCCAAATTTAAGCAAGGTTGTAGCTTGCGTACTTCACGATAAATTTTATTAAAAACAAATCTTTTTAATATAATAATATATGTGAATAAATATCTTATTATATATTTACTGAAATGTACTTTGCACAAACCTGAAATATTTTTTTTTTACGCGGAAATAAATTATCCATATAGACCAGAATATATTTTTATTCAAAAATGCTGACAAATACGAAAAATTTTGAGCCAAATTTAAAAAAAAATTATAAACAATTTTATTCTGCGTAATTTAAGTACTTTTAAAGGTTTGCTTCTAGATCACTTACATCAAAAGATATGGCTAGATTCTGAAAAATTACGAAAAATAAAAAAAAACTCACACTAAAGTAGGTACCGTTATTTTGTTTTCCTCATCACGTAATATATAAAACATATAAGGTATAATATTATGCAAGTCCCTAATCTATTCAAATTAGTAAGAAGTTTGTATGAAGTGATGTTTTTGTTTCCTGGGCTATTTCTGCGAACTTGTTTGCCATCATTTATGAAAAGGTTGATGCTAAAGTCGCATCATGCGCATCATGATTGTAGGTACTTCAAAACTTTTGTCAGCTCTAAGAATTGTCATCAATCTGCACAAAAAAAGTTTATTTAAATTACTATCCGAACAAGTTTTGGGAAATATAAGGATTTCTATCACGTTTATTTCAAAATATCACCCTGAACTATCTTAAGATACCTATTATATTACATACTAACTTCCAATATGGTAAATTTCATCAAAATCAGTTAAAACATTTACGAGAAAGTCGAAGACCCTATACCTACTTATCAAAAATGAAGAATACTTGATCCAAGCAATTTCTCTGAAATATTGTTAAGGCAGCATTTGTGTCATGATGTCTGGTGAAAAGTGCGTCGCATATAAACAAATTTACCGAGACTTAATTAAAGCTCATACAAAACTGTTAAACTGCAAAGCAATCTATCTGAGAAAATTATAGAGAATTTAAATCCCTTAAAAAAAAAATTAACACTTGAAATTGGATTGTTGATTGTTGATTACAATAGACAAACTCTTCTAACATATTTTACGTAAATGTGAATTTTTGTATAATAATATTTCCTTACCCACTGGGGAAAAGACAGATTAATTGTTTTCTGATGACAAAACAATAATCCATAAACATCAAATATAAATCATAAACATAGTCTGTCAAGCTTCAAAATATAAAACTCAACTGATGTGATAGACAAATGGCTAGGATTTTATTTGCGATTTTTTTGTATTCTATTTGAACTTTTTTCTTTAGTATTTTAATGTTTTTTTGTGTTGAGCCTGCAGGCAACTTTCGACTACAGCATGTTTGTGCGACCTAGTCTTGCAATTTATTTTGTAGGTACTTTACTTATGTTTGATAATATCAAACATTTCACCGCTACTTTGTTGAACGTATTCATAGATTGTCTTATTTCTTGCATCGCATCGGTTTGATTAACTTTTTATCAGTAAAACACATTTTAATGTGAATTTTAATTTATCTAATCGTAATATTTTTTCGAATTTAATAAAAGAATGATCGCCTTGAAATTAATTCTCAGTAAAACAAAATCACTAATCCGGTTGGTACCGCATAACTATAAACGATGTCTAAGCTTGCTACATTTAAATTTTGCATATTTCTATGTCTGTTTATTTTACGTGTGGAATCAAAAACGGTTTTGAACGATGCTGCTGTTGTATCAAGTGATTTAGTTCAAGATCTTTTCTTTGATGAAATTCGTTACAATTCACACTTATTCGATATTCTTGGTGAAAATATCACCTCTGCACAAAAATGTATTAATCATTTGCTTATTATAATAAATGAATTTCCAAGTCTTAAAGTTGCAAGATGTAAGTTTTAAATTATTAATTAAATTAAAATTATAAAAATAAGTTGAAAAAGATTTTAGTATTATCTTAAACCAAATTTATAGTTTTCTGTGAAAATTTCTGTGAAAAAAGCATTCATAACATAAGTATTAACTTTTTCATACAACATAAAACATGATGTGAATTTACACTCAATTTAGGTCTACACAAAAATGTTAAATCATTTTAACGAAAGGAGAAGAAGATTTTTAAGTCTATGTTTAATTATGAAACTTTATGTTATTCCATACTACTACTATAGTAATATATATGTACATTATATAGGTCAAGGGTCAATATATTCTGTCCGTCGGTATTTCTTTATCAATGTTCCAGTGTTTGTTCGCTGAGTTACAGCCTAAACGGATCTATTAATATTTTTATTTTCTTAATCTCTATAATCTCTATAGTTTATATTTCTCTAAAGAAGAAATTGCATCTTTTTTAACCCCATTCCAAAGATTAAAAATATATATATAATTTTAATCTTTGGCCATTCTATGTCGGGTTTTTGATTTTTTTTAGTTTCTGTAGATATGTGTATTAAAATATTGTTTTTTTTTAATTGTATCGAAATCAAAACCAAAAGAGCATAAGTCCGTGTGCTCTATGTATCTATTTAAGTTTTTTATCATAAAGGTTTTTAACTATTTAAAACTTAAAATCAATATGTGGCCTGATTACGGACAATGAGAATATTTCAATAAACACACGCAAGTGGGGAATTAGGGTTAGATTAGTTGGGTTCATTCAAAGAAAAATTGATATCAAAATTATCGCCTGAATTTAATAACTATCAATAAAATTGTTCTTACAATATCGATACATTTACTGCGATTTTGATAATTCAATCGGGTTAATGAACTCCGTTGGTTTCAAAAAAGCTTAAGTTCTAATCGTAATCATACTATACTAATAAAATAAATGTCTATGTCTAAATTTCGATTAATGCAGTTTTGGATTCTTGGGGAAAATTACCTTCTGGACTACTTTATGGACATTTAACAGATCTTGGAAACTATGACGAATGTATAGCGACCTCTGTGCACCTGGATGAATCTATGGAAATTACGAAAGGACAGTATTGTTTTGCTTCCTTTCCAATAACATTCAATGAAATTGAAAAAAATATCCGTCAGTCTCCAATACAAGATTCTAGATTAGACTTATCTAGCTTGCTGAAAATTAAATTGGGAGTGTGTATTCCAGACACATGTGACTCCAAGTTGATTACTATTATACTGAAGAAAGCAATGGCGAATGTTTTGAATGGTTCACTTACAGGAGTTACTCTTTCGAATTGCTCTACGGAAAAAAAGCTTCAATATGAAGCTTTGGATATTTTTGCCATGTAAGTTTCATACATAATTTCGATAACAAATACAATTATTAATTTGAACGTTTACATTTATCTCTTCTCACGCAGTGTTTTCTTTTCTTTTATTGGAGTACTGCTGATTTTGAGTACCTGCTATGATTGTTTCACCAAACATTTTGAAAGTAAGGCATATGTAATATAGTTGTCAGATTATAAAGTTCAACGTATTGGGACTTTAAGGTAGTAAATACTTATGAGCAGTAAACGTTCTAATTCTAGTCCCATATTGATCTTTGCTTCTCTTATTTATAGAGTTCCGTAGCATAGTAGTGGCTATAGGTTTTGACCGAGTAAAATATTTGGTTCGTTATGCCAGTAATACAAGTAAAGTTTACTATATTCGGAAGGATTTTTTGTTTTACTTTAAGCTCCATCAAAAGAGAATTAACCTAGCATGTATAAACTCCTAGACTCTTATACCGTTTTTTCTCGTTTTTGCAACTTATATAGATGTAGAATAATTATAGTTTAGAAAATATATTGAAAGATTTAAATTTTCAGAAAAACCAACACAGCTGCTTTTAGCATTTTCTGTAATATCAAATGGAAGGAAACTTTTTATGATCAACGCCGAGAAGCCAACTGGATCAATTAATTGCTTGACAGGAATAAGAGTTTTGTCAATGATATGGGTTTTATATGTCCACAGTTACTTGTATTATATTATAATGAATGTAGTTAATATAGTTGATGCAATAAGTGTAAGTACATAAGTTTTTAAACTCAAGTTCAAATTAATTTTTAATTGATTATTTTATAACGCAGTGGTACAAACGTGCATGGTCAATGACAGTTCTCATGGGGTCCGTGTCTGTTGATTCTTTTTTTTTACTTAGCGGTTTGCTTGTAGCATGGATAGGTTTACGGGAGTTGGATAAGACGTAAGAGATTATTATTATGTTGTTTCATTTATTAGAATGCATAAATATCTTTCAAGGAAAGGAAAAATAAATTTGGTTTTAATGTGGGTTCATCGATACATTAGACTTACTCCAGCTTTAGCTGCTTTGGTTTTATTTTATCTGACCTTAAACAAGTTTATTGGAAATGGACCATTCAGAGAAAGTTCTATTGAGATGCATAATGCCTGTGAAGAAAAATGGTGGAGCACATTACTATACATACAAAATTATGTCAATCCAGCAAATATAGTAAGATTTTTCTTAATGTCTTACTTAAATAAAAATGTCTTTCTTTTAATTAAGTGTGTATTACAGTCCTGGTACTTGGCAGTAGATACACAGTTATACATCTTGTCCCCATTGATTTTAATACCACTGTGGAAGTGGGGAAGAAGAGCGGTTTCTGTAATAATTATAATGTCACTCTTATCAACCGGATTCGTTTTTACTATATTCATGCTTAAGGGCTACACAAGTCTTTTGGGGTAAGGAAGTTAAAATGTATATAGTTGTCCATAATTATGGTTTATTCAATTCCACATTGCAACAAAAGTGTGATTCTGCCAAAAAAATGTTTTCTTTCAGTATATGTATATACTATATACATACATAGAGCCTCATGCCCTCATGCGATTTAATCGTTTTCTGGAAAGTGTGTATTACAAGGTTTATTGATTGCTCTTTTTAGAGGATAGCTGTAGCTTAAAAAATAACGGTACCTATGTACGTGCCATTTAATTGTAAGCGAAAATCCATTTTTTTTAATACGATCTATTTTGTTATTATCATATACCTATAAGTAGGTATGGTTTGCTTCTAACGTTGATGGCCGATTTCATCAGTTTTTTTTTTAGTAAAGCTTATAAACATTACCTCCAATAGAACCTATATTATACGACTATATCTCCTACGCCGTCATCGATTAAGACGGAATTTTATTTTTTGGTAGTCCTGCTTTTCCTAAAAAATACTAAAAATAATCAGGAAATGTAGTTTAAAAAAAATTGAAAAGTAAATTAGAAAAAATCCTATTTCAAAAATCGTACAGTTTTAGTTTAACTTTTTACTTGAATATTTTTAATTTGGGCCAACCCTATAATATTTTACTTCTTCAGATTTTTATGTAGGTACATCATATAGCAGATATAAAGTAAAAATAATCTTTCTTTTTTAATTATTTAAATAGGTTTGATGGAAAAGAAATGACGTACCTTCCAACCCATGCCAGGCTTTCAGCATGGCTTGTCGGGATCGGTCTAGGATATTATATGCACGTTAACAGACGCAATACTATTTGCCCACCTAATGTATGCACACGCCATCTTATTTAATTTTATAGTATGATCTAATTAATATTTCAACATTATTTTATTTACATAGATACTCCAAATCATTGGATGGATGATAAGTCTTGGAACAATGTTATCTATCATATTTGCACCCTATTTCACTATAAGCTCATCCCATTCTGCCACAGTTTTTGAGGCAGCAGCATATGAATCACTTAAACGTGTTTCTTGGAGCATAGCCTTAGCATGTATTGTGTTTGCGTGCCACTTTGGATTCGGTGGTCTGGTTAATAACTTCTTGTCACATCCAATCTGGCAGCCACTTGGTCGTCTAAATTATTGCATTTATCTGGTGCATATGGCAGTACAGACAATTATCTACGGAACCTCACGCACGGATGTGTACTTTTCAGACTACACCCTTGTAAGTTTCGGGATGTTGCAACATAGTTTCTTTAAAGAACAAAAATAATGTTAAATATCTTCAGATACTCGTGTTCTGGAGTCATTTTGGAGTATCTATTTTGGTGTCTATTGTTTTATCACTTGCATTTGAAGCCCCCGTCATGATGATTGAAAAGGTGGTATTTGGCAGTGGTGAAAGAAAAATTCAGTAACATAAAGACCAATGTAACTCAGTCTTTAATGCTCTTCTTACTGATCTTCAAACAAAAAGCTTTAAATGCTAATAAATTGATGTTTGAATAGAAGAAAAACAACATTAAAGAAGACAACGATATGTTTCTTCAAGTTATTATTATTAAAGCTAAATATGTATAATGTATATAGTTATCGACAAAAATAAACTGACTCATATCTCTTGTTTTTATTTGAAACTTTATCCTTCCTCCTCTAAGTATAGGAGACTCCGTTAGACTTAGGGCCAGTCTTTTCAGCTCTGGTTTAATTTAACCATTCTGGTAACCATAGAAACACATACAAAATTTATGGTTAACAACTGAAATAACCAATGGTTACACATAACCAGAGCTGAAAAGACTGGTGCTTTGGGAGTTTTCATTCAACAACGACGATATATTTTAATCGACACAAGACGAGTTGTTGTTTGCAAGTTCCTATAGAGTTTTTAAAAAAACTGACTTTGATGGAGATTAACCAACAGAATTAGCGACGAAATTTGATGTTCCCATATAACATACAGGTTATAGTGCCGGTAATACAGTTTTTATCGAGACTTAGCTAAATCCCTATAATTTACTATGACAACAGTCGTTAGAACAAAACGTAAATACAACAACATAAGTCCATATAAGGTACCTGAACCAAATAAGGCCCAGCTCCTAATAAGGCCCAGTAGACAGAAAACAACAAAATCAACAATAAACGGGACTTTTTTTTCTTTGTATGTGTAACCCTTCGCATTTCATTGCACACACAACAAAAAAAAACCGGTTTTCTCGATCGTGTTGAGACTGGCAGTTCATTGAAGTTCGCCAAGCTGTGCGCGCAAGTGTTATTATAAAAATATATAATAAAGCTTTTTTTGTTGTGGACAAAATTTTGCGGTAAGTACTTTTTTTTATTCTTTTTAGTGAAATATATAATGTAAAGATACATTTTTCACAAAAAAAACTTTTGTTTACCGGGTAGATTTTAGTTTTTAATTTTATAAACAAAAGTCTACCGTGTTCATAATAAGGCCCATGAAAAATTTGAGTGGGCCTTATTAAGTATATGAAAATTTTCATTCCATTTTTTTCGCTTATTTTCAGCCAAAATGGCACAGCAAAATAAAAGGGCGAAATGGAACGAAGTCGACATAGAAAACGCAATACAATCTATAAGAAGGGGGTTACTGTCCCAACGCGAAGCTTCAGCGCGCTTTAATGTTCCCAGAAGGACCATCAGGAACCACTTAAAGAGCGGTTCAACGAAAAAAAAATTGGGACGTCCACCCACATTCACGGCCGAACAGGAAAAGGATTTGTGTAGCAGAATTGTGAGATTGGCTCAAGTTGGTATGCCACTTACACAAAAAGTAGTAAGGCATCAAGTCGCAGTATTTTGTGAGGCCAACAACATCGCCAACAGTTTCAGCAGGCCGGGAAATCTGGCAGGAAGAAAGTGGATGAACTTGTTTATGAAGCGAAACCCAGAGTTGTCGATTAGAAAGCCCCAATTCATGAACCCCGCTAGGGCCCAAAAATTAAATAAGCAAATCGTGGCTGACCACTTCACAAAACTGGAGGTCCTGCTAGATAGATTGAACATAAGGCACAGACCTGAATGTATCTACAACATGGATGAAAAAGGCTGCAGAATAAATTTGCATCACCAAAAAAACGTCTTGGCTCTTAAAGGGTCAAAAAGAGTTCATCAAATATCAAACGAACATGCGGAAAGTGTCACCGTTGTAGGCTGCGTTAACGCCATAGGAACTGCAATTCCACCTATGGTCATCTTCAAAGGCATAAGGCAAAAACCGGAGTTTTTGGATAATCTCCCACTCGGGTCCGTAGTGAAGATGACCCCAAAAGGCTATATGAACCACTCCACTTTTGTGGATTTTGTAACTCATTTGAGCAAGTTCAAAGCTACCGGACCTTGCCTCTTAGTTTTTGACGGAGCTGCGTGTCATTTGGATTACAGTATTGTGGACGAAGCAGAAAAACATGAAATATAACGCTCTATTGTCTTCCATCAAACACCACGCACGAGCTCCAGCCTCTGGATAAAGCTGTGTACCGATCATTCGAGCATCACTGGGATCAAGAAGTATTGAAGTTTACTTCGAAGTTTCCAGAAAGAAAACTTAATAAAACAAGCTTCAATGTTATATTGTCAAATGTTTGGTCAAAATGCATGACATATGACAACATTACTTCAGGATTTAGAGCGACAGGATTGTATCCTTTTGATCCTGAAGCGATTCCAGAGATAGCGTTCGCTCCGTCAGCTCTCTCCGAGTTACAATGCCCGACAAATTTGGAAAACATTTTTCCAAGCACATCTGGTACACAAACGCAGCAGCCTCACATTATACCGGACCTCAACAATTCGGATGATGACTCTGACAATGCTCCACTCTCAACATTGGTAGCTCAAACATCGGGTTTCACTCCTGCGCTAAAAATTACAGGACTAGCTACAATGCTTCAAGCAGTGGATCAATTAGAGGAAGAGGAGCGTAAACAATCCAATAAAAAATCTCCATTTCAAAAACTTCTTCCCACACCGAAAACTAAGGTCAATCGAATAACAAATCGTAAAAAGGCCTTGAACTTCAAAGGCCAAGAAGTTACAAAACATCTCTTCGAAGAGAAACAAAAGGAACTGGACACATCTTCTCAACCCAAACCATCAACATCCAAAAGAGAATCTAAGCGAAAGGAAGGGACAGGAGCTTGGTATTGTCACGCCTGTAAAATTGATAGCATGGAAGACATGAGGCAATGCCAAGCTTGCGGCGCTTGGTATCATGAACTATGCGTCGGTTTGACTGAAGAAGACGAGGCTTTTGAATGTCCAGGTGGATGTGTTTAAACTCTTCAACTGTTAAGTTTTTTTTTTAGTTAATTACAATATGAACTGATTTATTTTACTTTAAAGACTGATCTTTCAAAATGAATTTCTATTTATGTTAATTTTTAGTTTTAAGTTTTTTTTTTAAGTTTCTTTTTGTCAAGAAGACATTTTAAAACTCTCATTGAAATATATCATAAAAACATATAAAAAATTTCTGTTTTGTTTAATTTTTTACTTTTTTTCAGGAAGAAATTCATCATTTTTTGAGAAAAAAACGTATGGGCCTTATTAAGAGCACAGGTTCCTAATAAGGCCCAACAGAAGTTTTTTTTTAACCATCAAAAAAAATATAATGAGCAGCTTTTTTTAAACTTAAGTTCCCGTTATATTTTGTATAATTGAACTAATTTTTATAATCCATTTAGTTTTCCTTCATATCTAATGAAATAAGCGAGTTATTAGGGAAAACATATTAGATGGGCCTTATTTGGTGCAGGTACCTTAGACTAAGCTAACTCACGATCGGGACTTAGCTAAGTCCATATAGACTTACTGCATTACCGACACAGCTACATGTGGTTATATGGGACCGTGGGTATAATATTGTGGGATTATTATCAATGTCGTTTTTTCACACAAGTCTATATGGAATTGCAAAAAAACACGGCTAATTATCAAAAACAAAGAAATCGATTCGATATCGCTTAGGCCTTAGACGATAGAGAATTTTGCATTCGATGTTAGGGGCCGGTTATATTTGTTTTAAAACAAAAACATTACACTTATCCAATACAAATAACTCAAAGAATTTTTTGTGCCAAAAAATGTTCAATTTAACAAATATTTGATTTAAAAAATGCATTAATTTATTTTCCTGATTGAATTTAATTTTTCGTATCAGCTGACAGCCATTTCAGATATAAGGCACGACTGGGTCGGACAAACTTGCTCTTGTGTCAGGTACCGTTTATTAGGTGATTTTGAATACAAATTTCGAAAATAAACTTTATTATTGTGGAAAAATCAGTCACACAAAATTTTATCAAAATCGATCGTATATTGTTCGAGAATAATTGGATTATATTTAAGGCTTATTTGCCAGGTATCGTTAATTTGTAAACTTATTCTGAAAACATGAAAAACATATAACCTTTGGCTACAAATCCATTACACGAAATTTTATCAAAATCGATCGTGTTTTTTACGAGAAAACCTTTAAGGCTGTAGGTGTTAATACATCCAGACTGACAGATGGAGAGACAGACAGAATTGTCTGTAGGTCCTTTTTTTCCGTTTTCTCTTGATCTTAATGTCATGTTTGATTGTTATCTCAAAATTTTCTTTTTACGAGTACACACCTATAATCGCAAGTAAAAACTGAAACAATCGTTGAAAGTTTCAAATGCTGCGCAAAAGAACCTCGAGTGCAGGGGAACAAAAGTAAATACAAAAAATAACAAATAAGTCAAAAGAGAATAACAAGAAAAAACAGTTTACGTGACGTCACAGCATGTCAGTGGTCAGTGACTTTACTGACCGTCTGATATGGCCTTAACGGCTGTACCGTAAAATTTAACATTTATTTACGGATGTTAACACGTTGCCATTCAAGCAGATAATGAACAAAATGGGAAAACAAAGTGAACTCGCAATATGAACCGTCTTACGACAGTACTTGCCCTTTCGCCAACGAACTCTGAGTCCGCGGACTCAAATTTTCCAGTCTAGACTCTTTTGGATGGTATCGAAACACAGTGAATAATTTGACCATGTAACCTATGCTTAAAATTTGAAGACAACTCTGACATCAAACCATGATAAAAAATACAAGATAACTCAACGCGCATGTTTTGTATTTGATGTCAAATGTGTTACGTCACAAAATCTAAACATCGTGAATTTTTGCGTAAATTTTTTTTTATTTGATAATATAATGCATCTAACGACGTAAAATGACGGAAACGATATACTTTTCCACCGTCGTAAGCGAGCTGTCAAATTTTGCATGGGAAAGTTTTCCCTCGGATCATATAAACTTTCATCACGAATTCGATGCGGAAAGTGACGATGTAAAGATGAAAAGATGTAAAGTAGCCATTTTTGTTGACATTTCACAAAGGATGTTTTTCATTTACGCAATCAGCTTTATGAATAAAAGTTTTGTTTTTACTTCAAGCGAAAATTTCCGTAGTTATATGAGAACTCCAAAAAATGAACAAATCAAAAATTCATGAGCTGATAATAATGTTTTTCTATTGCATTTATTAAACTTATTATTCACAAAATCGGAAAAATCGAAGAGATAAGAGCTGATCCACATCTTGCATCAAACAAAAAGGGTAGACAAAACTCAAAACTGATGCCAATACAACATTTGTTTTATTATTTTTGTAACTTGTTTCGCTCATATTAAACTTTTAACTTTTTAACACTATTAAGAACAACACAGGCTATTTAACTTTGTTTAAATTTTGTTAAAATACTTTTTATTTCCTATAATAAACTCAAAAGATTGCAGTGTTTATCTTTTTCTTTACACATTTCAAAGGCCTGACAAAAAAAAGTAGATTTTGTGACGTATATGCACATAACGAATCAAAAATTACAACTCATTTGCGTTATCTGGTTTCCTTGTATCATGACAACAAACATATCTCACTCTAACGTGTGTGCGACCTCTATGTTTGAGAAATGAAAGGACATATTTTTCGAAATGTCATTTTCTTTTTGACAATTCCTTTCTTTCCGGTGACCGCTCTCACAAAGACGCTAAAGTATGTGAATTTTCTTTAAAATCTTTAAATATCTTTTCAATCCTTTTATTAATTGGCGTAATGTTACTGAAACTTTAATTTTTAATATCAAATCGATCTTATAAACATGGAATTATGTTAAATTAAGTCATTGATTTGCGTGTTATTTACATTTAAAATTTGTTTCGTAGCTGTGAAGTGTTTTTTTTAGAGTGAAATGATTTATGAAAACTTTGTATTTACTTTCAGATGTTTATGCCAAAGGCTCATCGTGTCGCTATCTATGAATACCTTTTCAAAGAGGGTGTCATTGTGGCAAAAAAAGATTTTCACCTCCCAAAACACCCCGAATTGGATACTATTCCCAACTTGCATGTCATCAAAACTATGCAATCACTCCATTCCCGCGGCTTGGTTAAGGAACAGTTTGCATGGAGGCATTACTACTGGCATTTGACCAACGAAGGTATTGAATATCTTAGAACATACTTGCACTTGCCCCCAGAGATTGTTCCAGCAACTCTGAAACGCCCAGCCAGGTCCGAGACTGCTCGTCCACGACCAACTGTTTCTGGTCCTCGTGGTGATTCCACAAAGACTGGTGAAGATCGCTCAGCATACAGACGTGCCCCAGGCGGTGCTGACAAGAAGGGAGATGTCGGAGCTGGAGCCGGAGATGTTGAGTTCCGAGGTGGATTCGGTCGGGGCTCTCGTCCACAATAAGTTTTTACGTTAAATCAAATAAACAAACGTTTGTACTAAAAAAACTTATTTGCATTATATTTTTTTAAGTAGAACATGAATTACTTTTCAAAGGGGGTTTAAAGTTGCTGTAATGTTGTGTTTTCATAAATAGGATTACAGCGATGACATGCAAAATGCAGCTTTAAGATTGGTCAGAGTATTTTTGAATTTTGGTAGTGGAGCTCATGCAAATAATCAAATATGAGAAATCCAACGATGGTCATGTCATGCATTTTCTATTTTGTATGTCCAATTACTTAAGGAAAGATGCAACCCGCATGTACACAGTACAAAATAGCAATCGAATTATCGATTTCTAAACTTGGATGGTCAATTTAAATTTGGTACTTTTACGTGAAGAGGCTTAAGTAATGCTTTAAGTTCCTGATCGATTAGGGTAAAATTGGGATGCTAGTATTTGAATGCGCAAAGCATAATATAAGTTATGTAAAATATCCCTTTTCTAGAATTATAGATGGAATGAAAGCGGTAATTCATTTATATCCAAGATGGAGTAGGTATCTTGATTTTGTGATGGGTTGATTGTTTTTTTAACATTCATATTATGTATGTACCTATTTTATTTTCAAAAAAACTTCTTAAACTAGACAAACATATAATATTATTTATATTAATTACATTACATTAATTTTCGTTCACTTTGTTATATCATTACGTTCATTATTTTGTTTGATGGTTTTTCGGATGCTAGACAATCGCTGCAACAAATCATAGTGTTCTTCAACTTTTCGTAAACAAGATCTACATATTGTTTTCGGCAGAGGATCTGTTGGTGAAATCTAAATAATTTTGTAAAAATGGTTAAACTGTTTTATACTGATAAAACTGTTTTACCGTAATTGGTAAATATCCATTTATTTTTTCGTCAATTAAGAATTTCTTTACACTATTGCTGTAAATATGGACGACAATTTTATGTATTTCAGAACAAAGTCGGCATAGAAAACCAGATATGTATGCTTTGGCTATGCTACCCATCAGTTTTAAGTGTTTAACAATTATTTCATAAGATATTTGTGCAAAAAAATATTAGTAGAAGAGATACAAAAACTTTTTTCGCATACAATTTAGAAAATTAGATTTTTTTTTAATATTTGATAATAAAAATAAACAACAACGTTATAGTCAAGTTCAGAATTTGGCTTTCTCGATAAAAAAGTTGATTTGTCAAATCTGAAAACGATTTCTGATGGTGACCTTGCATCGGGTTGATTCGAAATTGGAATACTCATGTGCACCGAACCCTCTTGTACTCCTCCGTCTCCTTCCGTAGAAACAAATTCTTACACACGCTTTTCTAAACGTTGATACGTGTGAACAGCTAAATGCAAAATTGTAAGAATGTAATGTCTAGCTAAACTTGACAGTTCCATTTAAAATGCACTTGCACGCATACAGAATTAAACCTCTGCAATTTTGAAAGTTTGTAGGCAAAAGTGGGTAGAGCCTCCTGAGATGATGTTCTATTTACTTATTATTCTATGGTCAGCACGAACACTTCTGCATCGGCCATTGGTAGTGTTTGTTGACGCTGAGTTTGAAACTTTATACAATTAGTTTGAATTTTAAAATAGAAAATCGAAGAGACCGTGTTTAGACTGGGAAATTTGAGTCTGGCGTGGTGAGTACTCTCGTGATAACACAGGTCCTTAATTAAGAACGCCTCTCTTCAAGCGGGTGGAATTTTTGTGAAGTGAGACAGTTGTACGACGCTAATTTTTGCATTTTATAAAAGAAAATAACATCCATAAATTATTATTAATGCTTCTGTTTGTTTCCTTTTCCAAGAATTCGTATTCTATCACTCTGCATTTAGCAATTATGAAAATACTGCGATGTTAACGAAATTCCAATACATGTATTCCAGCAAATTAGTTGAAAGCTTGAGGAGTTGAGTTAAGTGCGAAAAAGTTGAAATGACAGGAGTTCCAGCGTTAATTAAAAGCAATAAAAAATATGTTTTATTGCTTTTACAAGTTATGCGCATACTTTTCAATAACTAATTTTCATTCGTTAATATGCATTTGATCATATGCAGAAAAAATTGAGCATTAAACATTTCAACTGGTATTTCATTTAATTTTCGACTAAACACCACTGCTCGAGTGCGATCGAGTTGAATTCAATTTCGTTCCAACTCATCCCCGTTTACAAAGGGTTGAACCTAAGTTCAACCTGAGTTCAAAGACGCATATAAACTAGGAATATAAGTTGAAGCTGCCTCACGAGAGTACTCACCCTTCATCCCTCTCGCCAACGAAATCTCGTCAGTCCGATCTCAAATTTCCCAGTCTAAACACGGTCAAACATCATCATTGCACAAAGCTAATAATTCACAGAAAATCAAAAGAAAACGTCAAAGCTCAAAAGAAAATGCGTTGATAAAAAATAGATAACAAAAGTTTTCTCGGCTGAATTTTTAAACAAAATGACAATTTATTGAGAAACATTAAACTGCTTTATAAAAAAAAATGGGCCAAAATCAGAGCGTTACAGACAATGTAATCCCAGATACTGTGGATACTTTACAAATGCAAGTGGTTAAACATGCAAAAGTGTTTTCCGAAATAGGTTTACTCACCTATGATGACTTCAAGCAATGTCTTCAAGGTCTAAATGCGTTGTAAGTAAAAAAAAGCACCGGCTTATGTTGGTGATGAATAACAATGCACTCGTAATTTTGCAGATCTCGCAACTGCTTAGATCCATCAGGGAAGCAATTAGTATTTATCATCAAGAACGGAACGGATACATCTCTGTTATGGAAGGCAACGGTGAAAATTGCTTGTGTAAAAGTCGATCCAGTCACTCGAGAAATCGATCAGTATAAGCTTCTCAATCTAAAGCAATTCCTGTGTGTTTTCAAAACATTCCAATCTCATCTACAAAGTTTGATTTCAAGTGAGAAGCAAAGTGTAAGTATTTTATGTAACTTGTAAAAAAAAATCAATAATCTTTGTTCCCTTTTAGGAAAGAAGAGGTTCTAGTTCTTCGGATTCTCCAACAGAAACTACACTAACTGCTTCTATATTAATGGATAAAGTACATACTATGATGTACTCTGGCCAATTCAGTCCCTCCTCCTCACAGTGCTCAACTCCAGATCAATTTGATGAGTGTTCCATTTGCATGGATCGAAAAACTGAGGTCATACTTCCATGTGCTCATAGTTTTTGTGCACCATGCATAGAACAGTGGTAAGTTGATATACATTTTCAAAACATTTTTAAAATGGTTATTGAATTTTCTTTCGTTATATTTAAGGAATGTGAATAACAAGACTTGTCCCATTTGTAACGAGTTATTAGCAAGCACAGATGATACCTGGGTCATGTCCGAGTTGCCTGGTGTAGATGAAATAAATGACAAAATATGCGACGAATTAATGAATCTTTCAAAGCGACAAGCTGAAAAGTAGAAGTTTGCTTTAGTGTGTAGCTTAAGATTCAAATATTACTTTATTGTTACATTATCATTGTACAACCGTTATTTATTTAGTTCTTAATTGTATATTTAAGCTTTTATTCGAATGTAATGTATGTTGTATTAAAGTTCGTTGGTAAATCCTATACTGAGAATAACGCATTTGGAAACTAATTGGACCGCTGAGTTGACAAAGGAAAACATTGCATAAATGGTAGTCTTTTAAATGAATAGAAAACTAACTGGAATCAAGAAAAACTTTAGGAGGGGTTACGTAAATAAGATAAGTAGGTTAGATGGCGGTTTCGCGAAACAACTGTTCCGAACGAAACCCAATTAGCGCCATAAAGCGCCGTTTTGATACAATAACTGGTTTGACCTATTTTTTTATGATATAGGGGTAGTGTGTTTTGAAATGCTAAGGGGACCAGGTTTTGGTCTGTGCCCGCAGTCTCAAAGGAGAAACTTAGCTCCCACTGTGAGCTGGGTGATTCCATTGGGACTGAGAGCCGGCCAAATAATCTTACACTAGATCTATATGAAGCTAGGCCCGTTCAAATGCAAGGCATACCTACTAGGTATAAATCAGTGCTTTGATGCGTTCGACAAAAGTAGAGCAAGTGTTTGTCCGAAAAGCTGACTACGATAAAGAAGTTCCAAAAACTTCAAAAGTAAGAGTTAAAATAGAGGTATTGCTTGTTTTATTAGAGTCAACTGGTGATGTTGAGGAAACAGATAAAATCATGTAAAGTTCGACTGCACGTTTAGGTGGTCAAGAAACGGGCTTCCAAATGCCTGGACTGGATTGGACTGACTGTCTATTCTGTTTCGTTTTATTAAATAATTTGATCTGTTTTTGTCATAGGTTGATCATATCTTCCTAGATATTTTACAATTTGTCAAACTTTGCCACCTTCTTGTTGATTCTGAAAGGGAATGATCATATATTCTGCCATTCCGCCTGAGTTACGAGAAGGGCTGATCCTTGCCTAGCAAGATCATTTGCTCGCTCTTTGCCTTGGATGTCGCTATGGCCTGGGACCTGACTAGAAGTCATTTTATTTAACAAAAATCATTTCTAGTGTGGGTTCAGTAACAATTGCGATGCTGCATAGTCAAGTTAGGATAAGTAGATTTTACAACATGTTTTACATAGTTTTACTGAGCCAAAGTTAAATACTTTTGGCCGTTGCTTGAGATGATCTTTTAGATAGACGATGGGCTGAGTAAAAAGGTTAATTTCAAAGCGCATCAGTTGCATCTTTGACCTAACAGCACTGCAAGATCTTTGTATACCTATATTTACAATAGTAATACAGTAAGTAATTTACATTTACTTATACTATACATTTTTGTTTTGCGTCCACGCCTTGTTCAATACCATGACTTATAGGAACTTCAGCACATTCAGAAACCATCGAGATTCTCGTTAGTATGTTCACATGTGTGTCAACTTTAAATTTTATTTCAATAGCATTTTAGTGAAGTCTATCTGAATTTAAAATTATTTGATTAACTTCTCAAAACACTCTGTTACTGTAATCCAAGCACCTCAGGTGCAAATTGCCTTTATTTTTTGTGAGAGTTTGATTGCTTATAAAAAAAACTTGAGATGATTTAGTACAACTATTTTTTTGTACCATTACTTAACTCTTTTTGAAGAAAATGTATACTTAGTTGAATGATTTACGACAATTAAAAAATAAATTAAGTACATATTAAAAAAATTGGAGAAAAATGTTTTCCAATTCGGTAAGACAAATTTCAAAAATTCAAAAACATGTGTAACTGTAAGATCTATAATTATGAATTAAAAACAATGAACATCAATGCCCAATGTGTGTTCCAGGATCCAATATAGCCAATATAGACATCTAGTTCGCTCTTCTCTTAATTGAAACTTTTCCTTTAGCTAGGTGTGACATGCTTATCTTCGAACGACTATTGTCAGTGACTTTCTTTACCCACACCTATAATTAAAATAAAAAAATTATCAAACCATATCCTTTAGGAAAAGATAAAACACAAAACTTACTATTTCATTACCAATGGCTGAAATTGTAGCTGCGAACTTGGGCAGTTCCTTGCCTTCAATATACACCGGCTGTCCTCTATGAAACCATCTTCGCTCGTACAGCAATTTTCCGTCTTCTATTCTCGTCTCTACAAATGAATTATTTGATTCAGGCATCATAAGTCCTGGAATAGTGTTCATAAGATTTGCCACTCCATTTTGAGACATCGCTATAAGCAACAACTTGCAAGTTTAACAAAAATATATTTTTTATGATCGTAATTTAATATAATCATACTTGGAGTCATAGGTTTTCCCCGACTGATTGTTTTAATATCACTGTCAATGTCCTTGTCTTCTAGTAGATAGACTAGAAGTTGTCCCGTAGCTGGTTTGCGTCTCTTCTCAACAACTGGCATTGGTTCATTAGGTCTCCGCCTAAGTTTTCTAGTTACTGTTGGTTTAATCTGTAAGAAAATCGTCATTTATTTAGAAATAAATTTTATTTTCAAAAAATTATAGTTACCTCCATCGAATCACTCGTTAGTTCCAGACTGTGGCGTTCATTTTCTATAAGCTTCTTCTTATCTTCAAAATCGGTAAGAATATTGTCTTTCAGATCAGTCTGTAATAATTTAATTGAATGCATACATGAGTATATAATTTGTAAATTTTTTGAACTAACGATTTTTTTAAACTATTTAACTATTAAGTTTATTGAAAATTTTTTAGAATCATGAAAAAAAATAAATTATTCCTATATACCATTATTTAATTATTAATGTTAAAATTTAATCTGCTTAGCAAAGAGGTGTTTAAAATCATGAATTCAAAGAATAGGTTCTAAATGGGTTTCCAATATAGATGGTTCGATTTGACTGTTTAAAGAAGCGTCTGTTAAATTTTAAATCTGCTATTTACTATTCTGTCACTTATATGCCAAATCACGATGCCAAGGACCCGTCTATATTGTAAACCACTTTCAGAACCATATTAAGAACCCTTTAGTTTCCAAAAATCTGTATTTTCTGGTAGAAGTTGGATTGATGTACACTAAAATTGGAACAGAAACTATAAAAGAAACAGTGAACATTTTATGTAACGTCAATTTGCTTGCATGACATAAGTAACAATGTGTTGTGTAATTTTTAACAACTTTTTAAAGAAAAGGGTTCTATTTACTCGTTATATCGAAACTATTTTGGCCGTAAATCGAAGCTTAGTCATAACTTAAAAAGGCATTATAGCGAAAAGCTTTGAGTGTATAAATATAAAAAAAAATTTGCTTAGCACTTGGTTATCTTAAAAAAATCTGATCTTAATATTCTGTTGGCACAGAACGGGCCTAACCTATTCAATTGATTGTTTGTTTGTTTTTTTTTATGTTAAGATAACATTTGATTGAAATAACTAGAATAATTTATTATAGATGAAATGGCATTTTAATGAATTATTTATATTATATACTGCTCGTTTTCTCGGGTCGCTCGTTGTCGTTATTGTACTGTTGGGTTGGCGGACGGGGAAGGCGAAGTGGGTATAAACTTTAGCCACGGTAGTGGACTGACTTCAGGTCAGCGTAGAAAGAAATTTCCTCGTTGTGGTAAAGTTGAATTAAATCCTCGTCAAGCAGTACCATCGCTTCTAAGTACCGCGGATTGGGATACCTTGGCTGGTTCGCAACTATTTTTATCGGTGCTTGCGGGAGGAAAAGGGTATCTGTCAATTTGAAATTATGTTTGCTTCTTGGGTTCGGTCGTGACCCTTGAAGGAAACACACGGTCCCAGCACCACCGTCATCTAAAGTAACTTTGGTGTAACTTAGTTACAATTTTATAACGGGGTGGTTTGTCGCCCAGCAATTTAACTGCTACAAAGCAGAGATAACGGAGCCAGGAAGTACATCTTGAGGGGGATATTCAACAGCGCTCCAAGTAAACAGCTATAACCAGGACGGCAACTTCCCGCGGAGTTCTTATTATCCGCTGGATATGTTCCAGCATCTTTCCGGTTGGTCTGTCCACCCAGCAATTGAGCTGCTACAAAGCAGCAAACACTGAGCCAGGAAGTACATCTCGGGGGTGGATGTTCAGTAGCGCTCATAGTAAAATTTAAGAGCAAGGTCTTCCCGCCCAGTTCTTTTTACCGTTACCAACACTATATCCAGGTGTTCTGCACACCCAGCAACCGGGCTATTAAAAGTAGGAGTTAGTGATAACAGCAACAGCAATAGTCATAGCTTGATAACCACTCTTATAAGCTGTTTGAACAGGAAGAGATTTATTGTCTTCTGCGCTTTTTTGAATAAGTGGATGGATGCAGTGGAAAGCTTGTTTGAGTATGCATGAGGTTTGAACAGGAACATTGTTTAACTGTACTTCTAGACATTTGACGTACTTTTTAGTTGAAAGTTGTGTTGCGTCGGGTAGAGATGCTTCTGTAATTAAAAGCATAGTCTTCATCGACCTGAAGGTCCAGAACTCAAATTTGGCAAAGTTGGCTTTCGTTCTCAATTGCATTGCTGATAGTATAGGAAAAATGTTTTTATATGCCCTTCAACCATCTTCTGAACTACTTCTAATTTTGTATCTATGAAAATGGCGTTAGATTTTGTTTTTGTGTAGGTGGGTAAGTGGAGATATTAGAACAGACATTGGAACTTCATTTATAAGATATATTGTTCTATATCTTAAAAAATTCTATTGAAAATGGCTAAATATAGAAAGGTCTTGATTTGAATTCTTCAACTCTGAAATCATGCACTAAAAAAATTATACTTTTTTTAAACGTTTTATGAAGCAATTATAGCTATCATTGAAACTCATAATTGAATAATTTCTTTTTTAACTTTGAGGCAAATTATCCAACAAAATTGGTGTTGACTAATATTAAAATGAAGCTAATGGATTACGCGATTTGAGCTAAATTCACGAAATATTAACAATTTTGTTATTTCAATGATCATTGAACTCGATTTCCATAGTGATAATATTACGCAAATTAAGTACAGATCAAGATATTTTTTAAATAAACAAATTCTATTATTCTATTTTAATACAAATCAAACCAACATTGTTGGATAATTTGCCTAAAAATTGAAAAAGTAATTTTTCAATTATGAGTTTCAATGATAGCTATAACTGGCTCATAAAACGTTTTAAAAAAAGTGTAATATCTTTAGTGCATTATTTCAGAGTTGAAGAATTCAAATCAACCCCTTTTTATATTTAGCCATTTTCAACTGGCCCAGACTTTTAGATCAACGGCACAATTGATACCTTCGTAACTTAATTGTTAACGACTACAAAAGTTAATTATGAAAATTAATGTACGTGGTGGGTTTATTAAATTAAAGTTTTTATTAATTTATAAGCTGCTATAGCATACAAGTAAATAAATAAATCCTAATACTAGATAAATATATATATATATATTTATATATATGTATATGCCTTTAATTTTGTAAATAATTGTGTATCTGAACAAACCGACAAATTTGTACAATTCTAATACTGACCTTTTTTTCTTCGTATTCTTTTAAAGCAGCTTTTTTCTCCAGAACATAGTCCCTTTCCACGCATTCTCTCAGATAATCGCGATAAATCTCATTCAATCTTAGGCGTTCTTTGAACAAAAACTCTAGCTTCTTTACCCTCTTCAAGTATTCAGGATGACAATGTGACTTAAGTTCTTCCACTTGTTTGTTGAGATTTGCCAATTTATCTTGATACATTCTGTAAATTTAAAATTATTTATTTCAATTCAGTATAAGGAATTTCTTACTTACTGTTCTTTGATTTCCATTGGTTCATCGTTACCTCGATGGTGGTTTCTAAATTCAGTTTCACTGGCTTCTTCTGTGTCTAAAAATAGTTTTAATTTTTGATAAAAAAAATGCAACACAAACTGAATAAAATCGAGTTTTAATACCTTCTTCGCTATCATATAAATTTGGTTCAAAGTTGGTGTTTCTGGAATCATCATTGAAATCGACGCGCTCATCGTCATTTAACTCAAATGAATTAGAGTTTCCATAGCCGTGCTGAGTCATTATTCACTTACTTGATTGAAATTTTAATAGAATTGTTTTTATCTTAATTGAAATTACTGAATTAGATGAATATTGAATATTGTTTGACAAAAATTTAATTTTTTCTTCTTCAGTTTATTTGCATCGTATAAATAATTTGTGGTTCCTATTAAATGTCAAATAGAATTTATTTTTATTAGCGATTAGCCGAAAGACGTTTTTTCTGAAGTCGGTAGCGTAGGTTAAAGGGTTCATTCAGCAAACTTTTTCTATAAACAGGACTGTAAAGCGATCTTTACACGGTCAGTCATTTGATATCAATCTGTAATATAGTGTTTGTAAAAATAATTTTGTATGCGTGCATTTGTTTGACGAAAAATCAAAATCTTTTTTATTTTGCCTTATGACTGATTGAAATGCAAAAGTTTTCTATCGTTTAAAGCGACCTTTACACGGTCCGTCAGAGGACGTCAGTCATCTACATATATAATCAGTCATCAGGCAAAATCAAGTGTTTTGATTTTTCGTCAAACAAATGCACGCATACAGACTTATTTTTACATCACAGATTGATGTCAAATGACTGACCGTGTAAAGGTCGCTTAATCGATATCGAATCTGACTGATTATATGTGTAGATGACTGACGTTCTCTGACAGACCGTGTAAAGTTCGCTTAAAAAAAACATAAATAGAAAAACAAAGATAAGGGTTGATTCCTTAGTTCATAAATAAGTAGGCAAAAAAAATGTTTTTTCCTCATAGTGTGCTATTACACCTTGCTACAAGAGGCTGACCTCTTTTTGAACACAATGAGTGCGAAAGAGAAAAACAATGAGACAAAAAATCAGCCGACGGGTGAGTCTCGGTCCGAATTATTAGTGATTATTTTTGCATTCTCTTTTCGTTATTTTCGTTCGTTATTTTTCTATCTCGCTTTATTCATTTTCGGTTCTGAAAGAGTATACATGCTTGCTTTGCATACAAAATACTTTTGTGCGCTGTGGCACAAAGAAGAATTAAAAAAAAGAGGCGGGCGTCTTGTAGCAAAGTGTAATAGCACCTCATACTTGCGCCTTATTGATTAATGGCAATAAACGAACTATAAGGTGCAAAAAATGAAAGCTTTGTATTTTTGTGTGTACATTATGTTGTTTTTGTTATAAGGTTTGTTTCATTGCGGTTCATTATTTTTTATTTTCACATGATTTTTGATGCAATCACATAAAAAACGATTTTTTTAGGCAGGGTTGATTTATTTAAAATTAATTAAACGTGTATGAAAAAATAAAAAAAATATTGAATTCGTGTTTTCAAATACAGGAAATGGAATGGAAAAGTGTTGCAACTAAGGCCATGTGCCAATTGCGTTAAAATTTTATTATGTAATTTCGACTCGTGTCTGTGAATCAATGTGAAGTCGACCCATGTAGGTGGATAGATAAGATTGCACTAGTGTGCGTTTTTAACGCAATATTTGTGCAATACTAGTCGTGTTTTGTTGGTAATTTTTAGTTAGTCAGCACTGGAAGGAACCAACAAAACGCTATATTCACTTTTGTATCCACTTTCTTATTTTATTTCAAAGTTGGTATTCTTGACTATATGCCAAGCCGAAGTTTCAAATAATTTTATGGATGTGTCTGCAAAGTATGGCTATTTGAATATGCCGAGTTGGTCAACTTGTACCCCACCTCCCACTACAAACAAATAAAAACAGGATAAATAATCATTATTTAGCTTGAATATTACCAAATTAAATCCCAAATTATATAATTTTATTTAAAAATCTGCTTTAACCAATTTTTATTTGTTTTTAAGCGAAAAGTTCAAAATCATCAAACCTTTTTTGCAACTTTCGTAGGTTGAAAGCTTCTTACTTCTTCCGCAACACGCTGCCCTAAAGGAAAACACAATGAACACAACCATTAATAATCTTTGTATATGGAGTCCATGTCTTAAGCTGTCGTAGGTGCCACCAACCTTTAAGCAAAAAATGTATTGACATTATATTTCGCGCCAAATATTTCCAGGCATTCCAAGATTTTATCTTCACTTTTATGTTCACTTTAATTACTGACCAATTTATCGACACTTTTCGTATCCCATACAAAATTTTGCTAAAGTGACTAAACACTTACCAACAAAACACGACTACTAGTGTAATCTCGTCAATTTAACGCCAGTTCAGCTTGTGGGCAAACAAAGATGGAATCCGTTGTTTCCTATTTTGGTATTCATAATCTTTGGTATCAACCATTCGATTCGGTTAAGTAGTCTAGAAGGTATGGTCCCATTTAGCATTTTCAAAGTACCTATGAATATGGTACCTACATTTTGTAAATCCAATTTTTTTTTGGTTTTAAAATTAAAGCGTTTAGCGGCCTATAGTCCAAGAAAACTTTGCGTTTCGCCCGGTGCTACGCAATGTTTTCATGGACCATAATTTCGAATAATAATTCAGAAAAGTCCACTCAAAATAAACTGATGCTCGGGGTGTTTTTTTGAAAGACTGCTGACTGCGTTCACTTAAGTACACTACTTTGCCGACTAAAATGAAACTAATTTCATTTTATTCTGTAATCACTGTCATCTTCATAAATTGACAAGAGCTAGCAGTCTTTATTCATTTTTCAAGATGGTTGTATGTCGTTTTCGTAGTATCAGCAAATTATAACATATTTCAATTAATTTTCTATTAAAACTAAATTAGAAAGGTTTATTTTTGTCTAAAAAAAGAATAGAATAAATTAGTCAATCATGGATTTCGGAGCTTTGCTTCATGTGGCCAAGAAAAACAGCGAAAGCACAAGGGATGCAGATGTAAGTTTGTTCAACTATTTTTCATTAATTTTCCTACTTTCACAATTGATTTTAATATATAAAAAGATTTAAGGTAATTATCCATAAAATATCCATTAATACTTACAGTTTACCTGGTTATCTGAATGATTAAATTACCATATTTTTTTATAATTTTATATATACAACATAAAAATGGACAAAATATGGTTCGAAACACCATATTCACTTTTCTTTGAGTTGAATTATGTTTAGTTAAATATAATATTTCATATTGTAGTTAATACATATTTCCATTCATAATAATTACTAGTTCACTTGTCATTAACCCAATTTTTTTTTGGGGGATTTTCAGGGAAAATATTACAGCACCAAATTCGCTCCCCCAAAAAAAGAATCAAAAGATAAGAAACTCTCCCATAACATCCAGAAATTTCTAGCCAATAAAGAAAAGGAAGAACGGGAGCGAGCGCGAATAGAAAAAGAAAAACGCGACCAACTGTTAGCTCTCCGCGATGAAAAGTCGAAGAATAAAATCAAGAAAATGTTGAAAGTCATTAAATCGGCCAACAAATCGGTGTTGGACGACGCCGTAGATAATGACCACACAGCAGTTTCAAGAGAAGGAGGTGAACAACCGGACCAAGATGATTACGGCTACGTTTCTACCGAAGCAAATGCCTTCTACCAAAAGTACATAGAAAAAGTAAAGGATGTCAAAGAAGACAAAGTCTTTGCACCAAGTCGGCCAGCCACTAAGACTGATTTAAATAGCACAAAAGATCGCGTAAAAGCGGCTATTGAGCGTGAAATATTAGAGAGAAGTTTGCCTCACACTCGTGTGAGAACCGCTGCTCCTAAACTTGCCTCAGCCTTGACAAGTGGCCCAACATCCGGTTCACTGCGAAAAAAAGATTTGTATGACCCAGAAGCCGAAAGAGAAATGGAGGAGAAGAAGAAACGTGAAGAAGAACAAGCTAAAAAAGCCAAAAACAAAAAACCTCCACCTTCAGCAATGGACTTTCAGGCTCTGCTCAAGCTGGCTGAGAAAAAACAATTCGAGCCTGTGGTCGTAGAGGTAGAACCTAAGAAAAAAGAACCTGAACGGCTTTTGACCAAGAAAGAAAAGAAGGAGCAAGAAGAACGCCAAAAATTTATGGAAGAGAGGGAGCGGCGTAAAAAAGAAATGGAAAAGAAAGGCGGAAAACCAAGTGCAGCAATTCCGAAAGTAGCTCCCGAGAAACAAAAAATGGAACCAAATGGCCGTATTCCAAAACTAAATCAATCACCAGCTCCTAAATCATCAACAAGTAGTTCATTTGTTAGTAGTAATAAATTGGCGGAGACAAAATCTACCACTTTTAAAAAACCTCTCAATCCTGTCGCAACAAGTTCCAACTCCAGCCACAAAAGTGTGCCTCCTTCGAAGATGTCTACGTCTTCCGCTTCCTCAAAAAGTACTATAAGCTCTGTTAGACCATCAACAAATGGAGGAACATCATCATCTTCAAAAGAAAAACCTATTCAAAAACCCAATCCTGTTAAGTTGACATCCAACTCTTCCAAGCCGACCAGTGGTTCAAGTTCCAAAAGTGTCTTGTCTCAAAGTGGAGGAAGAGGAGCTTACAATGGACCGACCCGGGAATTTCCACCGAAGGACACAAAAGTAAGGTCCCAACAGGCGGTCCAGACAACTAGACAATTTCCTCCGCCAGATGTCCGACGGCCCAGCAAAGTACCGGAAAGAAAACCTCAACAGGCTGTGAAGAGTAATTTTGATCTCTATACCTTTTTATAATATGAACATAAATTTTTGTTTTTATTATATTAAAGGAAGAATCTATGACGATGATGATGAGGACGAATACGATTCTGAGCTAGATGATTTCATCGATGACGGACCAGATGGGGAAGACTATTCTCAGCACATCAAGGCTATTTTTGGCTACGACAAATCAAGGTATGGAAACAAATTAATTAGGTTATGTGGTCTGTTTAAGATAAAAAGTTCATTTGCACTTTGCAAAGTGTTTTATTTTAGTTATCACTTTGTGGTGTGATGTGTTAAAGTTGAAATATGATATTCTTGTTTTAATTAAGGAGTTTTTTTTTATTTTCATATGCAAAGCAAACAGTAAAATATCAATTCAAATTGTTTTCAAATTGACTTCTAAATAGCCGCCGAAACCGTCATATTTATACCTGCTATTTACTTACTATCTTTTGTTTTATCTTAAGAGGGTTTTTTGAACAAATGTTTGTATAGTTTTTTTCAATTTGTTCCTCTGAACTCTTCTGTTTTGATAACCTATATTTTAGGTACTTAAATGAAGTACAAAGTTAAGACAATTCATACACTGTTTGTCATATCAATTGCAAAGGTTATCAACAAAAAAAAGGAGCTCTATTGTTTTAGACAGGCTCATGAATAGTTGTTAGACTGTTATTAATTTGATGCGTTTACATTTTAAGGTATCGAGATATTGATGAAGATGATTCTGGAATGGAGTCTACATTTGCCCAACAGATGCGAGAGGAGTACGTTAGTAAAAAAATTGGTAAGATTGATTCCGCCCAAAATGTGTATCTTAACTTAATATTTCTCATAATTTAAGGTTTAATGGAGGACTTGGAAGACATGCGACAAGAAGCCGAAGACAAAAAACGTAAAGCAAGCATAAAGAGAAAAAAGTAGCATTAATATGCAATAAAGAGGGACTTACATACCTTCTGACCATATTATGTTCAAAGTGATATTTATATAAATAACTGTAACTGTTATTAACATGTTTTTTTTTTATTTTTATTTAATGAGAATTTTCGTTTATTAATTTTCTTTATTATCTCTTGCTAATATGAAAAACTCTTGTACTGAGTACACGAATTTCACACTGCATACATATTTTGTTTGTATTTTAAAGTTTAATATTATATTAAAACATAGTGAATTGTTACACATGTAAGAACAAATTGTTAACTGAATTGCAATAGCGAAAAGAATATTTTAGAAATACATTTTACATTATTAACCAATTAACAGTTTATAAACCTTTCAAATAATAAAGTTTTGCAATTGCAAAATTGTTCTGAAAAGAAACAAAAAAAAATTAATAATCTGCCACGTACTGCCTGAAAGCAAAAGACCCCGACATCAAGTAAGTGATCAAACTATCACGAAGATCAAAGATGCATATACAGTAGAGACAGATTTATACATGATTTTTGATAAAAGATATTTTTCTTTGAGCATTTTTAATTAAACATATATAAGAAATTTTCTTTCTCATAAACATTTTGTTCATACAAGCAATTTTCTTTCTTATATAAACAATTCCTTATAAGAAAGCACGGATATAAGAATCCGTCATCTATTGTTCCCCTTATTATGTGTACCTCTACAACCCCACTATGGTTTAGTTTAACCCAACAATTGATAATAAAATAGATTTTAATAAGTTCAGCCGCACAAGAAACAGGCGCAAAATAAAACAAACGTTTTTCTAATTGTTTTATATTCCAGATCCTTTGAATATTCTTCAGCCACCAACTATTCTATTCCATGAAAGAAGAAATACAAGATTACACCGTTGTTACACAAGAAAAAAAAAATTATTTTGCGTATGATCATTGTCAAAGGCCTGTAGGTCATATTCATAGTTGTTTTCAAACTAGGCTTTTTCTTAAAATGTGATAAAAAACCCTAGTTTGAAAATAACTATGAATTTGATCTACAGGCATATGACAATAATCATACGCAAAATGATTTTTTTTTCTTGATTCCTCTATGTGTATAAACTCAATGGAATGTATGACCATTGAGCTTACAAAGTACTGATTTTGGCAGATTAGCTATTAAGTGGTTAAAACATTTGAACCACGATTGTACAACTGGCCCTCAGGCCCAATGTGTATTCCTCTACTATTTACAAGTGAGAATATTTTGAAACACACTACGAAAAGAGAGGATCACAAAAGAGAACGCCAAGCATTTTCTTACTCAACCTTTATAAAATAACCTATTTTTTCCTTATGTCTCTTTTGACAGCTCCGAAGAACAACTCTCAACCAATCCTTTTATGTGCGTTATTAGTTCTACAGGATTGAAGGGGACCTACAATTTTACGTCGGATCCGAACGACTAAGGTAAGGATGCACTTTTCGTGACAATAGTTGTGTTCGTTGAGCCATGGGGTCGCCCTCTCTGGGCTGTTAAGAAAACCTGGGTTGACCCTGGGTAAAATTCAACGAACACAACTAATGATACTCTTGGAGGATTTTTCACTTCCCCGCAAGAGGCAGTGTCCCTGAAAAAAGTTGTTCTCGAAGCTGGGCTCGAACCCAGACCTCCAGCGTGATAATCTGACACACTAACCACTCCGCCACGGGTCACTCTATTAAGTGAAACATCAAAAATGCAAAAGGATTGAAGGAAAAAGCAAATCTTTTCGAAAATGAAAAACGCTATTAGTATGATCAGAGACAGTGTTAAGTTTTGTAATTTATGGTTATCTATCCTTGACAGTCCTATGTAAAATGGACGTATCGACATATATGTAATGTTTAACTTTTGCTATCCATTAGTTTGAAGGCTAAATTCGTAGATATTAACATTTACTGAGACGATGTTCAATTATTTTTTTATTATGTAAATTATTATACGTTGATGTTATCATACCTTAAGAAATGTGAAACTTTTATTTTCCATTTTAACCGCAGTAGCATCCCTGTACCATAGATAAATGTCAAAGTCTTATGAGTTTTGACGTTTTCTTTTGTAGCAAATTTTGCATTACCTCCTCGTGTAAAGAAAAGACGTCCATCGTTCGTGACCGTGTTTCATTTTTAGTAAATCAACCATTTAATTTTATCTGTGAATTGATTAATTGCATGTTTATAAAATTATATTCATGAATTAAAAAACTATTTAATAAATACAAAAACTGTGTTTTCCATATCGAATAAAATAGAATGAGTGAAAATCGTGAACAACTCTTGGAATCAATAAGGTGTCAAGGAGAAGTGGTCAGGAAATTAAAAGCTGCCAAGGAACCAAAAGAAAGGGTGAGAATCCTTTCTATTTTTTTTATCTATCTACGTAATGGTTATCACTTCATCCCATAAATTGTTTTTACTAAAAAAAGAAACTAAAACCAATATTTGATGTGTTGGCAATTAGATGTACATTGTCTAATGCTTTCACTGAATACAAACAAAATAGTAGTATTACATACTGCATTAGATTTAAGAGGTCATTATATTGAATGTCCATAATATATATATCGCAATAGTTGAGTAACATTTCAACAAGTTTGGATAACTCATTATATATCCCACTTAAGATAGAAAAACCGAGAAATCGAGCGCGAGCCCCTCACAATACGTACGTAAAAACCTTGATGAAACTTTTAACTCCGTCTAAAACTAGTTCTTTTTGTTGCATTCGATATACATGACTACCTAGATACGGAGACATTATGGTCTTTGTCCATTGAGACTGCTGTGGTTGGGTTAAATATGCATGGATATAGAGAGTAGGCTGATGAAACAAGTTTTAACAATTTTATAATACACAACATGTGCGATAAAAATGACCTTGAATTACTTTATTATTTGTTGTGCTTGCTGCCTACTCCATCATTTTGTATGAGAATTCCTTGATCTTCTTCTTTCCGGAATGAATGTTTTGGCCTAAATAAAAATACCATAACCCCATGAGTTTGAGACTAAAGATAATTCAATACAGTAGACTTGAAAATGAACTTCTTATTGCAGTTTACACTTTACCTATAGTTTGGTATATATGTTTTGATTGTGACTACAATAATGAATCAGTTGCCATTTTGTCTAGCTGGAAGTAAACTTCGTAAAACATTTGTGTAATATAATTGCTGCACACGTTCATATTTTTGTTACCTATGTGAGGTTCGTGACGTTGAATAACAAATGCATTTTCGGGTCTTAGGAATCGTGTACAAAAAGATAGTAAAAAACTGTTACCAAAAGCTTCATTTTTTCAAACAAAACATTCATGTCGATGCTTATGTTGAAAATACATTTCAGTTTCATTACGACCTACTTTCCGTCATAAATAAATAAATCTAATTTTGCTTGTGCAAATTTCGTATAAAACTTATATCTTTCTCTTAAAAATTTTGTTCGTTTATTAAACGTGAAAAACTTAATCGAATCTTAAGTTGCGTTTGGTTCTAAATACCTAGTCTTTCTAGTATGAGATGGTCTTGACTGAAATTTTAACTTAACATATTATTCATTCACATTCGATCGGACAATTGAAATAGTTAAAGTAAATGAATTTCGAAGTCTTTCTTCAAGCGAATTGTAAATGAATCATTTACTTTACGCATAAAACGAGTGGTATAAAAGTATTCCTCAAATATTGCATAGTTTGAAAAACAGAAATGACCTTTGGCCCCCAAAAGAAAAATGATAAGATGTTTCAAACTTATACAGACATTATGAATAAGATTTTATTGTTTTATTTATTCACATTTAGTTGATTATTTTACTTTGCTGCTCTTGTTTATTTTCAGAAGCACAAATCTCATGACATTTTACTTAAATTATTTAAAATTAACTATTCGCAAAATAACGGTTATAGTTTCGTGTGGTGGATGTATGAAAATAATAAAAGTTTTTAACGCTATGTAGTTGTGAATAATAAAATTAATAACAAAAAAATTGTTGAAGGTGTGTTGTTGCGTTAATTTGTTATATTGGTGGAACAGGGCGCAACATTTTTTCGCTTATAACATTGGCTTGTACATGAACTCTGATTCTATAATAATTTCTTAGTAATTTTTCATTACTATTTGCACTTATTTTTATTTTGTATATTGTTTTAGTTGTAATATTTAAGTTGTATGAGCTCTAATCAGTTTCATTATATTGTTGTTTAGGTTTGAATCGAGTCTGGACAAATTCCAGTTTGTTAATTAGTAGTAAAAATGTTGCGTCAATTTGGCCGCCATCATCGTAATTATTTTCGGCTAGTTCAGACTGTTTTTCAAAATCAACAACAAACCAATTGTTTTCATAATTCAGTAAATTTATTTAAAATTCAAACTAGTCCAATACAAAATAACAACAACAATAATAATGATACTGATGATGAATCCATTGAACAGCGAATATCAAAGGTTAGCAATGCTTTATTCAGTATAGTTTCAAAAGTTACTATAATCAATAGGAGAAATGTATGTGGTATTTTTAACACATTTCATTATTTTAGATCGATGCGGAAGTATCTAAGTTATTGGCTCTTAAAGCACAGCTATCTGAGGAAAATGGACCACCGCAGAAGTTTACCTTAAAGACACCGAAGGGAACACGGGACTATAGCCCTGAGCAGATGGCCTTGAGACAGGGAGTTCTTGATAAAATAATAACTGTCTTCAAGAAACATGGTGCTGAGTCCATTGACACGCCTGTCTTTGAACTGAAAGTAAGTTTTATGCATTTTGAATATTTGTTATGATTTTTATTTTGTTTTTCGTTTGTGTAGGAAGTACTGACTGGAAAGTATGGTGAGGATTCAAAACTCATATACGATCTCAAAGATCAGGGTGGAGAGATTCTTTCGTTGCGCTATGACCTTACAGTTCCTTTGGCTAGATATTTGGCCATGAGCAAAATATCAAGCATTAAGAGGTATCACATTGCAAAAGTATATAGGCGGGATAACCCTTCCATCGCTCGAGGAAGATATCGTGAATTTTATCAATGTGTAAGTTTTTTTATTTTTTTATACTTATAACTTGTTTTAATACTTTTATTTTTTCGAATAGGATTTTGACATTGCTGGAACATACGATCCTATGTTACCAGATGCTGAGTGCGTCAAAATTGTAGTTGAGGTGTTAGAAGGATTGGAAATTGGCGACTTCGTGGTCAAGCTAAATCATCGCCAGTTACTCGATGGGATGTTTGAAGCCTGCGGAGTTCCCAATGATAAATTTAGAGCTATTTGTTCCACAGTGGATAAGTTGGATAAGGTAAAATGATTTCTTAACTTTTTTATGGTTTACCTTCTATATTTCTCGGTTGCGATGGAATACTAATGTAAAGTAAGATTCTTCTTTTTATAATAATATCAATGATATCGGATCACTTTACTGCTTCTAATAACGATCTTCTGGTTGTCTGCGCCCAACTTAATGCTATTGTCGTTGCATTTGTACAATCAGTTCTGAGACCATATTAGCGATTGTACCGCATGTTTTAGACACTGACATGGTCCTGTTTTTGGTGTTCGATTCACTAGCCCGGTTAGACCGATAATCTGAAGTAGCTCCGTTTCAGAAGGTGTCTTATAAAAGACTTAGCACTTTTATTGTTGGATCTAATGTGGCGATATATCCAAAGCCTTCCTTACCGCATTTGTCGCATTTCGTGTAATGTCGTCTTGTCAAAGAGTTTAAATACTTATATTAATCAATATTTATTTGAAATATAAATTTTCTTGTGTCTCCATTCATAAACTATTTTCTAGTTTCACTAATTTCTTTGTCATGTAACCTATAAATCATAAATTTTCTATTAAAACTCAGTGAACTTGAATTTACATCCAATTTTCTTTTGCACCTTAATTTTATTTTATTTTTCATTTCCTTATAACTATTTTTTTCGTTCAAAATGGCAAAAAACTACTTCCTCCGATCTTGTCTTAAATATTAGAAAAATGGTAAGAAAGTGGTTTAACGTCCTTCAATGATGTTTTTTTCCTATTTATCGGTTAGGTAGTTAATTGATTGTCCAGACCACACAAACATTGAATTCTTGAAATCTTGAATATATAGGGTGTCCCAAAATTAACGCAAGATTTGAATTTGCCGCCATTTGTGCAGTGACATTTGTGCCATTTGTGCAGTTAGCAATTTGACAGCTAACAGTAGGGTTATTATAAATGGAGCGTTACACGAGAGAACAATGTGTAACTTTACGAGTCAATAAAAATATAACTATCAAAAGACTAAAAACGGCGTTTTCTATTTAATTCAAATCTTGCGTAAATTTTGGGACACCCTATAGATAGAGATAGACCTAAACCTAAAATATAGATAGGGATAGAATTCATCTTTCAAGATCGCAACTAGAGTATTAATATTTGAACAAAATAATAAATATATTTATTTATTTTTAATTTCCATTAAAGAGCCCTTGGACAGAAGTAAGAAGAGAAATGATTGAAGAAAAAGGTCTTGATGAAAAAGCAGCCGATAAAATTGGAGAATATGTACAATTTAGTGGTGGTGTCGAACTAGTTGATAAACTCTTGGAAGACGAAAAACTTAAAACTATCAAATCCGCAGTCAGTGGCTTGGAAGGAATGAAATTGCTTTTAAAGTACTGTAACGCTATGGGATTAAGCAACAGAGTTTCTTTCGATCTGAGTTTGGCTCGTGGACTCGATTATTATACAGGAGTCATTTACGAATGCGTACTTAAAGCCGAACCAAAGACGGTGCAAAACGGGGAAGAAGCGGGAACTGTCGGTTCAATTGCCGGAGGTGGCCGTTATGACAACTTAGTTGGCATGTTTGATCCAAAAAGCAAACAAGTCCCTTGTGTGGGTGTGTCCATAGGAGTTGAGCGAATATTTTCGGTGCTAGAAGCTAAAAATGCTGCCAGCGGTGTTAAAACACGCACAACCGAAATTGAGGCTTATGTTGCTTCTGCTCACAAAGGTCTCCATGAAAAGAGATTGCAAATATTAAATCAACTGTGGGACCAAGGAGTAAAAGTAAGTTCGTGTCATAAATGTTAACAAAAATAATAAAATTATTAATGTTTTTTCCTCCAGGCTGAGCACTCTTACAAACTTAATCCAAAGCTTTTGGTGCAACTTCAATACTGCGAAGAAAATGGAATTCCTTTAGCAGTTGTATTTGGAGATTCGGAGCTAGGAAAAGGAATTGTAAAAATTCGAGAGATTTCAACGCGCAAGGAAGAAGAAGTTAAAATCGAAAACTTAGCTGATGAGATTAAAAAACGTTTAAGAACATAAATCATATAATGTATTTATAAGGATGTTACGATAAACTGTATTTATTTATTTATAATACATAAACAACTATACAAAAGCATTTACTTATCCATGCTGTAGCTATTTCTTCTTGTTATTACCTGTAAAACAAAATAAAACAAACCAAACATAATAAATCACAAACAATCAGCAAGAAAGCCAAAATGAAATCTTGTTTTATTCAACTTTAATGTTTTTATTTAAAAAAATAAACATTGTAGATTTGAAAAATTATTTTTGAAAGATTATTTTTTCTGATTTTTCTCAGATTTCACAAGGCGATTTAAGACGATTTCATCGCCATGCCGGATCCTCATCGAAAAGTAATTTCTATCAAATTTAATAATCTTATATCACTCAAGAAAGAATCCGCGAAAATGAACGCGTCCTTACAGACAGGTTTTCGGGTGAGTACTTTATGTTTGTCAAATTTTATTAATTTTATGTAAATAGTTCTTAATAATCAAAAACTGATTTTTGAATTTACATACATATGTGTATGAACAAAAATAATTAACCTGGGCTACAATAAGTGCATACATACAATTCATTTTTTAAAGATATTCTTTGAGACGATTTGTTTACTATTTTTGGGGGTAAGTCGGTCCAACTAGAAATTTCAAAAAAATGTTTAGCCGCAAACACAACAATAGCAACGAAATCTATTTAAAAAAAAAGAGATCGAACATATTTTGGTTTTTATCTTTAGTTAAAAAATCTTATTCACCTTAGCTTTTATCTTCGTCGAGGTAACTTTGACATGAAATTTCAAATTTCATGAGATCTCAAGAAAACAAACCTGGCTTAGTGTTAGTTTTAAAATTCGAAACTCAAACTTATACCTAACCAATGTTCTAACTAAAACTGTTGAGCATTTTCCAGGGAAAGTCTTTTCTTTATTAAAAAACTTAATTTAATTTTACTGTCTTCATCCTGTTATTCACACTCCCAATATTTCCGTAATGCAACACAATAACTCATTCGTGAAACACTAAACGACCAAACAACATTTCCTTAATTTGGTGTGACCATAGTGTTCAGAAAAAATAGCTTCCCACGATCTAGACATAATCCGAAAATTAAACGCAAGCACGTTTTTTACCAGCAAATAACTTCCCCTCGGTAAATATTAAAAACGAAATCAAATCAAAGCGAGAATTTTTGTGTAGCCCTTAATGAATACTGCAAAAAAATATTGAAATTGTCATGTCTAGTGCATCCTTTTATTACTCAAAGCGGATTAATTTCAATTTTAGATTTTTGTTCAACCCCTAAAAATCAAATTATTTTTTTTTTTTGTTAAAAAATGTTTTGTCACATACATTCATACCTCAAAATTACAATCAATTTATTTAAATTTGGAAAGGAAGTTCTTACAGGAAGTTGTTTATTTACGGGCATTACATACCATATGTAATTTCTTGTCAAATAAAACCAGAAGGAAATCAAGAAATAAAAACAATGATAGCCGCCAGGCTATCCACTTTAGGACTATCGTCTTAAATGGGGTGTGATAATACTGTGTGACATCCTTTTTTTCGATTGCGAATTATACATACTTCCACGAAATGAACTCCTGATAAGCGTAAAATTGCCCACAGCATAATACTTATATTTCTTTATCTGGTTTATGGTGCTGAGGTTATGATTAAAGAATTTAGCTTCCATACATAAAATTCCCTTGAGAGGTAATAAATCCGTTTTTACTTGAATCAAAGAGAAACAAAACAAGCACAATGAAATCATTGCCTTTATTCTTATGATTCGGCTTCCATTGTTCAAAGTTCGACTCGAGAAGGCAGTTAATTCGAAAGAAGTCATTGGAAGTAACTTTTGCCAAGGATGAGAATAAAATCCAATGACAGCATTCCCGGTTAAAAAATGCAGTAGGTATATATGTAGATATAATGTATTTTGTTTTGAAGGGGCGTTTAACAAAATTTATTATTAAATTCCAAATGCTCCTAATATTTCTTCTTTTTATTACAATTTGTTTTAGTTTGAATACAGTATATTAACAAATTGTAAAAAATTGTAAGGAGTAGATTTTAATAATAAATATAAGTAATTAAGTTTTATTTAAAATAGAATACTTGTCTTGTCAGTGCATTAAGAACAATTCATTGATTTTCCGGTAATGGAAGAAACGGTAAAGGCAAGAAACCCATTGTCTTCATTTAGGTTTTTTGCATTAATTAATTAAAATTCAATCTGTTAAAAAAGCTACACATACATATGTAGCTCAAGCGGTAGATTCATGTTATCTATTAATTAGGAACTCTGCAAACTCTTGGCGAGTCATTTCAAAATCTTCAGTTATAACATGATGGTGTCTTTTTTCTATTGAATTCTTTCAATTAACACAATGGCGGTTGTCACCCATATTGACACATGAAGTTTTGAAAAACAATATAATAATCAATGAAAACCCTAAAATCGTGAAAAAACTGAATCGTGTGCAGTGCATTATAAAAAGCAACTGGTTCTGCATGAGCATGACCCTTATACAATTTTTGTATTTTAAGTTTATTTCGCAATACCTATATTTATACCGTTTTTTAATTACAACTTATGCGAAAAAAATGATTCTGCTTTATGTAATCTGTGACAGTTATTTCATGAGAGACTTATTATATAGTTCATACTCGTTGCTGCCGCATGAAAAAATAATTGCGGAGGAATAGTTTTTGAAAGAGTTATCTTGCTTCATTTGGTACGTTGTGTGCCAATCAAGCCAAATTGAATGAGTTCTTTCTTCTTAATTGTTGAGTATTGAGCATTAAGCATTAACCAACAGCGTTATCATATAGCAAAACTCCGCATTATTTACACAGCCATATATACACAGTATTCCTTCAGAATATTGTCCAGGCTGCTTAAGTCGTCAACATACTAAAAGTCCTGACGTCTGGTAGGTGTGCTGGAGGAAGGGGAGGGGTGTCAAGTTACCCTTTTTGGGGTTAAGCATTTGTGGTAAGTGCGCATAAGACAAAAATCATCTTATTTCAAAAATTGAAAATTTTCATGTGTATATTTTTACATTTTTCAAATAAAAATATTTTTGTCTTATGAACTCAATAACCCGTTATCAAAGGTTAATTTTCTTAAAGGGAATTCAATGCTCTATCACACCCTACAATATTCCGAAGAAATTGATTAGGGCCCTGCCTACGCACTCTACACCTCCTTTTAAGCTATTCATTACCGTCATAAGGGAACATATCTCATAGTTTTTAGATCAATTTAAAAGGCTTGTCAATATTCATGCCTATTATCGTTGTCGTTTGTCGAAAATTGATTAGGGCCCTGCCTACGCACTCTACACCTCCTTTTAAGCTATTCATTACCGTCATAAGGGAACATATCTCATAGTTTTTAGATCAATTTAAAAGGCTTGTCAATATTCATGCCTATTATCGTTGTCGTTTGTCGTAAGAAACGTGATATCTGCACAACTGCACCTGCGGATCTACCGCTTGTTATTGCGGCAACTTTTTTTATCGCAAGTGTTGTGACATTCCGGTCGGTCAACTTTTTCATCGGAATATCAGAAGGCATCCCTAGAGTTATATCTGTACAAGATTTCAAGGCTCCACCTTAATCGGGAACAAATTTAAAAAAAATGCATATAGGTGGCGCTGCAGTCGGTCAATTTTTACCTCAACCAAGAACAAAGTTAGAAAAAACGCATATAGGGGGCGCTGCAATCGGTCAATTCTAACATCGCAGTATCTGTAGCCCAAGAGCAATATACGTACAAAATTTCAAAGCTATACCTCAAATAGGAAAAAAGTTAGAAAAAAAGTCGGTCAATTTTTATATTGGAATCAAAGAGCAGCACACACACCAAATTTCAAAGCCATAGCTCAATTTCGAACGAATTATTGCAATCGCTATCTTTCAAATTTCAACGAATACAAAACAAAATTATTTATACAACTAAAGCGTTGACGACCACGTGAGTCATTTCCTTTTTGGTCATAACTCCGGTTCTAGACATCGGACAGCAAACAGATTTCTTATATGCACTCTCCAAATATGTCGTAAGATTTCATAAAAATTTCATTCGAATCGATCGAGCCAAAAAAAAAGAGTTCGGTCACGAACATAATTTGGATTATTCTTTATATATAAGATATGCATGTGCGACTATCAAGTAAAAACATTTTTTTATTTGTTTATATGAAAAAAAACACAATTAAAAAAACTGTCATAGCCAGTCCCGGGGATAACTTTAACAATATCATATTCGTTATCTATAATTAATGCCCTTTCGATCCATATATGTCTTGTTGCTTGTTTTTTTTTGACATTCTCTTTTCCAATTTTAAATACACTCACATAGACTTCCAACCACAAAAATATTAACTCCTTTGAGGTTCAGGACTAATTTTAATAAGATTAATTTCTGTTCAAACCAAAGTTTTTGAAAATTAAAACGATCTTTCCAAAAACGAGCTCAGCTCCGAAATCAAACAAAAAGCACTGTCTCTTTGGACGATGAAACCAGCACCTATAGGATCTTCAAAAACACAGCAGTGGGAGTTCACATATCAAGCAAAAATAGATTAGAAAAAAAAAATTGGTGTAGAAGGTTACCTTTGAATAGGACTGGCTGAGAGACATGTTTTTTGAAGAACTGTTTACCCATGGACACCTGGGCTGGGATTGTAGGCCATAAGAAAAAAGATCTTATTACGCATGTCTAATAATATTTTTGTATCAATGCACCTAAAACGTTGTATTCTACAACACTTGCATCCCATTCTTCTTAAAAGGATTAACGTATCTGTCCTTGATTAATGTAATTTTTACCACCATTTAAATCTGTTGGGTTAAAGGGAAGGTAAGCAAAAAACTATAGTTGGAGAACAACCCTTGGTCTAGCCTATGAGATTTTCTTTTTTAAGGGTAGACACATCCCGACATCACCAACAATTAACTTTATTTATCTTCTGTAACTGTAATCTTGTTCAATTTGAAATGCATTTTTTCGGAATAATAAAATTACAGGGGATGGATTATTTACAAAGATGAAACTAATCCTATTCGTTTATTGAAGGGAATTCATTATGCCGTTAAGGTTGTATTTTTTGAAAAGACAATTTAAGAAACAAACATTAAGCTATGAATTGTTATTTTCAAGCTAATTATATCTAATCAATGAAATTAATTTTACTTTTTAAAGGAAAAAGTGTATGAACGTAGAGATAAGTACTGAAATATATATATTAAATTGAATTATGAAAAAATCAAATATCCTTTAAAAATAGATATGTAATAAATATATTTAATGTTCGTAGTAAATTTGTAAATTTTGTGAATACACAGCTTGCACAAAGATTTGATATTTAGGTTTATATCTTACAACTGAATTAGGTATAATTTTAAAATAATAATTAAACATTTGTTTTTCTATTAAATTGCATTTGAAGGAAAACTACTTAAAAACTTCATTTAAGAGACCCTTTATGGATTAATTGTTTACAGTCCGTGGCATGCTTCGCTCTTAGCACAGTTTAGATTAGCGAGTATCATGTGACATGTCATGGAACTTTTTGACGATTTGTTCAAGCGTCCACGGATGCCCTTTTAGCTCCTCATCAAAAACAGATGTGCGTCAATATTTAGTACTTTAGTATCTTACTGTTGTCCTTGTTCTGAATTCTGAAGGGTCCTTTTAGCAACATAAAACTTCGCTCCTATGTTCTGGCATGCATATTTTTTCCAACTGAAAATAAAAAGGAAAGTTACCGATCAATATTGCATCTTTTATTCATTTTAATAGAAAACAGACCTAATCAACGAATCAGGCTGAAATTAGGTTTCGTTTCACAGCAATACATGACGTGACGGTAATATCGACTTCCCTCTGACACACCATACTTCTCTTTAAACACGGGTTTTTATTGTTTGACCTTCTAGCAGCACCTAGGTAGATAAATGTTTTGGGATGGATTTAAATAAATTTTTTGACCAAAATTTAATGAAAATTGAATGTTTCTTAAAGTACTGTTAAACTTACTTTATTTATGTCATTTACAACATACCTTTATACTCTATATAGGACATAGGTACCATATTTTTTTGCAAATTCGTTCTTTTCATTTCAAAATGGCAATACAATTATAAAGAGAATACAAAAATACTACCGAGGCGCAAATTTACCACCAATCGGATGGAAAGGTCACGTGGCATCTATTTCTTATCGTGGTGACCAACTTTCCATACGCCACGTGCCATCAAGTAACTCATCTCTGAAAATCCAATGAGAGCCATGATTTTAAATTTGTTTTCATTCTTCTGAAGTATAATTAATCATCGTATTTTCCAAATGGTTTTCGCAACACAAGGGTAAAAATCATCAAGAACCATTTTATTCATCAGCTTCTGGTTGCATTTTCACAGTAGAGTTTATTTCAAATTCGTCGATGCATTGCTAATCGATCCGCATTTAATGGCACTTTTTGTAGATTGTAAGGTCAAGATTAAGGCACACCGCACACTTCTTTACTCAGTAATTTAATTAGAAATCCTGCAGCAGCCGATATGATCTGGAGCACGTTTCACACATGACTTTTTATGTTTGCTCGCACTTTCAAAAAGTTAGAAAATCCATTTTCAATTCATTGTAATATGCAATCAGACGATGGAGGAATAGGTACTTGCATTTGACAAGCAATTTTTCACTGTCTTTAGCAAAAAAAAAAAAAAAGAAAAAATAACTAAATCTATTTACTTTGTTCTTGAACTGAGATGAACGTGGAGGTGGAGAAGGACAATTTCCTGTCAAAACATTCTTATGAACATATTTTGAAATTGATTTGGCGAACAAGCACAAGGGTTTCGCAAACAATGGCCCATTGGGGTGACCTATTCTTTTGAAATATCTCTCTTCCATACGAAGGCAAACAAGTTAAGTTATAAAGTATAATCGAATGAGTAGTACTCCGGCCGGTTCCCGAAGCGGAAACTTTGAAATAGATCAGATGTAGCACACATCTGATTTATTTGTAAGAACAACAGTCTCACAAATTATACCACCGAGAAATGAAAAGCTGTCTTGTCTTCGTCCGGGTAGAAAGAAATATTTTATCAGAACGAAAGTTTCAAGTTCCCCATCTCACAGACTGGACGTAAGGGATTGCTTTTTAAATAATGACTCCTGAGGGATGTAACCCTTTTGCATCCTTGTACGGGTTAATACATTTTGGTTTTTTAAGATATCGTTGTTTGCCATAATTTATCACCTGACGGCCTTAATTAGAATGTTGAATGTAGATGCTCATGATGTGCCATGGAACTAATAAAATCCATTATAGTTTACAACTAACTTAATTTTGATTTATCGAGTAAAACACATTTTCGCATGTTTTGGGACTGTTTTGACCCCAAAACAAAAAATCTGCAAGTGTTTCGGGATATCGTGTTGAAACTTTTAACTTTTTACAAATGCTGTCCAGTGGAACGGAATATTTAATTTTAGAGCCTTGCCCACAACCCCTATAAGCACTTGGATTTTTTGTAGCTTATTGCAGTTTGGAGAGCTATACTTTAGGTACACCAGAACCAAAGTGGAGTAAGAACATGATTAGAGAGCCCTTGTGTTGCTGTCAGGTCATGAAAAATTATTTTTTGATTCCATCAGATTGCATATAGTTCCCTTATTGAGTCTCCGTCAAGGCTAACAAAAGAATAATACGCTCACAAAAAAGGGTTCACTTGTGGCTTACCCGTTAACGTGTTTAAGATAAATAGCCTTCATCCGTTGTTGTTGTGCACTTCGTGTGATATCAAATTTAATTAAAATTTATTTGAATCCAAGAAAGTGAACTGAATACTTATGAGCCAACAACAACTAGAGTAAAAGGTATCCAATAGTAAAAAAAAGAACGAATCTATAGTCCTTAAATTAAATCATTGTTTGCACAATTGCTCACCGCAAGGACGAGAAAATCAGGACTATTAATCATTTGGTAGCATTCTTTCTTTGTGTTCTTTCTTGAATTTGAAATCAAGAAAAGGGGTTGGCTAACAATAAGTCCGATTAGCATTTACAGTAGATTGGGTGACGACATCTCGAAATATTTTATAGGTACACACAATAGTGTGGTTTAAAAAAATAAGTAAAACCTGAGCCAGTGCTGCACCCTTCGTGCATGGTTATAGGTAGAAAATGTTTGTATTTATTTCTTATGGAATGTATTCATTTTAAAAGGAAATCTTATATATAGGTACCTACCTAATATGTATAGGTATAGATACCTGGAACAATTTATTTTTAAGGTTAAACTGGAAAATACGGTAATTAGTCATCATTGTGCTAATTGATCACTATTTGTTCATCTATTGCATCTGTCCTGAAACTTTCAACAGCTATTAAAAAGCGTATTTTTAGCATTATCTAAAACAGGGTATTTCCTATTTATAGCCTGATCTTATACCTACCTAGTTGTGCATGTAAATATTTGTAGGTATTCCGACGATGTTTATGATCTCGAATGAGACTAAACCATTCCTAAAGATCACCGCTTTACCTAACACGGTGGCTCCACGAGCAAGATTCCATAGATTACCATCTGTCACTTTTCATAGAAAGAAAGTTCGATAGAATGCTATAAAATGTATGGTGGGCATTTGATAACTTACTATTTCAGTTCAATTACACAGAAAACAGAAAAGTCAATATGAAACTGACAGCTCATAGAACACTATCTCTAGCATGCTATGAGCTGAGCAAGATATAGCAAGAAAGTTTTTATAGACTACTAATTGCGGTTTGAATGAGCAAATTTAATAGAATTCTATCTTGCATTTTATGAAAACTAGATCGTGGAGACACCGTGGTCCGTGTAACACCGAGAAAAAAATGTTTGATCCATAAGTAACATAATGCTTGTCACAAATGCTAAAGTCCCAAGCGTTAAAATAGTTTGCAGCGAACATATAGATTCTAAGTAAAAACGATAAATGTTTAAAGCAAATACATTTTCGTTGTTGCTTAGATTTTTTTATATTTGCTACAAACTATTTCAACGCTTAAGGCTTTAGCATTTGTGACAAACATTATGTTACTTATGGAGCAGACATTTTTTTCTCGGTGCTTTCCTTTTTGGAAAGCTTAGGCACAGTACGAGTTTATATCAGGGTTAAACTGCCCTCGAGTTAACTCTGACATGTTTTTCAGTCAGTTTAAGATCCCGAGTTAAGTCAGACTTAGCTGAGCTAAATTAGTAACTACTCTGAGTTAATTCGCGATCTCACAATGGTTGAAAAACATGTTTCCATCCAGAGTTAACGTGATGAGATTAATTTAAACCTAATCAAATTGACAAGACATTATTATATTGTGTCTCTATAGATAGGCGTGGTGTTATTTGCCTAGATGTAACATTTGTGATTCACTGCAGGGACATTCTGAACCGTGCCCGAACAACAGGCAATTTCACCCAAAATCTTGAAATGCAGTTTAAAAATTCTGGCACTATTGTTTACAAAGTTTTAATAAAATCGTTGGAGCTGTTTTTGAGAAAATTAAGAAAAATATTGAAGTCTTTGGAGGTACCCGCTATAGTAATAGTTTTTCCCAATTTTGTCAAAAACGGCTCCAACGATTTTGATAAAACTTTGTAAACATTACTACTTTTAGTGCTCTTATTAAAACAGCATTTCAAGATTTTGGTTAAAAATGCAAACAACCACAACGGAGATTTGGTGTTAAAAATTTGCCCATAACATGACGGCAGAACGGATTTTAGTTAAATTTGATATGTAATTCAAGTTGAACATTTGACACAAGATGACGTTTAAAGTTTTTAGCTAACATAAAAACTAATAGTTTCAAAAAAATAAACAATAAAAAGACTAAATATAGCCAAATTAAATATTATTAAGTGTATAGTGTATATGAATGAAATTCAATTTTAAAGGTTTTGTGGCCTTAACTCCAAGAAAAAAACTAATATACGATTACATATAATTTATAATTGTATACGTATGAAGACGCATGGTTTGCAACAAGAGTAAGTTCGTGCGACCTAGCAGTTCATTTAATTTTTTTTATGGAAAAATCACAAAAACATAAAACAAACAGCACCAAATACTATAGTGAAAAGGTGCACTGTTGAGAAAAAACTAATTTTTGAGCAATTTAACATCTCGAAATTAATTGATGGTAGGTACAATTTTTACCGTAACGTTCATAGTTTCCAAGAAATTTGCAAAAAACTGAATTTCGATAACTTAACCTTTTTTTTGCCGATTTGTCAAAAAAAAACTACATCAATGATATTTCATGGCCCAACATGTCAAAGAAATTAGCTCAACAACAAGCTCGTCGCATGAAAACATTAAAACAAATATTCAGCAGATAAAGATCTCAGAGTTTTCAACTAAACAGTCTTTAATTGATAGTTCAGCTTCCGGTTTGGTAACATGAAACGTATTTTAGGATTTAATTTGTACATTATTTTTTTCGACTCCAAACCGTCTCGTCCGCAATTCTTTTTCATCGTTCAGTTGTTTATTTAGAAGATTTGCTCCAATTTACATTATTTGAACAAACGATTAATTACAAAGCATAATCTATTGGCATTCCGCTGTTCACAAGGGGTGGAAGCCTTTGAAAATATTTAACAGAAAATTGTGTGCTTTGGTCTCTTCTATACACAAATCTTCTCTTAGGTATGACACCGGTATATACCTAACTACGCTTCTAAAGTTAGTCGTATTGTGCAATTTAACACTCTCGATTTTCGGGTCGACAATTGTTTATTTCGTTTGCTAAAGCTGCCAAACAACAAAGAAGACAAATCAATCGTCGCAGAAGTGAACCAAACATCCACAAACAATAAATCACCAAAACAGTTGATTTCGTTTATGATGGTCGGAATATCCTTGCTTCAGCAAAACATAGGTACCTTCCAACCACCAGTGGGGTATCTAATCAAATCACTTCACCACATCACATCACAAACGGCAGCTAGCTGACACATCTATAAAAAATGGAATAAGTCATCTCTTTTGTCCGTATCCTGTGGGAATGATGGTGATGGTGGGAAAAAACGAATAACTTAACTAAAACCGTTCACAAAATAAATAACTGTTAAATAACATTGATGCTGAAGGGTGTCACCATGATACCCGCACCCGAGACAGGAAGTCGAAACAGAGCAATGTATCCATTTAGCCCACCCTCACTTCAGTTCAGCACACATACATATCTCAAAAGGAAAGCTAAACAGACAAAAATGGATATTTGCAATTGTGACATTATACATCCGGGTATTAAAAGCAATTTTCTTTTTTTTTTTCTTTTTGTTTTCTTTTTATTTTCCCTCTGACTTTTGTCCTTTTTTTTTATTTTTTTTATTGTAGTTACATATAATGTAGAAGGACATATAGAGATTAGTTTATGAAGGTAAAGCTTTCGTTTATTAAGGTTTCAAGGGAGAAGTATAATTAAAGGTTTTCGATAATTTTGAATTAGTATTCGATGTGCAAACATGTTTTTCTACATCGCATCGGCATACAATTGGCATTAATTGAATAAAGAATAACGGTAATTATCTGAATGGAATTAGAATTATCAAACCGTGTTGGTATAGGTATATTATCAAATTTGATTATTTGAGATCCCAATTGCGGTCAACCTATCAACATTGTTACAAATAATTATTATATACGTTTAAATTCTTTACCCCTACATAATTAAGTGACCATCACTACTTTCCGTTTAGGTTTTAAATCTGAAGTCGATAGTTGAACTCCTTTCTAATTCCTTTTAATCAAAAATATAAAGAACGACTGGGTCGGACAAACCTGCTCTTGTTGCAAGTTAACTGAAGGTTAAACCCAAACAAATAAATTATGTTACTGGGTCGCATAAAATTGTTAATTGAAATACACGAGAAATTCTCAAAAAAATGTACTAAATTTTATTTATAAGTGCTAAATTTCTTTCTTTCGGAAATTTAAGCTAAACTCAAAGTAATAATAATAATACTTTAACTATGTGTCTGTAAGGCACATTGCTTTTTAAATGCAACAGGTGTTGCACGACACTGATCACAGGAATAAGCTAAATCAAAAACCGATTTTTTTTGAAATTTAGTATGTCTATGCATGTTTTAAGAACTTAGTTTATTTGAATTTAAGGTTTTCAAAATATTGAAACATTTAAATAAATAAATGTGTTTTTTAAACCATATTTAAACCAATTGTTTGCCATATGCTATTTCAGATATCTTGGAAAATTTTACCATCAAATTTAGTTGAAATCGTTTCAGCCCATATCGAGAAATTCGAAATTTAAAAAAACGTTACATAGGTAAGGTACATATTATGTCAAGTTCCCCAGCGTTAAACCAATTTTTATAAAAGTTATTGATTTCAACCATTTGATAGGCCTTTTAATTTTCATCAGAAATTTGAAATCTGGTTGAAGCCGTTAGCGCATTTTTTAGAAAAAAAAAGTAACGATAAAATTTTCAGAGCTATACAGTAACTTACAAAAATTGTTCCACGTATATAAAAACATCACTAACTTCTTTAAATTAAAGAAGATAGATAGATAGGCCGGAACAAATTTCGTTTTCATTTTCTCTATCATCCTATAATGTCATGTTTAATTGTATTCTCAATTTTTACTTGCTCAGTAGATATTGGTTTCGTGTAAAAAAAAATCGAGGTTTTAATCAAATCTGACATTACGATACTAGAGAAACCTTAAAATGTAGGTTTTGTAATGCCTTCCGTCAGGCTGTCTGTGCTGGTTTGCGTATGTGCGGTTACCTATTCACCGAGACAGAGCTACAGCTTAAACAGTTTGACGAATTTTTTTCAAACTTCTTTTTGACAATTCCCAAGGGAACATATTTGATTTTTTTAGCCGGTTATAACGGGCACATAACATATAACGTTTATTCGCTATGTGCGCATTTAGATACACTTATTACAGCAAGCGCTATCAGTGTTCAAAAATAAAATTTATTGTGAACAAATTTCCATAGAAACACATAGAAACTAACGGTATCTAGTAAGTAATAGAATTTGTTGTTTTTTTTTTTTTAAATGTTTGTGTGTCTGACTAAGAAAATCTCCTCTCTCTGTCTCTTTGCACATAGCGAATATTATTTCCAAATTTTCTCAAAAACGGCTCCAACGATTTTGATAAAACTTGGTGTACGTTATACTTGCAGTAGTATTAATATAACTGCATTTCAATATAGTATTAATATAACTGCATTTCAGTGTTAATATAACTACATTTTTTTTCTTCTTTTATGTTTCAAATCATTAAAATTGTCATGTAAGCCTTTTAAATTAAACTTACCGAAAATCTCACTTTAAATCATTTAAATTTATAATTATTCTCTTATGTAATCTAAGGCCCTTATTGCGAGTGTCGTTTAACTTTCGATGCGATAAAAGTCGAAAGCATCGATAAATTTTCGTTTTGGTATTGTGTAACTTGATCGACAGAGATATCTATCTATTACTGTGAATAACGAATACGCTTATTGTGAATAAACCTTATATTTTGGCATTTGGGGTAGTGCCAGTGATAGTACATGTACTATCACTGGCTTTTTAGTCTTAAATTGAGTAAAGAATTATTTCCAATTAACAGATAAATTAAAAAAGAAAACTTTAGAAATCTTGGAAATTTGACGAAAATCATCTAAAAACTGTGTAAAACTGGCTGAATTTTCTTATGATGCAATTATAACGCAGTCCTATCACATGCAATGCTTAAAAATAAGAGTTGAGTATCTATACTACACTAACTATCAGCTACAAGGCACCTTGTTTGCTGTGTGTCTGTGAAATGACACTAAGATTTTCCTTTGTTCTCTTGTAATATTTTATCGTTGGGAATTTTGTCGGGACATTTCTTACAAACGTATGGGCCTTTTTGTTTTGCAATTTTATCACTGTCATAATATGTTTCAGTCATTCCTATATTTTGGCATTTGACAAATAGCAAACAAATTTTCATCAGTAAATCGAAGGAATAGTTTTTTCTTACAAAAAATAAATATTTTAATAATTGCTTTCTTCAAAAAAAATAATTTCATGTGATTTGTTATTAATTTACATCTTTTTTTTGTTTGAAATAGTTATAGGAGTAATAGATACTATAATGTTAGGTAAATAAAGATTATCTTGATGTTTTTCAGTGATTGTTGTGTTTTATTTTCCTTTATTTATTATTATATTGCTCTGTGATTAAAACAATTGTTATTTTAGAAACAATAAAACCATATTAAAAAGGAAATGAACATACATTTGGTGAGAAAATTAAACTCGTTGTAAGCAGTCGATCAGAAAAATGTGAACGACAAAGATCGATAGCTTATACGAAATTTTTCGTTCACAATTGAGATTCGCAATACCAAATTAAATTTTCGATGTTCGACTATCGACAAAAGTCGTTTATCGATATAAAAACGATAGTCGCAATAAGGCCCTAAGTCTTATTTTTTACACATAAACATATTATAAGTATTCAAAAAAATAATTTATTTATAAGGGAATTTAATGTTTAAAATAGTTTTACTATTCTTTAATTTTTTTTATTTTTATCACAAATGTCATATCAGGCAGACGATTGCCATGTCCTTAGTCTTAAGAATAACTTTTTGTAAAACCTTTTGATGAAATAAGGAATATATCTATCTATCTATCTTTCTATAACTGCATTTTTTTTGACTGATTCACATACATATTTGATTTGATTCATTCAATTTGATCTCACGTTTAGGTAATTTTTTGACAAGTTTTGCCTAATTTTTCATTTTGATAAAGTATCACGTTATTTCGCTTAATGTTACTAAGCTTTCAATTTTGATTGCCTTTTGGAATTTATTACATGTTAATAATCGCGCGATTTTTTTTTTCTATCAATTTTAATTTAACCAATGGCACTCCTGGGAAACAAGCGAATGCAAAGTGTCATTTCGAAAGTAAAATAATTGGTAAAGTAAAATAACGCGAAATAAAGGTCCTCGAAATAAATATTAGCTTTTTAACAAATTGCTAATAAAAAATAAGCGAAATAAAATAAATACCGCGAAAATTGTTTGGCGAAGGGATTTGGAGAACAATTTTTAACCAAATATATTCTTCTGTTTTTTCCATGACTCGCACTTCAGAAAATGCCATTTTTTGATAGTTCCAACTATTCGTTGTACGGATAAGAAAGGCAATTTTAGTAAAAGATTTGACACGGTCAAATTTTAATTAATTCACTATAGAATTTGAAGGTTTATTTATAAAAATGAAGAAAATAATGTTACCTAAAATTATGAAGTATTAATTTACCCCGTTTTTTTAACTTGTTCTTCAACTCAGTGGTGTAAATTGTTTAAATAAATTAAAAAAGCTAGATAAAAATAAATAAATATAGAATGTAATTTGAAGTGCTAAATATTTTCTTGACAATTTCTTGAGAACCTACCTTAAAACTTCTAAATAAATATTTCAAAATCGTTGGAGCGGTTTTCTTTAAAATAGCTTTACAAAACAACCAAAAACAGCTCTACAAATATTTCTGATTTTCTTCTTCTGTTAGACTATATTTGCACTGTATTAAAAAAAATAATATCGGACCGTCAAAATGATGGGGTTTTTTAATATGACTACGGGCCCCTTCAAATATTTCAAAATAGGAAGAATCATCTTAATGCAAGGCATATCATTTTTATAGTCCAAGCGATTTCTTTGTTAGCTTTTTATAAACAATACAAAAAACTTTGTTCACAGCGTCATAGCGATATTCACTTTTTACACTAAAATTCTTCGCGGCTATGATTCTGGAATTACTGAATTGATTAGTAGTGTTTTCTTGAATTTCATCATCACTTCATCACTTTCATATGAAAAATATTTCGAATAATTTTGCGAATATGCTGGATTGCTGAAATTAGGTAGGTACTGTTCGAATTCGGCTTGTGAGTGTTTCTGTTTCAAGATGAGCACTATTGAGCATAAAGATTCAAATTATTTGAACGTTTAGCAACTGTTCTGTTTAAAGTAAAAGTCCGGAATGGGCCTATATTCTGTATTCTTTAGGAAAAAATGATAAAAAATTTTGCCGCAAAATCCAATAAATTAATTAAAACTTATTTATGAATAATTAATAAAAAATTTAACTTAAGCAATCTTTTTTTATATTATATATAAATTACAATTGAATAGTTTGAGTGAATTTCGACTTGTCATCCATAGCGAGTATGTACGTTTAAAACTAGACTCAATTTATAATAATTGAAGATTGTAGGAACTACAAAGGAAAGAAAAAAGGACCTTCAAAGAAAAAGATGGCTTCATTTCCAGCAAAGTATAGTAATATTCACATTCACGAAAATAATGATAAGTAAGTAAGTATCCTACATTTTTCACTATCATTTATGTAATTCAAAATAGTAATGCAATAATAATGTATACCTACCTACATAACTTAAAAATTAAAAAATTAAAAGCACCTACATACCTATCTCAGTATAATACAAAAAATAGAAAATATAATGAAAGACTAGGAGCTTCTTTCGTTTACTTTTTATTTCAAAAATGTTGCCAGTATCTACACAAAAATAAACAAAAAACTTAATCAAGAATTCCAATCAAAAACAGAGGAAATTAAAAAAAAAGACAAAATGTAAAAAAGGATTGAGGGCGGGAAGAAACTAAGAAAAGATAAAAAACAATTCGATTAAAAAAAAATTCTATTACAGTCCATAGCTATTGTTGCAGACAGGTACCCATAGCCAACGGCATTAGGTTCTTTTTTTTATTTTAAAAGAACCATAATAATCAAAGGACATTGCTCCTCCCACAAAAGGATAGGTCCTTTCATTAGATAAGGCGGACACATACTTTTCATTCGAGAATCTCCATTCACCTAATATCTCATACCGATGGTTGTTCCCGCGCACATGTCATTTTGTCACTCTTGGAGCACCAAGAGCATTATAAAACATTGTATGAACAATTGTTGATTGGAGGGACGCCAAAAATAAACAAACAATTTTTCTACTAGGTAAACACAGAAATTACCCGTTTTGAGGAGAGAAAAGCTCCCCAAAATGACCCGGAGAGAGTGTAAAATGATTCAACTCGTGGAATTGTTTACAATCTGGCACGTCAAATACCACGTGGATACAATTTCTCAGCTCTCACTGGAAAGCTACCGACGAAGTGTTACCATATAATATTTTATTAAAAAATATGAAAACGACTAACAGACGAAAGAACTTTTCCTGACATCAAATACGTGGACACATTTTTCGATATATTCGATACTACGTTTAATGTATCTTTTTTTATTTGGTTGTTAACAAATTCTCTTTTAAACAAACTAGAAAAAAAAATAATGGGGAAAACCATTGTTTTAAATGTAATTTACTATAAATATTTTTTTTAAGGATACCATTGTCTTATTAAAAAAAACTCATTGACAAATAAATGACATGGATACTATTAAAACATATAATAGGATTAAGTACCCACATGATTAAATCAATGGAATTATATTATTAATCTAATACATAAGAAGATCAATAGCAAAAGGACTAAAAATTGATTTTTACTAATAGTAATAATAAGATTCTACTGTTGCCTTTTAATTAGGTAGGTATCCTATTATTTTCTGGTTTCATCTTATTAATTTTTTTTGATAGAAAATTATAGGTAGAACCTACACAATACTGATAGTGTATCTAATTGAATCAATGTTATAACCCTAACTGATAACCATGCATTGCTTAAACTCAAAGATATATAGGTATATAGAGATTCAATTCGGATGACTAAAAGTAATTAATTCTTTACGAGAAAAAGTAGGAGTTCATTTTAAAAAAATCAAAATTTAAGATAAAAATCCTTGACTTGCAATTTTTTTAATCGAGCTTATATTTTTGTTTAAATTTGGCTATCTGCCATGCGTACGAAATTACAAACGCAGTTTCTGTTTTATGTGAAATAAATATCACTAAAAATAAACAATTATAATTCGTCACTCATGTTAATTTATCGCATGATGATAATACCAAAAACTTCAAATCACGAAAGGGGAATCTCTTTTCAACAACAATTCTAAAGTGGACTTTTTATCAAACATTCCAAAAGAAATTGAAGACAATACTGGGTTGTACGTACTTGCTCTTAGATGTCATATAAACCTTTTAGAAATACATTTTATGTGAAATAATTTGTTGAGTGCGGTATCTTTCTAACGTCCAGTTGCACACAAAACAAATATAAATATATAGGCACAGCAAATCGTTAAAACAATTTTGCTCGAAATTTGGTTTCAACTGTCTGATAAGAGATTCGATTGCTGATTTTTTTACAATGTATTATTTGCCTTATTATGCCACCTTACGCCAATAAAAATAAAAAAACAAAACTGCAGGTGTATCTTTTGTATTATCTAAAAACAAACTTTTAAATTAATGTGTCAAAAAAGCAATCTTTTTTAAATGCTTATCATTTGTTTCTTTTCATAATCAATCCAATCAGAAAATTAATTAATAAAAATCTCAAAATATACATAATAATTATTAATGATTGTGTCACTTAAAACCAAAAAAAAAACTTGATTTTAATTGCTAAAAGCAATAAGTAGGTAAGTTCCACTTAACCGGCACTTTATCAATAAATTATATCAATTCAAAGAGTAGACTGTTCACCAGTCTACCCCTCTGTACCCACTTTTGGACTGGAATTTCTTGCTAATGTTTTCGTTGAATCCCAGAACCAGAATCGATTGGAATATTCGGTTGCCACCACGCATGCTAGGGCTATTATTTGGCAATGTCATGTTGCATGGAAGAAATCTTACCGTTAACCGCCCTCGAATTCCAACTCTATAAATTCATTGGAAGTTGCCTGGCGATTGGTGTATCATCATCCCTTTTGCTTATTAGATTCTCAATTATTTTTATATGTTGCTCTGTATTTTTTTTACCCTCCTAGTACAATACTATCTCTCTTTCTTGCATCCATCTGCGCTGCGCCCTCTCGCGGATCAGTAGGAGGAATTTAGTGTTCACTTTTTGCTACAAACGGAATTCAGAATACCAAACCAATTCATTCGTCGAATAATCGTCGACGTTGTAAGTCGGTTTGTCGGAGTACGTTCGTTTGTGTTTCTCTGCGGTACTTTCACCCTGAATTTGTTTAATACAATCTTTAGAAGAGTGTTGATTAAACATAAAATAATAACAACAGTAAATAAAATTATTGTGCTTACAATTCAACAAGCGCCATCAGTGAAAAAGAGTAAATTATAATAAAAAAGATATCTTGTTGTGTAAATCTTGTATCTTATAGTGTCCAACATACCTATAATGCCGGCTTGAAGTTTTCTTGCAATAGAAATAGGCAACCTAATTAGCACAAATCTTTTTTCGACTAAAGAAGTGTGAAATATTTTATTCATTGGTATTATAAACAAATCGGTACAACAGTGATTTATACCTATCTATACCCTGTTCAACTTGAAAATATACTCTCCGCTGAATACCAAATTTTATCAGTTTTTAGTAATTGGCTTGAATTTCGCAAAAAGTAAACAAATAAATAAAATCTGAGCTAAATAATATAATACGTGATTTAATTAACGCTAAGTTAGTATCTACAACTACAAACCTTCGACACGTTCCAGAGAAGTATATCTATCTACAGTCTCGAAGCTACTTGAGAATATCTTTTTTTGAAAAAGTTCGTCACAATTGTCGCAGAGAGCTCAATATACGTAAGTGTTTGTAGTGTAACCATAATCTGGTTAAATTAATAATATTAAATTGCATTCTGAGAGTTAAATCAAGTTTTTTTTTTAATTTTCCATGCATAGGTACATATATAAATGCAACTATGTATCTATAGTGAAAATTACAGTCATTTGTAGAAAAAATAAACCGCAAAAAAGTAATCATACCAGTTCATGTAATTTGTAAATTAATTTCGAGCCAATTAGAAAGTTACAAAAATAAAAATTGTAATAAATACATTTAAAAACAAGTATCTACATCTATCCACATATATTGCCATTTGCCATGGCATTTGCAGACGTTAATATAATATGCGTGCACGGGTGCTTAAGTTCAGTCAATTTCCTTTAACTTGGGTTGGGGTCGTTAATTAACGAGTTCTCCTTCATTTTCACTCACTGTAACACATTTATTCTGTACTGTGCTCTGTCTGACAAATGGGAATATGTAAAGAAAAAAAAAAATGAAAAAAAAATAAACAGACTCGTTGCACTTTGCGCAAGAGGAATTGCTGATGAACTCATCACGCATTCAGATCGAAAATGAATAATTTAATGTAAATGACATGCAAAGATGAAAAATAACTAACATACAGTGTGTATGTGTAGTGTATCTTGAAATTACATACAAAAAAATAATTTAATTGCAGAAAAATGTGTTTCATTGTAATATTGTTAAAAAAAGAAATAATTGCCTGTGCGGATGTGGTTAATACAGAAAACCTGCAGATAGGTAGACATACCAATTACAGTCTTTATAGCACACCAAAGAAGCCCTATCTGATAGATAGTCTTGGTTTAACAAGAAATGTTATTGTTGTTCGGTGAGACTGTGACCTTAACATTTGTCACACAGATTTATAGTTTGCTTTTGTTGTAGAAGTTATATTGCAGGAGTCCACAGCCACACCATGCGATCAATGTTCGATTCTTTAATAATTCTTATAAAAAGAAAACTTTGTCCTTGAGGCGACTCCAATACGCAAATAAGTGTTCATTGTCCACAACTTCTTTTTATAGGTATCTGTATTTATTATCTTGTGATAATTTTATTTATGCATGGAATTAATAATTGTGTATTCACTCCTACATTTTAGGCACCTACTCGTTATATTTGATTTTCATTAAATTTAAATTTCTTATTTCTGTCGTTTACTAACTTGTTGATGAAAAGAACAATGCATTTTGATAGTTTCAGATTTGCATGAGTCAAAAACGTTGACGTGTAGGTTCAATTACAAAACTCGAAAATAAAAGATACGAAACTGAACAAAATTGCAGAGCTAACGTTTTAATATACTTTTCCCATTGAAAAAAATGGGTGTAGGCTATAACCACATATAAGAATGTCCAAGTTAACATACATTTTATCGAAATCCTGGGCGTGGTCTTAGAGGCATGAATGTTTTTTTTTTAAAGGAGACAAACTTCATGGTATCAATACAATCTTTGTCTAGTGTGATACGATTCCCAACTCAACTAGCTAGTAATTGTTATTGCAAACAAGTAATCCAATTTATCTATGTAGGTATTGTATACAGGTGAAGAAAGCTTCAAAATTATAAAAGAAAACAAAGTTTTGGGTTTTCTAAATTTTCAAAACATTTTCATTTCCCTGATAAATACAAAATGTTTGTTCGAAATTGTATTTGCTGAATCCTTCAGCTTAAATATATTGGAATATTTTTCTCTAAATATTAACCTTTCAATAAAAAATTTTCTCAAATATTTTGTCTTAAATTTAATTAATCATCATCATCATCGGCTCGACAACCGGGGTCCGGTCCTGGCCTCCTTCAACAAGTCTCTCCACCTATCCCGGTCTCGAGCCGACGCCATCCAGTTGCGCACCCCAAGGCTCCGGGCGTCCTGGTCTACGCCATCTCTCCAGCGCAAGCATGGTCTACCACGCTGTCGTCTGCCATAGAATGTACCACAAAGAACTTTCCGAGCAGGTTCCTCTTCGCTCATGCGAGCTAGGTGCCCTGCCCACCGAAGTCTACCGACCCTAATTTTTGTCACGATATCTGCTTCAAGGTAGATTGCGTACAAAAGATTTGCTATTTCCTTGAAAAGATTTGCTCTTTTTGTGTTTTTGATTTTTTATTTGAATGTAGAGGGAGAAAAGATCAAATCTCAACCAAAAAAAAAGCGATCTCGCAAATTTGGGAGATTTAACTGAATTTCACACATTCACATATGACATGAAGACTATTTATATTATAGGTGTTGAAACCATTATTGTTGATTTACCTATGTTATGTTTTAAAACAGCTGAATTAGGTTTTTTTTAATTATTAAATTATTATTTCTCGATATTTGTCTAATACCGTTTCGTTAACATTTCGTCTTTGTTTTTGAAGAAGACGGAAAATTTCGTTTCACTTCAGCTGCATACTGGGCTTAATATAATTCAAAAAAAAAAACTAGTCTATAAAACCAGTATGATTTTGATTTAAAAAATAATAAAAAAAAAATGGCTTCTGCTAAACAATTAAGTGCCCCGAAAATATGACAGCTTCAAAATGTTCCACAATTTATGTTTCATGTTATGAGAATTATATTACGTACAAACCTGTTCGCACTTAAATCACTACTCCCCCGAGCAAAAACACAAAAAAAAAAAAAATAAAACAAAAACTCTTAAGAAGCTTTTATGGTTTGTTTTTATTTTGTTAAATCAGGAGTAAGTCTACCGAAAGAATCGTTTATTTTATGAGGGTGCGAATGGCTCTGTTAACACAACAATAATGCGTGTTATAAAACATCCTAACTTGTGCGTTGAACAACCCTTTTTTCGCTTCCATCTGTCGCAGTGATTTATATTTTCTTCAAGACATGAAAATGATAACTCTTCTGCAAGGCAATAAGATTGGTAACTATGCGTATATATGGGAATCCTTATCGTTTTTGTTGTATACCTTGCAATACATATTTTTTTTTAATCTTTTAGGTGAAAACTAATGTAAGATGGCCCGAGTTGCTTCCTTGTGGTATTCCACGTTTTATATTGAAATTTATTCACTCGTTAAATCTAAATGTATAATTAAATCCAGATATGAATTACTCATTTCTTAGCCAATTTTAATACGAGAATATTGTTCGCTAACAGGAAATAATACATATGAGTGAGAAACAAAGATACCTGAAAGAAGCAGCAATTAGAAAAGATGTATTTTATATATATGGAAATAAACAAACACAAAGAATATCTTACATCTAAGATTTGAGTTTTAAACTACTCAATAATATGATCGTTACTGATGTATTAAACCAGTTTTGTAAACAAATATTTCATTCGGAGCCCAGCCTTAATAATTACCAACGAGATCAAGTAAAAGTCATAATTCATAACTCATAACTATTATACTATACTATTTAAAAAAAAAACATTTATGCTTTAGAACTTGTCTCAAAGTAATAATAATTTTTGATTGATTTATTTCTTAATTTAAGGTTAGTCAAAGTTTTATATTATGGTCTACAATATGCAACTTTGTTTTCGCAGAAGCTATAATTTTAGTTATAAATTTGTTTCTGGTTCTGCTACGACCAAACAAAGTAATCAATATTTAATTATAAAATGCAGTTTGTTATAGACTAAAGTAATTAATTTTAATTCATCACAGTCACTTCCGTGCATAACTTTAAATTTTAATATAAAGAAACGTTGTTTTGACATAAATATCCATCAAGTCATTAAAAAAATATATCGCCTGAGTCTTCGTACCATGTAATAAAAAAAAATATATAATTAACATTTTCTCAACTTCATTTCATTGCTCATTACATAAATACATTTATACATTTACAGAGAATCGAAAAACAAGCAACAGCATTATAATGAAACGAATTAACTTATCAAATGAGAAGAAACTGGTATAAAGTTGCATTGAAAAATATAATATAAGGAGAAAAACAATTAATTTAAAATTAACAACTTTCCAAACATAGCAAAGTAGTCTGAATTTTTTGCATAAACATCTCATTACTGCAACTTTCTGAGCATTTAATTGCGATGTAATTAGTTTGTTATAGGGGAATTTGTGTTATGAAAATTAATTGATTAATTGTGTATTTGTTGTTATTAAAAAGAATGCGGGCGGTTTAAAATAGAAATAATAAGTTGTTAAATTAATTTAAATTACCTAAATACCCATTCGAATTGATTAATATGGTGGATTTAGATATAATTGAATGCAGTTCGTCTCTTGCAAAAACAATTATAGTTACCTATACCTACCTATACAAGATGTACAAATCACACTATTTGTAGGTATAGAGAAGGAAAATTGAAATTCAGAAGTATTTGAGAAATTAAGATTGTAGAAAAGTTGAAAATCAAGATCAATTATAGTGGAAACTAACATGTTCAACTTGATTATTGCATCTTCTTCAACAGTGTTTTAAAAAAGAATGCAATCTTTTGCGAATGCAGTCCTTAAAAATCAATCATTGAATTCCGAGTTGAATTTAATAAAAAAAATTGCATTCATTACCTTCACTTTAAGGCTTCAACTTCAAAATTCACAATCACCATTCTTTTGACATCAAAAGGATTGCTATAGTTTTTTCCCCATTCATTTCACAGCAGTCAACTGAATGCAATAACTTGAGAATTCATGCATTCTTTTGGTATTCTCTGCATTCTTTTAATTCTTTGCGTTCTTTTGCATTCTTTTGCATTCTTTGCATTTCCGTCAATCCGGCAAACCTCAATTTAGATACAAATAAATTTCATAAGTATATAAGTATATATATATATCATATATTAAAGCACAGTTGTTATTCAAATACAAGACAATTAAATTTATTCTTCCTTTAACTAATACGGTTTTAAGTGTATTTTGGTACAACTGCACATTTGTTTCCCCCGTTTCTTTTATTAGAATATATATAGTTTAGTGTTCTATTTTTCATCTTACTCTGGTAACCAAATGTTTAACAGATCAACTGAAAAATATAATTCAAATAACAATCCTGATTCCTGAAACTAGTACATATTTAGATGTGCATGCATGCACTCACTCTTAAGCCCGTTTTGTATGACCGTCTGTATATGAACTAAATTTCTTCCTTAATAAACCAGAAATTATTTGATACGAACATTTCAAGAGCCCTGAGTTATTTTATAAAAATACTCCAATACTCCAACAAAATAAGGAAATGCGATTTTAACACTTTCCGGTTTTATTAAAAAAAAAACTTAACATTAAAAATTATGTAAATAATCACAATCTTAAAAAAAATAATATCTCCACCGCAGTCATCATGCATTAATAAATCGTTCATCCTTTATGAAACTTGTCATGAGAATTTGTTTTATCTCCATTTGCTTGCGCCATGTCTGGTACAACGTAGGTACTCTTCCTCCGATTTCAAGTCTAAACGGCATACTAAAATGCCATCTTAAAGACAATGTGTCTTCGTTAATTACTATTTACAATTCAAAAAATAAAATATAAAAAACCTACATCCAAAGACGAGCAAAAAATCTGTGAGTTCACTTAATACGACGAGTGTGGCAAGCGAGCAAGAAGAACTTCATCTCACAATTTATGTTATATGTATATGTATAGCTGGTAGAATAAATTATACATCTAAAAAAAAAATAATAAAAAAATTCTTAACAGAGATCTTGCTTGATGTTTCGCATTTTCCACCACACCGCATCCACTTGAAAAGACGGACGCGAGGACGAGAACGAATATTCGAGTTAGCGTAGCGGCAATGCTTCTGGAACTGGACAAAAAGAATGAATCTCTTAAGCGCAGTAATTATGCTGTTCGCTAATGGGAAGCAATGTGTCACATACGTTTGGCGGCAGTGACAGTCGCTTAAGTGACATCTTGACTGCCAGATGAGACAAATTTATGAGGGCGACACATAGAGTATATATAGGGGTAGAGATAGTGCAGCTTTCAGACTTGCGTGGGATCCAAGACTATAATAACGAGCAAATTCTTGAGATTTTATTTGAATCAAAAAACAAGCTTCAGGCTCGTTTTTATTATCTGCTCGTTTATTTTTTCAAATTCACATGTTCAGCAGGCAGTGTTTGCATTTGAAATTTTAATCTTAATTAAACAAAACACTTTAATCCCAGAAGTTTTATTTTTATATTTATTTATGTTTTTTTTTTTCGTCTAGTTAGATCAACGAAATCAAAAGGCAAATTCTTGTTTTCGTTTGTGTAAACAAGAATCGTGTTAAACTGTGAAAACAACACACAATCGGCTTTAATGGGGGGCGCGACTTTGTGCTAGTTATAGCAACCTCTCGCACCCCTATTGGGTAATAGTTTTAGCAATTATAATGAGCTTGGTTTATTAATTAAAAGAATAGCAGATAGGAAAAGTCATAAGTGAGTGTTGAACAAAATATGTATATTTTTTTTTATCGTTGAAAAATATAAATCATTGATTATTTGCTGTATACTGTATAAGCAGATATGTATAGGTATTGTGTTTAACAAGTTTTATTTTTTTGAATAATTATGTTTTTAGTACCTTATCTAATATAATTTGTCGAGCAACGAGTCATCGCTTTTTTTACTTAGAAAAATCTAAAATTAATAAAATTAAAAAAGGTTTCTGATAAGACATCATTTCTAAATAAAGCCTCTTGTTTTAAAGGGAATATAGGTATATCGATCCCAAAATGTATCTGAATTCATGCGTGTGGCCCAAATTTTGACAAGTTCTTTGTTTTCATAAAAAGACTCGCGAAAAGTTATAATTTTTTGTTCATAATGAGAAAAAATTATATATGTATGTATATGTATGCCGTTTAATGAAAACATTTGTTCTCTTTTTGGTTGAACTAAATTCCGAGGTGTACCTTATATCCACCATGAGTATACCTATGTACATGTTTTATGTTTATTTTTTTTTTTTCAAGTCGTTGGATCTATAGAGACCAATTGATTGTAGATCTTGAAGCTATTGTCTTATGAAAATTTCGTGCAAAAAAATGCGTTTTGACTTCCGCATCAGCATAACAAGGGGCTCTATATCTGCTTAATCTACATTTCAGAGCGATTTTTCATGCATCTCTACATAATTTATGAAATTTCAATAATAACATTTTTTTTTTACTTTTAAGTTTGCAAGTTTTAATAATTGGCAACTTTTGTCATCACATTTAAAAAAAAAAATTAACTATTTTATGTATTAAGTTGTCAAACAAAAAATTATATCGTTCGGGTTTTAAGACCTAAAACGTTTCAAGACCTAGAATTCCTAATTACCTACCAATTTTGATGAGAATCGTTTCAACCGTCGCGTCGTAGGACTGTGAAGCGGTGTCTCCACGAGAAAAATTTCATAGATTACCATCTGTCACTTTCCATAGAACTAGAATGCTATAAAATGTATGGTGGGCATTAAGCTATCATTACTATTTCATATTATTTCAGTCGAATTACAAAGAAAACAGAAAAGTCAATCTGAAAATGACAGCTCATAGAATACTATCTCTAGCATGCTATGAGCTGAGCAATATATTACAAGAAATGTTTCATAGAATACTATTTGCGGTCTCCATATGCAAGTTTAATAGAATGCTATCTTGAATTCTATGAACTCTAGATCGTGGAGACACCATGTAAATGAAACTGAAAGTATCGATCGGATCCAATTTTTCGTCTTCTCTATCATCATAATGGCATATTGTTCAACTTTGTAAAATTTAAGGGTTCACCATGCACGTGATAGACACTTTCATTGTTTTAATAGAGCATTTCCAGTTTTACCTATAATAAATTGTATCTGTATAGATATACATAACATACATAACATATATCTACATGATGTAAACATTAGTCATTTTCCTCTTTTATTTCTACTCTATTTTGTTTCTGCAACAATATAAAACAAGCATTTCACCTTTAACACCCTACTAAATGTTTTATTTTGTTTTCTCAAAATGTCAAAAATTTCAAAACAAGATTTGAGTATACCTGACATGTAACAGGTATGCAAACAAACTTCCAAACTGGTGTTGTTTCTTTTCTAAATATTTACTCGACAAACATACAGACACCAGTCGAGTCGAGACTCTCACCCGACTTTTGTGTGTTTACGACATAAACCATGCAAAGCGTTTTCCACTTCCCAGCATTGGGTGCGAACTGAAATGTTTTCTAAATTCAGAAAAGAGCCGTGTGAATTGAGTTGAAGTATCACTACTCTATAGTGGCAGACCTTCGATAGCGGAAGAAATACCTCTGGCTCACATCACAATAGGTACATTTATAAATTCATTGAAAATGTGGTTGGTTTACGATGTGTTTTTTAAAGGGCTCCACTGTTGGTCTGGGGCCACCCGCTGCAGATACTCTGGGTATACACTTCAAACGAATTTTAACAGCAAAGGAATTTGATTTCACACTTTGCCACAATTAATTAATTGCCATGGCCATTACTAAACCGAACTGAACTGACGATGTTGCTATAGCGCATAAAACAAAAGCGAAACGAATTTATTTCGAGTATTATTTTTCTAAAAATACATTTATCCATTTGATAATGACGAAGTTTATCTCTTTAGTTCTTTTTTTCCGTCGTATGTATAGGTAGGTACTAGGTAAGTAGGCACATAAATATATGTAAATGCGTCGAAGACTGGATGTGGTAAAGGAAGCTTTTGTGTGACACATTATCTGTGTCCAACTGATTGTTCATGGCATCCACTTCCATGCTTGAAAAGGGGTTTATTTAATTAGAATTTACAAGATTGAAAAGTCACATGAATTAAGGGTGCAATGAAAAAGAATGGAAACATGGTCTTATCAGCAGCTCTCAAGCAAATGTGTATGTCATATGAACGCAGATTGAATTTCTGGAATATATGTGCGTTCGTCATAATAATAATTATCACTGTCATCGTCTATTGTAAACCAACACGACAAGTAGAGTATGTTTATGGCAGCTGATGTGATGCCTTGAAGGAGCATTTAGCATTGAATTAAAATTAATTAATGAATGAAGATCTTGAGTGGTTTTAATTTTAAGAACATGCCAATGTACCTAACTTCACTTTCGCTTGAATGGCTTGCACTAAAGTACTGAAGTAAGAAATTTGTCCAATTAAATTAAATTCGATATTTTTGCTAAGCATATGTATATGAGGGGACCTGATATTGTTTGACGAGATTGAAATGCTGTTTTACTGTTTAAATTTTGTAGAAAAATCGCCGCAACCTCTTCATTTGCTGTACAGCAGCATTTCTTCTTCTAAAAACCTGAAGCAAATTATGTCATTACGAATTGCTAAAAATTTCTACAAAAAAAAAAATTGTCATCCGTTTGACGATATTACTAAGGATTTACATTCCTACCAGATTCTTCGATCAAAGAGCTTGCATAACCTTATCCAATTTCTGATGACAATAAGTATGTATAAAAACAAATTAACATCCAGGCATATAACTACTTGAATAACCATCATCATCATCATACAAAATGCATTGCACGCATAAGCAGATAAGAGGCAATCATTCAATTATTGTAGTCGGATTCAGTTGGCTACTTCGCAACATGAAGCCCCGAGAAAAATATAAAAAACATATTAAAAAAAAACCTCCAAAAACAGAACAAACAAAATTATATAAAATGCTTAATGAAATTAAATTAATATAATTGGATTCGTTTATTGTCATTTGCAGTTAATTTCAGATGAAACGCATATAGCCTCTCGGTACCGCATAATTTGCATTTTGTGGTCGCCCGATACAAAAATACGTGTTCAGCATATAAATCTCACAATCAGGCCTACTGGAGGGTTGAAAAAAAAAAATGTTTACACGAATATATCACTTTGCCACAATTTGCTCTACAAAGCGTTTTCATTCGATTTGCACTTATCTGCACTTTACACTGCATTTACTCCATCGAAGTGCATCTATCGCATTTACCTACACGTTGGTATAGTAGGTGCATCGGAATGACCAATTGTGCATCAACGTGGAAATTATTTACATACTTCTGAAATTCCATCCCTCCGACAACATACCTACTATAGGTCTCTATACCAGGGCCGGATATAATATGTGAGGTATAAAAGGGAACATGTAACATTGCACTGATCATAAAACTCTACCCAACCTATTGGGTATAGGTTAGGAACGGAGATTGTAATGCAATTTTGGTCTCAGCAAATATTACATCTTATTTTTCTTTTATTTTGTTGAATAAACACTCTAAGTAAACCAATGCAGCTACCTATTTGGCTTCTTTTTGTCATGCATGAGTCAGTGGTTTGAGTATTTTAAAATACAGTAGTATTTCGATAATGTGAACTGTATTTTTTCATTTCTATACACTCTATGTAGGACAAAAAACTGTGATGCAATTGTGTTTTATTAACCAAATAAGTGAATAGTGATAATAAAAATATTAAATTGTCATGTGCCAAATTATATATCAAAATAAAAATGTCTGTGTGTTCTATAACTTTAAAGGAAACGGCGTTTAAACGGCGTAATGAAGTCGTTTACCGAAATATTGAATTACGGAAGTTTTAAATAAAAATGGAGTTTAAACCCTCACTGTGAAACAGTGAAACAGGGCATATGAGTTCAATAATAGCACTTCATATCTATTTGGTTTATTATCTTTGTATTTTAGCAGAAATATCTTTAAATATATCATGGGAAAAGTTAAAGTTTAGTTCTTAAAAAAAGGGTCATAATTTATTGGTATACAATAATACAATGCGCACTAGGAGGTACACAGTGAGTCACCATTTGTTTATTTATTTTAATCATTTAAGGACATTCATTATTTATTAATTCGAAAAAGAACGTAATTCGATTCGTTCTCCGTTTTTTTGTACTTTTCTTTTGTATACACTTCTGAAAAGTTTACCCTTCATCAACAGTAATGATTTAGACAGAAATTAAAGCTATTTTTACGATTGCCAAGCCGATCATAAGAGCGTGCAGAACTCTACGCCCCCTATCTCAAAAACGGTTGATCGTATGAAAAAATGTTTGTTACAAAAGGACCATGGGCAATTGTGTTTGGGCCCATTTTCAACATTGCTCAACAGTAATGAAACTTATGTCATATGAAAGCGTATAGAGAGTAATCTATTTCATTATATGCGGCAGCTTAATCGAAATCGAGCGCAAAAGTGGTGTTTCGGCGCATTTTAGTATTTAAAATGCCAGCAAAAAAATACATTTTTTATAAAATGTAACAAAAAATTGCCATATAATGAAATACAGTGCTCTTTATACGCTTTCATATGACATAAATTTCATTGCTGTTGAGCAATGTCAAAAATGAGCCCGAAACGCCCATGGTCCTTTGTTTGAATTTGTATGCACTGTAATTTTGTAAAGGATGCTTAACATCATTGGAGCCATGGGAACCGAGATATTCCTGAAAAACTGATTTTCGTGACCTGCTTTGACCTTGAATAACTTATGTTGCAGACACGAGATTTTTGTTGACTTTCTAGACAACTTTTAAAACGCCAAAATGAAGGTGTATTCCTACGAGTTTCCAGCTTGTTATCTCAAATTTCTAGGTTAAACCCTAAAATGACTGGACTAAGAGTCTGTCGACTTGCAAGAAAAAGTCTCTGTCGACTTGCCTACACGAATTTTTTGCATTCAGGATTTTGTAATTCGTATTTTTGAATTTTTGCTTTCGGGATTTTGTAGCGTTCCCTTTTTAGTGACAAAAAAAAGAAGAAAAGAGTAGATATCGGCTGTTCAATACATACATCACTTTATAAAAAAGTAATATCTACCAATTTTAATTTTTAGTGGCTAGGTACATTAAATGAAATTGAAACTAAAAAAAAGGGGTTTAATTATAGGTAATTATTATCTTAACTTAGTTCCATTTTAATTACGGATTTCCAATTATTTTCTCAAATCGCAATCATACTGTTGCCTAAACAATGTCCTAATTTCCTTTCTATACAAACAAAAATGTTAAGGACCACTTAGTATAGCTAGATATAAGACGTTCCAATTAATCATGAAAACCACTTGTACAGTAATCAACGACATTAATTATAACTGTTCAGATGAAATCATACTCCATTGATTGCGTTGCAGTCCCATCATGCTGCCAATGCAAAATAAATACAAACTTGTTATTGAGAAGGAGAAATGCAAACACAATACAATTTTAATCACGATAACCTTTTGCAATTGCCGTTGCTTGCTGTTGCTGTTGCCATTGCATGTTCAACATTCTACCCAGCAGTGCCAAAGTACAAAGCTACGGTCTCTTATAAAAGTTCAATTAATTAGTGTAAAATTCACTGCAATTGTGTAAACGAAGCAAATACTCTAATTAAAGAGCCTCGCTCAATTAATTAATTGACAGATAGTGTTTTATCAGAAAAAAAAATTAAACAAACAAAAGAAATCACAAACAGTAGTTGAATGGAAACTTCGGATGTGAATGGGGGTTTATTGCACTTTGCTCTCAAAAGTCAAGCATTTGACCACTTATTATCGGCTAGGAGTGGTAGTGTGTACAAAGCTCTCCATAGATTACAAACTGGAACGACAGGTTGGTGTTTTAAGTTCTTATAGGGGTGAAAAAGTTGCAAAAAAAACGGTCCTTACAACTTCATAAAAACTTCATTGGTTAACAGCTGTGAACCAGAACAGAACATAAATTCTTTCAGAAAAAAAAGGTTTACCAAAACAACACATTCTGGCAAATAAATCTTATGCCAGCGGAAGGAAAACACACCACCTGACATTCGACATTATAAACGTTTAAGTGTCGGCAGTTTTGCTCCACTTCATCCCCTTTTGTATGCGATTGTGTTTGCTGTCTCGATGTCTCTGTTGAAGCGTATTGGTAATAAATACCAATCAATGGCACATGTCACCCCCGACGAAAATTAAACCATCCAATCCGAAAATGATTTAAGTGTTTTCGCAATAAATTTTCAAGTAGGTACCTACCTTTGTATATAGCTCCAACTACCAAACCGACTGGTCAGGGATGGAACATGTGGCGCTTGTTTGTGTGCAATGTCCGTAAAGGACTCTTATCTGGATGTCAGATGCAATAATGTCAAGACAATATACCTTTTGACAGATGATGTTATGTCATACTGGTTAAACGAAATAAGGTGAGTTTTCGGAAATCATGTTGAAATTCAAAGGACGACGCCATGTTCCATATTTGTCTACTGAAATCAAATAGAAAACAAAACTCAGGTGAAAGAATATGAACCTCCGTTTACTTACAATTTATACAGATTTCGCTTGCTCATTTTGAGTTCGCCTAAAAGCGTGACTTGAAAAAATTTTAAGTCTAACGTTCTATCCGCTATTTTATAATATGGGGCACTCAAGGTCCTATAAATATAGCTTAATAAAATCGTATAGCAGTGCGAGCCTTCAAGATAATAGCCTAGAAGATAAAAAATATATCGATATAGGTACTTACTCATTCGTTTTGAATGTTTAAGCATTAAAATGGAAACATTGAACTGCAACTGGGTAGAGCATTTCAAACTCATGTATTGCGGCTAAAGACAATTTTATATATAAATTAACAAAGATTTTTCTTGGAGCATATTTACTGTAATTTGCAAATTAATTTTTATAAAACATTTCAAAAATTTTCATGACTGAAAAAGCCCAACTCTCAAAATCTCTACTCTTGAAACTCCGACTCGTTTACTTTTATTTTGTTACTGAAAATTAAAAAAATCGAATTAAGAAAACTTTTGTTTATAAATAAAAAATCTACTTTTTGAGCATTAGAAGATTTCTCGTCGAAATCTACAGTCCAGTGAAGATATTTTACAAAGTGTAAACAAAAAGTAGTAAGAAAATGCTGAAAACCGGGATTTGTATAAATTTGTATTATTTGAGGCGGAATTTCAAGAGTTGAGATTTCCTATAGTTGAGATTTAAAAAGTCTCGATTATTTAGGGATTTCGTAAATCCTAAAATAGTCGAGATTTTTTCCAGTCGGGATTTTGATCCAATCCCGAAAATTATTTGTGTAATAATATCATTGTGAAGGTCTGCTGGGTACCGTTATATTTTTGGACTTAGAATAGCAATTCAAAATACGTTTGGGTTTATCACTCTGTAGTAACAAGTTTTAAGAAAATTGTCCAACCATTCAGCCAGCTGCTAAACTTTCAGACCAGAGAGAACCGAATTTTGAATCCATTTTGCTCGACTTCTTTATATAATCGTAATGTTAATTGTGATTTGATTATTATCCTGAATTTTTTTTTACAAATTCATAACATGTGTGTGTGTGCATATACTTTTGAGTTGATAACTATTTTGCTATTTATTTTATGAACTTTACAAACATCGGGAGATGAAATTTACTTTTCCCTCCTGTTTTTGCCTATCCGTTCCGACACCTTTTGTTTAAACAACCCTAAAGGCAAATAATTTTGGCTAAATGCCACTCCTTGCGCCTATTACCTACCCGGTGTCTCCATCATTAATATTGTTATTATCATTATTATTATTTATTTATCTATTTATTCTTTTATTTACAAATTAATGAATACAAGATACGAATTATAAATACAATAGAATAATAATAAAAGAAAGAAGCAAACTGCAATCATAAAAAACTAGAGGCGGCGAAAGCTGAAAAGTGAAATAAAAATATTAAAAATATAGACCCCGATTGAACCAAAAATGTTTATCAAAACCAATGTTGTTATAAAGTTGCATGTTTGGTGTTTTCGGCGAGGCTTTCGGTCTATTGGACCAACTTGTTTGTTTCTAACAAAAAAAAAAAAAAAAATTTTATTAGTTTATTATTAAATTGAAAAATAATAAAAAAAATCTGACCAATAATGACTTTCATCTGCCAATAAGTATTAACCGGTTCGAAAATTAACATTGTCTTTCTACGCCACAACAGTCACGTTCGACGCGGTGCGTTTAACGTAATTAATTCCCGTAATGCGTTAGTAAATAAAATCCTCCATCATTTACCTCCACCACTTATATCTGTAGCCAGCATAAGTTGGCTGTGAAAAAAAATCACAAATTCCGCCAAAGTGGAGTTCATCCATTGCACGTTATCTACAATATGCAAAATAAATTAATTACCAATTATCGCCCCCATCATTAAATAATGTACGTGAGTTGCAACAGTATAGAGAGTAGAGGCAGAAAGAGTAGCAGCAGCCGCATGCATATTATTGCATTGCTGCACTGCTTGAATGTATCTCGTAACTCGTTCCACTATTTATAAATATAACTATACAAGTGCCCGGCGGTGCCGGCAGAGGGCAGCAGCTCATGATGCGTGTTGTGCATTTTATGCGAACACGAAAAGTGTTCAACAGTCTGTCAGAATCGTGCCGAGAGGGGTTGATGAGGTCGCTGGATGCCGCTCCCGCCATCGTTACTCGTCGCTACTGCTGCTAGCACGATTTGATGTTATTACGCACGAACCTATCGATGTGCAAACAGGACATGTGAAAGGACACTCGATGTATAACGCCATATGCCTACAAGTTTGTGTGTGTATTTTGAAATAATTAAATTTTTGAAAATACGACACCTCGTGTTTGTCATCTGAAACTCACCACTAATTAGTGTCATTAAATACGCTAGGCAGAGCCAGCAATGTTCCAGAGCGAAAAAACCACCGAATAAATACCGCTTTGCATACATTTCCGCCTCCTTGCAATGCCGTTGTATGTAGGATATCCTTTCACTCCTTTTGGTATATCATCAACGTTTGATGTTATGTTGGAGCTGGTGCCTTGTATAGATGACTGTGGAAATATTCCCCGTCAGCATAGTTCGCCGGCATATACCAATGGATGGTGATGGTGTCATTCAGTTATCCTTAATTCGGTTACTGCGGATCCTGCAACATTTTACCCAGTGGCCACAAATGTTGTTTCTACGGTCGGGTGGGGGACTTGTTTCCGCCTAAACGCACATGTGAGATGTGTGTTTTCGAAAGGGTTTTGCCATAGAATTGGATTTGCAGGCAATATTGCTCTTTCTGTTTCTATTTCCATCTCCATTTCTGTTTATGTTGGTCCTCGCTGATTTAACGCTAAATTATGTGATTTGTTGCTATGCATATACATTTTGTCAAATTCCGCCTCATCTCTTCTCTTTGGTGGTTAGAATCTTGTAAGGGATCACAAGACAATTAAATAGAAAACAGAGATGGAAAAAAATATTTTTATTCACCGAGTAAAAAAATGTCCCCCAAAACAACAACGGTTGTTTGCTATGCCGGCTATGTTATGTGACCCCTGAACTGTACCTCTACCTACCCCCTCGAGCAACAACATAAACAAAAGAAAACTTTAGACAAAAGCAGAGAAAATTGGCCATGCAAGAGCTTGTGACGGGGGTAGAGTAGAGGGTATAAGCAGTGCGCATTGAAACGTGCGGAAAATTCAAATTACTTGTATATTAATTTTTTTCGCAGTGTATATCTTTTTCTTTTTATTAAAATTAAAATGACGTTCTACGGCTTCGGCTGTATATTTTTTCTAGTTTTTCTATTTTATTCCCATTTCCATAAGCTTAAATGGTTTCTGATTTGAATTTAACTGCATGATGAATGACCAAGACCAACGTTCGGCCCTGTTTAATATGAGCGAGGGTAGAGCACACGAACAGTTTACGGTGAGGTTTCCTTGTTTTTCTTCAGTTTTGTTTACACTGACTGGAGTCGCAGTAGGTACTGTGGGGAAGGGGGGGGGGGGGTCATGTAGCTTCTTGGTAGGTATATGTAACAAAAAATAATTAAATCTGACAATTAAAGGATTTTTTTTTTGTTATTGCCTTGAAGACGGTGTGGCACAACGGGTTATTCGTGTCGTTTACGTGTCTATGATATGTGTGATGGAGTCCTTCGTTTTTGAGTGTCCTTTTGCTCCTAATTAAGTACAATCAATATTCAGATTTGTCGTGTTTGTCAAGTTTTGCCCAGCAAGTCGGTGGAAAGTGGAAAATTGACGGGTTTTGCTGGGAGAAAATTGCCAGCTAACACGGAAACTACCGGAAACTAGTTACGAGAAATTGCCGCAAAACTGTCGCGTATACGAAATTTATGATGAGTTTAAATTGTTACTTTTTCTTGCTAGTTGTTTGGGGGGCATTTTTTTTGTTTGTAATACACGAACTGATTGTTCATAACTCAGAATATTATTTATATTGCTGGTAATTTCATGTGCCTACTAGCCTGTAGTCATAGAACCCGGAGTGGCAGCTCGGCGGATGTGAAAACAAATTTTCATGTGACTCAGATGAATTTTCGTTCGGCTTTACAAATTCGACCTTAACTTTCATTTCAGGTGTAAAAAGAAGTTAATTTTTTGTATAAAATGATTTTATGATAATTGATTTTCATTTTTTAAATCCTGTGGAACTATTATCTTTGCCAAACCCAATTTGTCAAAAAATAAACGCACGACTGGGTTGCAAGTATAGAATTATATTTATACGTGCTTGTTCTTGGATGCTGAAACTTTTGAAGCAATTATGTTGGTATATCATATGTGAATTAATAACGTAAATTGATTCAGTTAATTCAATAAAAAATAATTAAAACTCTGTTAGTTCCTTAGACACCAGAGTTGCGCGAGAAAATCGTGGGTATGCAATTAATTTAAATATATTGCAAAAATCGATTTGCAAAGATATTTTCTTTTTAATATTTATTTTTTTTTACAAAATTTTAAGTAGGTACCTACACCTATGCCAATTTAATAAAAAAAAACAAATTTGAAATAAATCACCTTCTTTAAAAATTTTAGGTAGGTTATGAATTTAAATACAAAAAAGCTTAAAAGTTTCCGCTTAGGAACCAACTTATTTTAATTTTGTTATTTATTAGTATGCTTTAGGATTTTATGTATAATTATTTTTTTGGTAAACTTGCATTTAGACAACAAAATTTTCTGCATATTTAGATTTTCGTTTGACTCTTCCTAAACAGTAATTTTAGCACTTTTAAGAACAATTCATATGATTTTGTTGGTATTAAAAATTATTAAATTTATTTTTATTAAATTCAATTTTATTTATGTGGTAACTAGCTACAAGAGCAAGTTCGTGCGACCCAGTCGTGAACTTTATTTAAATTAGCTACATATACCTATACTATACTATCATTATTTTCTTACTAAGGTTGCTGTAATTACTTTCGAGTTCTTTGCGAGGAATTTTTATGAAATATGTATAATAATTCTTTTTTTTATTAATTTTAATGTGTATTGGTATTAGGTAGGTGCCTACCTCTATTAAATTTATAACAATTACATGATTGCAGTTCCAGTACCTAAGTGCAAGTTCATGCGACCCAGTCGTGTACTTTATTTTTCTTTATTTTCGCCACATAATAAAATTCCATGTTTAAAACCCCAATAAGTCATTCAAGCCTCAAGCACAAGTATGTATGTATGTATATAAAGGTACCTACATAGGTACGACGAAGCTTATAAGTATTTTCTTTCAATGTATGTTGTTATTCTAAACCTTGTTTAAAGTCTTTAATTTCTATTTTTATACTCATTGTTATCATTTTGCAGGCGGTTATCAAAGTATTCAATTTCAAATATAAATTCTTGTTATGGTTAATCAGTTAAGTACTCACATAAACTGAAACCTTATATAGCTGTCACACAAAACTAATCCCTGCAAACTTATACTACGTAATTGCAATGCAACCGCAGGATTGTCTTATCTTCGTGTTCGTGTGGAAAATTAATCTGACATTTCCTTTAACTTTACAGTTGGCTATAATATGAAGTGATGTTTAACTGCGCTATTTAATTTAACACAATCAGTTCTTGAGTAGCTACAGGTTAGTCAATAATAACTATAAATACTCTTTTAACGGATCCAACATTATCCGTCGCATCATTGTTGTTAGTCAGCTCAGTTTATCTTTGAACACAAATTCCCTTCTTTTCTCAGAAAAAAATAAAAAAAACACTGACTTTAAATGGAACTCTAATGAAAAGAGTCAATTGGTCACTGGACGTTTTCAATTTCAATTTACTGCCAGTCGAACTTAAACGACTCGCGCATTCCCCCTTCTAATAATCGCAGTAAATCATAATAAATGTAAATGTAATGTTGTAGCATTTTGCTGTCCCTCTGTGAGCATCCATAGCAGCGAGCGTACCTAACTGATGTTGGGTAATCTGGTATTCTGGTCCCAATCCCAGCCCAATTAAAAACAAGATCCTCCATGTTCCAGGCATCGCACTTGATACATGGATGACAATTGTGATTTTTCTTCTCCCAGTCTCCAGTTTCTAGTTTTTTTTTTGTTCGACCGAGTCGACTTAAAATAATGCTATCAAGTCCACTGCTTTATACGTGTCATTTTTACTTGAATGCATATTCAAAAACATTATGATAATAGTATTTTTCCGCCCTTGTTTGAACTAAGAACTCAGAATAAAATGGTATTAATGAAAATAAATAAAGTAATTATTAATAAATCGGAGGAAGATATTATACGTTTTAGTCATCCAGGCATGTGTAATTAGCTGACAAGTGAAGATTGTATATTCACTCAATGGTAATTAATTCGACTTGGTCTATTTTTGTTCGAAATGAATTCTCTTTAAAGCTGTCAATTAAATGTCATAAACATTAATTGAAAAGCCATTGTGAATATAATTGTATCAGACAAAAATGAATAATAAATTTGTTCAGAACTTTTCGGTTGGCTGGTTGATTGGTCTTTGTTTTCTTTGCCTTTTATGGGAGGTACATACTTATAGTGATTATTTGTTTTATAATTTTAAATTCGGTTTTAGAAAACTGTCAAAGAAATTTTAAAAAGTTAAAAACATGCAATACCGGACCCAATGCAATCATTTTTAAATTTGGCAACGTTTATTATATTGTCAAGAATTATAAACTTGCCGGTCGCATACGATTTAATTTCGATCAGAGCTTGCTCGGAGCGCGCTCTATGAGCTCGCAACAGGACAAAATGATGGAGTAGACCGAGTACGAAGTAGAGCGCTGCCAACTTCATGTAGTATTCATGTTATTTGACAGATTGTGAGTTGATTTTTACTGATATGACAATGAAGTGCTCAAGTGTATTTCATAATTAAATAAGAGCGCTCGGAGCGTAATCTGCTCAGAGCTTACTCGACAACCTCGGGTTCTACTCCGTGCTCTGCTCAGTGCTAAAAAAGAAAAACGCCTTTTGTAACATGCTGTCCTTGCAAGGACATCTACAATGACAACCACAATGACAATCATTTTTCTGTCTTCCAATGACACTTTTCCATGATCGTGTAATCACCCTTTCATGGCTCATATGGGACAGAATGACAATTTTTTTGGTGAGCTTGTCCTTGCAATGACAATTGCCCCAGCAAGCATACGGCAGAAATTTTTTCCGTGTCATTATTTCTCGTTGTTGTCAGTGTACCTCACGATTACAGTATGTTTTAAATGTAAAATGCGCTGTCTTTGAATTAAAGGAGTTTAAAATTTAGACAAGTTTTATTTCTTTTTATAAAAAAAACAAAAAAGAGTGGTTTGGATTAATCATCATGCGTTGTGCTATTTTTGGGAGTGTAAGCAAAAAATTTAAAAAAATTAAATGAAATGAAACATAAAATGTAAATAAAAGAAAAATAAACAAATGAATGAAAGCCATCTCCATTATATTTTTGTTTGTCGCTTTGTACACTTTTTTCTTTTAATCACAATAATTTTAATCGAGAAACAAAAACGAACCTCAATATTTTAAAGAAATCAAGCCAAAATGACACAATTTATTAATGCCGTGTGATCGTCCTTGTGAAAAATGACATCTGTCAGGTCACCATCAACTTAAAAGTTGTCATTCGTGTGATCGTCATTGTTTTGCAATGACTAAAAATGGCAAAAGACACAATGACAAATTCATTTCCACTGTCGTTGCATTTTGGGACAAAAACGATAGACTTATTGCGTCATTCGTGTGATCGCCATTATAGCTAACAATGACACGATGGAAAATGACAGCACATAATGACGGTGCAAGGGCATGTTGTCTTGTAACTTCAAACTGGAGGACACATTGCAATTACGGTCTAGTAGTAGCTTAAAGTCATAATAGGACCTTTGGTTCTTCGGAGCTCTCTTTGCTAGTAAACTCATTTAAATTTTATAAGCCCATTCGCTGTCTATTTTTTGAACCGCCCTTTTCCTGCCTCATCTTCTTTTACTCCTTCTCTCTCCCTCTTAATTCGGTTGAATTCCAATTTTTTTTTGTTTTAAAATGCCCAGTGTTTTTAATTCCCATTAGTTATTTGCGAATTGTATTCGGTTGGATTTTTTATTAAACTCAAATTTGGAAAACAGGATTTTCGATTTGCTTTCAAAGTAAGAGAAATTTTTGTAAAAGTGTATTATGTCAAGTATATTGTAAATACATTTTTCGTTGACACCTAAAATGACGTTTTAAATGACATCATTCACAAAAATGGCGTGTTGAAATAATGCTCAAAGATTAACGAAATTAATTTGTAAGATTGATTTTTTTAAATAGATCTACTATTCATTACCTCCATTTTAATACCACTTAACACCAAAATTGTTGGATAATTTGCTTTAAAATTGATTTTACTTATACGTTTTACTGATAGCTTATACAACTGGGGGTCGATTCCCGATCTGTGAAAATGTGGAAATGATAAATTTTATCACTTAAATTTGATTCCCGATTTGTGAAAAAATGAAAACAAACTTCAAAAACTTTTCATACTGATATAAATATCTTATCACAGTCAAATCGTTCTGTGAAGAGTAGTGAAAACGCGTTGACAGACCTTGCACTGAGAGACTAAAAGGCAAATTAAAATTTAATAGATTGTATTTGATTTTCGTTTTTATAATGGTTCCTTAGCTCGAGTAAATTTGATTTAATTATGGTTCGTTCTCAATTTTTTTTTTCTCAAACTTTGATTTTAAGACATTCGTAATCTAAGCTATTTTTTTTTAAATCAGCTTGAATCAAAGTGGTTTTCTCTGATTGCACGTTGTTTTTTCTCTGGGTGTATCATTTAGTACTTTTTAGTACACACATTGACAGCTGTTTATCATAATAAGTTCGAGAATCGCATTATGCGAGTTCATGAAGTGATAAAATGAAAAATCGCTGTGAAAAGTAAAATGATAATTTTTTTATCACTTCACAGCTTCACAGATCGGGAATTGACCCCCTGGCCCCTAAATCCATTCAATTCAGGGTTTAGTACTCTGTGGAAACATATACAGCCATATTAATAAAAAATAAAATGTAAATTTAAGTCTTATTTCCGAGTTAACTAATCCATGGATTAAACATTTTTGGCCGTAAAGGCAAATGTTCTAGAACATTAGGTATAAATATATGGATTATTTTTCTTGAAATTCGATTTAGTATCTCTTATGGAAGATTTCTTTAATCAAAATCATATTTGAGCAGAATTCGAAATCGCCATTTATGGGGAATTTCACTGATTTTGATTGGCTGATGTATGAAAGCCTAAATGATAAAAAAATATATCAATTACATTAATCGGGTACTACTTTTTCTGTTTCACTGCAATAATTGGAATTGCATTAAAAAAGACATGCAGACAAGTTTCCTCAATAATATTCTAGGTAAACACATCATACCTACTCCTACATGTGATGTAAGAAGGAATTATAGTTATTGCATAAATATATAGGTTTTAGCTTTGTGGAAATGAGAAATGAAGAAGGCCATAGAATCATTTTCGAAAACAATACTGCAGTAGAAAAACCTGTCTGCTTTGCCATCTTATCATAAACCTAGATATTGAATTGCAAAACAATTCTTCTTCGTATTTAATGAAACAATAGAAAAGCCAAGTGTGATCTGCAGTTGACATATCCTCCAAAAGAGATATTTATTACTGCATTCCAACCGCATAGTGCTATACTGACCACTGCACCATCTGTGCAAACAAAAGACTCATTCCAACGCAACGCCACAAACTGGAGAGACGGATATTGTACTCATTTGGTCATCATCGTTTTATGCTCTCCTTTCCAAAAAAAATCATCAGCACCGAATAAAAACAAACCTCGTCTACGTCAGCAAACCGATTTGTATGGGGGTCGGTTTTATGGACGATTGCTTCATAAAAATTCAATCAAATCAATTTATGCAAATTAATCGCTCGGAAATCGGCGCACACATGTCTAATTCAATAAGCGACGACAACGACGAACGACACCCTTGTTTGGAAGTGGAAAGCATCGGTGTGTCTATTTTGTACACAATATGGGATTCCATGAATTCGTCTTTGAGACTGTGATGAAACAACGTTTCATCGTTGGCATTCCGTGAAGTAATTAGCACATTCTACCTATTATGCGAGTGTGGCTTTATCTCCATTTGTCTATTTCGCAACGCAGAAGGTAACTTGAGTCCGAGTTTGCCACATTGTGTTTTGTAAGTGAGAGCAAACAACGTTATGAAGACGAGAATGTGACAGAAGTGTTCTTGGTATTGGCCTGGTCGTATAGCTAAATTAGCAAATAGTTACTCAAGTGCCGGCCGTAAAAGCGACAAATGGTGACATCTTTCCCATAAATGTATTTAATATGTCCATTGCACCACATTCAGTTCATTGCACTGTAGGTAGGTAGGTACCTGTAGGGCGTTTTTTTTAGGTAGGTAGTTAGGTACCTTATGAAAAGAACCAACTGTTTGAACGGTGCAAATAAACCCATGTGAGCTGTGTGTTTGGTTTGATAACCATCGCATAGTGCACAGACAGCAATTAAAACACTTCCATAAGCTAATATTTCGACTGACGCAGACATGACGTATGTAGATAACTCTTGCCGCCTGCGAATATCATCCATTTAATTCGTAGATCCATTTGTGGGGCAGCAAGAAAATAAAACCAACGAATTTGGAAAGTATCCGCGGAATGCGAACTAGGTATCCTTTGCCGTCATAAAGTATGCACACCAGCTAGCTTCAGAATGCACATTGCATGCCATACCGAATCTAAAGCTGATGTGCCAGTCCCGCACTTTACGATGATGGTGTTCGATTGCAAGCAAGTTTTCTGCCTCAAAAGGCCCAAGGTATTTCCTTTGGATGGTTTTTTTCATATTCATCATGCACACATAACGCGCAGTACAATAAGTCGTTTTGCGTCAAACTAGTGCCGATGTCGATAGCATCTAGAATGCAACAACTGAGTTTATAAACTTTGACTGCATATTACTTTCATTTGGGTGCGGATGCTCTTTTGTTGAAAGCGTTGGAAGATAACAGGAATAATGCAGTATGACTGGCAAGAATAAGTTTCGCAAAGTTGTTTGAATTTTGTTGTTTGAATTGTACAAAAAAAAAAAAGAATAAATTTCGCTTGCCCCCTGTGAGGTTTGAACTCACGACCCCTGGTTTACGAGACCAGTGCTCTACCACTGAGCTAAAGGGGCTCGATGAAACTTTGTGTCCAAGTTCACATTTAAAAGTTGGGTAATAGAGAACATTTTGTTAAAAGTGGTTGTTTGTTTAAATTGTGTGTGTATGTAGTTATTTAATATATGTGTGGTTTTATCAGTTTTAAGGGTAGATACAGAAAATGTTGTATGTACTTGGTTTTGGGGTAGTTCTGTGCGACTGTGCGATGAAATAAAATACATGAAAGATGAAACTCACGAATTGTGAGTTTTGTTTTATTGATAGTAAGAATTTAATGCTTCTGTTGAAAAATAGTTGTAAATATTTTAGAAGCTTAAAAAGAAACCGGGGTCCGGTCCTGGCCTCCTTCAACAAGTCTCTCCACCTATCCCGGTCTCGAGCCGACGCCATCCAGTTTCGTCCTGGTCTACGCCATATCTCTTCAGCGCAAGCATGGTCTGCCACGCTATCGTCTGCCATAGAATGTACCACAAAGAACTTTCCGAGCAGGTTCCTCTTCGCTCATGCGAGCTAGGTGCCCTGCCCACCGGAGTCTACGGAGCATAATTTTTGTCACGATATCTGCTTCAAGGTAGATTGCGTACAATTCATGATTGTACCGTCTTCGGAATCGTCCTTCCTCACATATGGGGCCAACAATTCTCCTTAAGACTTTTCTCTCGAACGCGGCTTAGTTGTCGGAGTGCCTTTTGCTAAGCACCCAAGTCTCGAATCCATATGTGAGTACTGGCAGGAAAATGGGTCCTGTACAGCAGCAGTTTTGAAGTTATGGTGAGATTTCTGGATTTGAAGAGCTTTGACAGACTGTAGTAGGCTCTGTTGGATTTGAGAAGCCGGCCGCGTATTTCTTCTTCTATATTGTTATCGGCTGCTACTATTGACCCAAGGTATTTAAAGGATTGCACGCCACCATGTACTTTGTTTTACCTTCACTTATGTGCAGCCCCAGATTTTGTGCCGCCTGCTCGATCTGGATGAAGGAATCGTGTACAGCTTGCTCGGTTCTTCCGATGATGTCGATGTCGTCTGCGTAAGCCAGTATCTGGCTGGACCTGTTGACGATGGTCCCTCTTGTTGCCGTGTCAGAGTCACGGATTGCTCTCTCCAACGCCAGGTTGAAGAGGAGGCAGGCCAAACCATCCCCTTGTCGGAGCCCATTAAAGATGTTGATTGGTCTGGATAGCAATCCGGCTATTTTTACTTGGCTTGTTACGTTGGTCATGGTCAACTTACATAGTCGTGTCAATTTATTTGGGATGCCGAATTCTCTCATGTCTTTGTAAAGTTCTACCCTGGCTATGCTAAAATCCTTACAAAAATTTATAACGGAAGCAAAAGCTTGCATATTATAAACATTGAAGTAAGCAAGTCACCTCTAGTCTCTAGTTGCGTAGGTATAGTTACAGAACAAAACACGCTCGGAGTCTTCCGATTTATTTATAAAACACACTTGAGCTCCTTACTGTTATACGATTGTACTCGTAGAAATTATCTCAAAAGTGTCAAATAGCAAGAAATCTAGATGAAGCTGGGCGCGTTCATCTTCATATTCCATTCTTTATACTGATACCCACTTTGTATTTTGACCAAATGAAAATTATTGATATACTTATGATAAATCTTATTCCATCCTATAATTATTTGGATATTTTCTCTTAGAATCCCGTTCAAAAAACTCAATTACTTGGTTATAATTATAAAGTTTTTTTTTGATAGTTCAAGATAAAAAAAAAATACTTTGAAACCTAAAAAAAAAAAATATAAGTACATACGACTTGTTAACGTTTGAACAGCTCAGTGCACCAAATTATATCAACAGTCATGCGTCAGAATTTAAAGCGATCCTGACACTGTCAACCGCCTTGTCTTCAATCATCGTACCTGTACGTTCATTGCATTGGAGAAAAATCGCAACACTTTCAAGTTTGCATAATGCAAACAGATTATACACACAGTAGTCGACATACATAATTATTTTGACAAGAAAGTAATGTTCCTTTCAACGACAATATTTAATAACGGGTACAAGAGGGACCATCGTCAACAGGTCCAGCCAGATACTGGCTTACGCAGACGACATCGACATCATCGGAAGAACCGAGCAAGCTGTACACGATTCCTTCATCCAGATCGAGCAGGCGGCGCAAAATCTGGGGCTGCACATAAGTGAAGGTAAAACAAAGTACATGGTGGCGTCGAATGCGAGAGGAACAGTTGGTCAAACAATCAAGGTAGCGGAGCACGAATTTGAAGTGGTGCAATCCTTTAAATATCTTGGGTCAATAGTAGCAGCCGATAACAATATAGAAAAGAAATACGCAGGCGGCTTCTCAAATCCAACAGATATCCTACTACAGTCTGTCAAAGCTCGTCTAATCCAGAAATCTCACCATAACTTCAAAACTACTGCTGTACAGGACCATGGTCCTGGATCCGAGACTTGGGTGCTTAGCAAAAGGCACTCTGACCTCTTAGCCGCGTTCGAGAGAAAAGTCTTAAGGAGAATTGTTGGCCCCATATGTGAGGAAGGACGATTCGCGGAGACGGTACAATCATGAATTGTACGCAATTTACCTTGAAGCAGATATCGTGACAAAAATTAGGCTCGGTAGACTCCGGTGGGCAGGGCACCTAGCTCGCATGAGCGAAGAAGAACCTGCTCGGAAAGTTCTACATTCTATGGCAGACGACAGCGTGGTAGACCATGCTTGCGCTGGAGAGATGGCGTAGACCAGGACGCCCGGAGCCTTGGGGTGCGCAACTGGATGGCTTCGGCTCGAGACCTGGATTGTTGAAGGAGGCCAGGACCGGACCCCGGTTGTCGAGCCGATGATGATGATGAAAGTTTAAAGAGTAAAAATTCAAAGAATATGTTATGATTAATCAGTAAGTATTTAAAATAATTTGTCAAAATAATTATGCCGACCACTGTAGTATACGATGATTGACATCGTTTGATTTAACGTGTAAGGTTCGCTTAACAGACCGATTTTGACGTTCTATGTCTCTATACTTTATAACAGTTTTCACTTTAGTATTTTTTTTTACAAAATATGTAAATGGAATACCTTTTTATTATTCTTTTCAAAACTAAATTGAATTAAACTTCTTCGAAAATAAAATTATTGAAAAAATTACACAACGTTAATCTGTTAAAAATTCGTATACGTACCTACATAGGTATGAATATCATACATATTTCGTCTACAGCGATTTCGTTGTTTAACATTTCTTTTTTGGGTTGCGAAATTTTTTTTAGAAATATTTGTTTAGATTAAAAATGCCTTTATTCCGTTTATAAAATATTATAACAAAAAAGTATAAGGTGGCCAGTTGTGGTCGTGCTTTATCCATTCAATTGCATTCATGTGGAATGAAGACACTTGAGAAGGGTAGTTTTGTTCTCTACAAAAAAAAATCATTTTAATCGCCTATAAAGATGATTTTCTATTTTGCGTCTGAATTTATCCCGCTAGGACTCGAAGTAAAGGGTAAACTTTGGTGTAAAAAGTTCCCACAACTTTTGGTAAACATACATAAATCATTCCAAAATAGAGAAACAAAAGTTTCCTTGTTTTTTTTTGTTTGTTTGTTTGCTCTTGCTCACACTATGTCTGCAAATGGCGAATCAACTTTATTGCTGCAAAGGTGAAGAACGTTTTCAATTCTTTTATTCTTGTATCCAACTTTTGTGCAAACTTTCTAAATGCATGGCAATAATTTAACGCAGGAGTAGAAACACGTTTCGATTGTTCATCCTCCCAGGACGCCCCTTCTAACTGGAAGGGTTGTGATCGCATGTTTACGAACAGTATTAACGATAAGATGGTCCGAACCGAATTGCAAACGTTAAAATAGAGAGGTATGATTCTAGGAATCTTGGGATAAAGTTATTTATGTAAAATTGTACTTTGCTCACGTCTGCATTCAAACTTTGAAGAAAATCCCTCTATTCTTATATTATCTGCTCGAGATGTGATGACACTTGAATTCCTTTTCTCCAAAAGGGTTGTAATTATTTTTCAAGTTAAGATCTTTATTAGCATCACTCTCGTTTCCTCTTTGGTGATTTATAAGGCTAAAAACCGCCATTTAGTCCTTTGAATATAAATCTTTTTTAAATTATATACCTGCTTACCTATACTCGAGGATAAAAAACGCCACGCTTTTAGCGACTGTAGCTTGTTCTTTCTTTCATTCAAAAAGAAAAGGCCAAGGGCCACTGGACTGTGTATTCGCTGAATGATTTTAATTAAAATGACTCTCGTCTGCTAATGGAACCGTTTGCACAATATTTATTGCAGTTTGTTTTTATTTTATTTTTTTAATTACTCCCCTGAGATGTCTAATTGTGGAATTTTTTGTTTTGTTACTTAGATGATGACGATGGACGTCACCAAAACGGAACCCTCCGCGGGTCCTAATAATCCCAACAACAATAATCAACTGTGTGCCGGGTGCGGCAAACACATCCAGGACAGATATCTGCTGCGAGCCCTGGACATGCTCTGGCACGAGGATTGCCTGAAGTGTGGTTGCTGCGATTGCCGACTAGGAGAGGTCGGCTCCACTCTATATACCAAAGGGAATCTGATGCTTTGCAAAAGGGACTACTTAAGGTGATTTCAAAAAATTTACCAAATCCTGTAGTTTTGAAACCGATTTTTTTTTCACCTAAAGGTTGTTTGGAAACACCGGCTATTGTGCTGCTTGCAGTAAAGTCATACCGGCTTTTGAAATGGTGATGAGGGCAAGGACAAACGTTTACCATCTTGAGTGTTTTGCGTGTCAGCAATGTAATCATAGGTAAGTTAGCCACAGAAACAAAACGAAATTCGTAAAACCAAATGAATAATATTTTACAGCCTGTTAGTCGGATAAATCCCTTTTTAATCTGCCATAAAATAATCCCTCAATAGTCCTTTAAATTTTATTACACTGAATCCAGCATTTATATTTATTATTCAACCCTTTTTTATCGCTATTTCGATTTGTGTACCCTTTACTTTATACATACATTTATGCATTGTATTGTTTCCTGAAATACCGGAGCTGCCTCATGGAGCCAATTCTGAAAACAACCCCGTGGGTGTACTAATGAAAAATCGCTGAATTTATTTCGGATCCAATTCTTGAAATGTCACTCATGAGAATATCGCAATTCGGCAATTGAATGGGAACAGGAAGAGTGAGTCGACAGCGGCCGGCAGCAAGATCCGCATTACAAATTCATACAAATTGCTGCAGTTTTTTCGTTATAAAAACTAAATAAAATATTTAAATTGAAACGAATCGGTTAGGTTGCCCATTCATTGTGTGTTTCATTTTGGATTACTGAACTTCCAGAATCGAGACAAGTCCAATCGCTGGATATTTGCTTTTAGCCATCAGGATCCAGGAGGAAGAATTATTTGTGTAAACCTATGCGTATATTCGAATTTACTTTTGTTTGTCCTTTATGCACGTTTACTGGTCACAGCTAATCAATTTTTAAAAATTAATTCAATTGCCCTGAACTCATTGAAGCATTTCAATCAACATGCAGTCAACAGTGTATCAAATGTAAGGGCGGGCGTACGTCGTTGGTCGTCGATGACGGCTTTTGTCGTGTTAATTCAGCATGTGGGTTATTGGCATCAGGCAGTTTGCACCCCACGCTGCCAAGCCAAGCCCCAACTCCTCGAAGGCAAAGTTTGCATAATTTTCTGACGATAGGGGCGCGTTGATGTGACGCCGGAACCAAAACCCACATGTTACAAAGTTTCTTTCAGAATCAAAAAACACCGGAAAAAAAATAAGCAAAGAGAAAACAATCGGGTTTCGCTTTGCATCATGGAGCAAGGAGCTAGCCACCAGTATTGTCCTGCCACATGTTGATATTCAAATATCTATGACTTGTTTCTTTTATTTAAGGCAAACTGTCAATCGATTTTAAATCAAACCATTGTTTTTGATATTCGTGGTTGAACTTTTCCGGGAGTGAGAGTATAAGAAGGACGATGGGGTTTATATTTTGTATTTTTATTCCGAGTCGAAGCGGAAATTACAAAAAGGCTTACCTATACAACCTAAAGGAGGGGTCCAGTGACTGAAATGACTGATTCTAAAATGCAGATTTGTAAAAAGGACATTTCCGGTGAGTGTCCCTGCTGAGGTGGAATGGGTTCAATTGTTAGCATTCAAAGTAGAACATGAAAAAATAAAAAACTCGACATCCTGAATTTTTTTATCCGTTTACCGTTTTGCTTGTGAAACTTTTTCTTGTCCAACGTGACTTAGTTAACGACAAAGGATGAGTTTGATATTAAAAACAACTTTCAATGCTTTAAACATTTGTTTGCCGTTTCTTTCATCATTTCTATTAATATTTGGGTTAAATGACGCCCGAGTGAACATACAGAATATACTGCAAATACATATACTTAATTATATAATAATTATTAATTAATTATAATTATTTTGAATTGTATTGTAATTTTAACAACAATAATCCTTACTCGACCTCTTGTTGGAAAATAATGTATCTTCTTGTGCGGATTTTTCTGCAAATTGAAATTCATAAAAAAAATGTTTTTTGACAAAATAAAGAATTTTTACTATTTTCTTGAGAAGTATAGAAAGTGGCAAATGCTTGACTCTGAGCTCCTTATTTTTTTTATCAAGCTTCTTAACCATAATTTTCAAAAAATTCTTCCATTTTATAATGAGTTAAATTTTCGTTTGTCTTCCAGATTTTGTGTTGGTGATCGTTTCTATTTATGTGAGAATAAAATTCTCTGTGAATATGACTACGAAGAGCGATTAGTATTTGCTTCGATGGCGAATCATCCTATGCTCAAGCGTCACGCCAGTACTATCGGACAGAATTCTCCGTCGGCAGGTGGTGGCGGCTTATTAGGTGGTGGAAATAGTCAAGGCAATCAAAATGGACCCCGTACCCCAGGAGACCACAACAACAACAACAATAACAATAATGGACCTCAAACACCCACAAATGGCAGTCCCTTTGGAACTCCCTCGCACATGAAAAGTGCTCTTGGAGCGTCCAGCTAAAAGAAAGCCAACGATGGACTGCCAAAGCGGTACCAAAGAAAATTTTATGCTAGAGATTGACCAGTCATTGGACATTGTCCTGCATCAATCCAGCACTAAAAAAGGATATATTTATATTAATGTCAATGGACTCCAACACAAGAAAACAAAAACACTAAATGATATAATATAATAATAGTTAATTTTTATCATTATTATTAATGCATATTATTTGTTATAATAAATTTTGTATATATTATATGTATATGAAAATATGTGCAATGCTCGTTGGGGTAAGATATAATATTCTTCATTAAACTTCGAAAAATCTGTGCCAAATATTATTAAATTAAAAGGATATTTTTTTATTTGTTTGTATTAGTCATCCCCCCACCGAAGTTCATCTGTGAAATTCTTGAAGATTTTTTGATTAAATATTCACAAAATTCCATCGTCCTCTTATAAAAAAAGGAGTGATGATATTAAGTGTAAATAATTAAATTGTTATTTATTTTTTAAGTTATTCTACGAGGCTGCAAATAAAAAAAAAACAGATAAAACATATTCGTAAATTTAAATAAAATCAAAATAAACTATTTGTTATTCGGTTGAAGTAAATTGTTTTGCGAAATGTAAATGTTTAGTAATTTAAAAATTACACTATAAATTATTGTACATAACGTATAGATAATGAATTTTTAAAAATTTGTAAATCAATATTCTCATAGAAATCCAATATTAATGTATTTAAACATAAAAAAATACTCTTCCGAGTTTAAAATTAGATAATATTGCACTATATTATTCAGCAATTTTATAAACGAAGAAAAAATAAATAAATCGAAGTAGAAAGTGACATCAGGCCTAATTACCTATGCTATAAAATTGAAGTCTATGAATACTTATGAGAAAAAAAATAAAATTAAAAAAATCAAGGGCTAACCACACCAAAGAAACTCAAATCGTTCGTATTCATAGAAGCTATGGATATTAAAAATAATTTAAATAATAAAATAAACAATATGCTAAATTAAATTTGTCTTTTGTTTCAAAATTTTTATTATAATTTATTTTTATATATAGACAAAGTGAGAATGGGTAAGTATAAGAATGGCAAAACTTTAAGAAATAAAAATACAATGCACGACTGGGTCGAACGAACTTGCTCTTGTAGCAAACCATCATGGGACTAAAAATTTTCTTAAAATTTCTTGAAAGGCGATAAAATCGAAATAGTTCAGACGAGTCGCGACAGGGCCTGTGATTAATATTAGTTTAAGCGAAAGAAAAGTTTTTCAATTATTTTTTTATCGCTGCTCAAAATCATTGCATGAATTGTGCCATTGGAGTGGGCGTTATCAATTTATGACCAAATTTGTTAAAAACCTTGCGATGTGGTACTATTTTGTTCTGAAATACCAGGCGAACAGGAACATCAGTTAGTTATTCGTCATTTGATGTACAACAAAATGTGTTTCTCAGTATGCAATTGATACCGGCCTGAGATATGACAATCTATCAATTTTTGGTTTATTTCTTAAAAGCTTACTAATTGGAGTTTAAATATACTCAGAAAAAACCTTTAAACTTGGACAGTTGGACTTGAGCTGGACAACTTGTTAGATTTTAGGTAGTGAAGTGGCTATAAAAAACTCTCAGAGTACCAAAATTTGCGGAAAGGCGTTGAACAACAAATAATTCTTTAAACAACATAGAAAAAAGTAAACAGATGTTCTTCGCAGTATGCAATGAATATCGGCCTAAGATATTACAATCTATCAATTTCCGGTTTATTTTTTAAAAGCATACTTATTGGAGTTTAAATATACTCAGAAAAAACCTTTAAACTTGGACAGTTGGACTTGAGCTGGACAACTTGTTAGATTTTAGGTAGTGGAGTGGCTATAAAAATCTCTCAGAGTACGAAAATTTGCGGGAACGCGTTAGGAACTTTCCACACAAGAAAGTCTTCACAAAATTCGGCATTTCCGTCTGTAGCCATTTTTACAAATGGAAATCCGATTGAAAGATGTTCTTGTCCGACAATTTATTCGCAACGACTCAAAAGACTTTGGCTAGATTGGCTTCCTTCACTAAAATAGCTTTAAACTTTTATTGTTGACAGAAAGAAAGGATTCAAACCAATTCGGAACATTTTCACTTAATAATGGATCAAGATATGGTCTGAAAACCCTTTTTAGAACAGCCCACTTATCTTCACAAACAATTTTAAACTAGGTATGTTCGATACCCAGAATGGCATAGTTTTTGATTTTTCACGAAAATATTGTGAACACTTTCTAATATTTGATCTCTGCGAGCACTTGCGATCGTTCCAAGAATATCTGATGGAACGAAAACAATTCGGGAAATTTTAACGTGCGGACAAAAACAGTTTTTTTTTAGTGCGATGTATCCAATCTTTATGGTTAAGTCAAGCTGATTTTAGTAATTTGTTTTTTATTAATCTTTTTTTATTTTAAAACTTAAGCTAACCCACAATTGACCCAAAGCTAAATAAAAAAAAAATTGGTGAGTGAAGTCGAAAAAAGTGTATCTGGAAATTATGTCTGTGTGTCTGTCATTCTGTCTTTCAATCTGTCTGTCAGTCTGTCATTCGCACCTGCAGCCTTAACGGTTATTGAGCCGATATCCTTTAAATTTGGTAGGGGAAGGTATGCTATAATGACGGTCAGCTGGCAATGACGGTCAGGGTATTTTTGGCGTAACTAAAGCGAAATTAGTTATTATTTTGAACAGAATATATAGAGAAGAACGAATAAACAACTTTGAAGTTTGTCCAGTTCAAAAATCTGTCAGATTTTGAAGTTAAAATAAAAATTACGAAATTCAGTGACTGTGAAATAATTTTCAGCAGAGCCGAAATCTATAAATGTTTTATAACTTTTTTTTATTCAGCCTTATTATGAAGTTCGCCCAAATGTCATTCCACCCGGAAAATAGAAATTTCACTTTCCGCCTATTGTAAATCAATATTTAATTTTCGAAAAACTCACCTATTGTGATCTTTTTTTTGTCGTAAAAAACCAAATATCATCACAACTAAAATAATTACTTATTTTTTGAAAGCGATCGAGTGAATAAGTTGTGAAAAGTAAGTTTTTTGCAACATATCAATATTTGAAATTCCGGGCGAACATGTTTTCGCCAGGCGAAATATCAACCAATCTACCAACCTTCGCAGGATCAGCCGCTGGGATACTCTGCACTTTTGGAGTAAATTGGGATTATTTGTAAATTATTTTCTTGTCAAGTAAATCACTCGACAGTGGTCTTGGCTGCAATTGCCTGCTATGATGGGCAATAACAGTCAAGTTGGATATTTTTTCAAATATCTTTTTTCCAAAGTAGATAAAGAGGGGATTCGTTCCTTTTGAAAAACCTTAAGAAATAAGTAATTTGTATTTTATGTTATAAATATATAAAATAAAACAAAATTTAATGTGGGTTTTCATACTTTACTCTTAAGTGACCGTCATTCGACCACCTCCCCCTGCATAGGGTTTTTATGGTGACCGACAGGGGGGTTTTTGGAATTTTTGTTCTAGGCCTAAAACTTATGGTACGGTTATCGAAAAACTTGCTGTTCTCGACAACGGCTCTAACGATTTTGATGAAACTTAACATGAGTGATACGTCTTTAATGGCCTTTTAGACTGTTGAAACCTAAAAAACAGTTTAAACGGTACTTTCCATATAACGTTTTTTTTATTTTTACTTTCTCGTTAACGACTCGACGGATCTTAACTAAATTTTGTGTAAGCGTAGGCAGCCACACGATAATGGCTTACTTATATTCTTTTTAACTTTTCTAAAAAAAAAAATATATTAATTAAACAAATTTTATTTTTTTTTTAATTATTTCTTATTTAATTATTTGAAAGAATTTAAGAAATAAATTCATAAAAAATAATTTTGTGGGAGGTTCTTTTAAGCTATTATGTAACTTGCCACAGGAACAAGTTTGTGGGACCCAGTCTTGCCTTTTATTTTCTTAGCGACACTTAACGAAAACGAATACGCCATTTGTAGATATTTTTATAAGTACATAAATCTTTATTTTTTTTAATTCAGTAAAACTTAGGACCAATCTTTTCAGCTATACTTAAATTTAACCATTTGTTATTTTAGCTGGTAACCATGGAAACACATAAAAAATCTATAGTTAAACTGAAATAACAAATTTTTAAATTTAAACAGATCAAAAAAGACTGGCACTTAATCCGCTATTTAAAAAAAACTGTTAAATGTTCATTAATTAAGATTTTAACTAAGAGAAAGAGATTACTAAGCACCTAAAATTGGGGAGGGGAAAAAGTATTGGTATAGATATATATCTATATTGGCATAGATGTATACCTATTTATAATAAAAACTTGAATGCATGGAATTAGTGGGAGAAACACCTCTCGTAAGTGGAGAAGTTCGTTTATACTATCAATGTCCGCTTATAAAAGAGTTCACTGTGCCACCCTACTCGATCATGCCTACCTATTCTTTCGTGAGTACTTACACTTAACTCAAACACCACTGTTATATAATGAGATGTAAAGAATTTAATTAGAAAGTGTAATTCTATAACACAATATTTTTAACTCCCCTACCGCACTTGCTTATCTATCACCATAAAGCTAAAAGCTTGCTTCATTATAATTTTTATTCAGCGACTTTATCTCAATCAAAAAAGATACCTCCACAGCTTCAGTGTTCTTTTAAAACAAAGTTTCACAATCTACATTTTCATCCTTGCTCACTGCATAAATAATCTTCATTAATTAATGTTGTTAAATTATTGTTGGATTTAATTTCTTCCTTCCCCCACTGAGATTTAACGAATAATGAATCCCCACTTAAATCCACAAGAATATGTAAGTATACACACTTTCACAAAAGGTATAGGTATATAGGTAAAGTCCTTAAATGATTTCATTTACGTTCCTAATAGCCAGGATTAAGTGCGTGCAGGAGCACTTTGGTGTGATTAAAAGGATTTCAAATTTTTCCCAAATTAGAACGACAATTTATATTGCTGTGTGTGCTCATATCCACATGATTGGTGTACCTAATTGGACTTGAAAAGCATTTAGATTTAAGACGAAAGGGATGAAAATGAAGTGTATGCATATTTACATATTTTACATAGAATACTAATACGAGAATGGATTAAAAGGCTTTCTTAAACCAATTAAAAAGATTCAAATGGAGTCATTAGTCGCAAACTATATACGACCTAGAATAAGAAACGTCACATATTTTTACCATCTCTACAAGAAAAGAAAGTAATTGTGTTTGGTATAAATTGCCACTTTAAACTTAAGACTTAAGGGTGTGTTTTCTTTAAAAAAAACATCCACCCCTACTCCCCATAATTAGTCTAAACAGTTAAGGAAAGACTGTTAACGATAAAAAAAGTTTGTCTTCATGGGAGTGCGTTGGGAGTTGAAACTTTCCAAAAGCATAACTTAAGGTGAAACGTCTTCATTATGCATATTCGGCGTTGTTGTGCTTTGTGCAAAGCTGCTATGTAATTCAACTTTCAAGTGATATATCCAAAGTACAACAGGCCCGCAGCCGCTGCCGTCGCAACCGACTGGATATGGGGTATAAGGAGCTGTCAAAGCACATGAACCCTGCGGCGACACCCAGCAATAAAGTCATTTCAAAACTTAACTTTGGTACCGTCAAGCCTACAGGAGATGAGTTGTGGTATTTCAATTTCTAAATGAAACTTTTCAAAGACAATATACTGTTAGACAATATGAGACGGGGGGACAAACGCATGAATACATATCCGCCTTTTCCAAAAGCCATACATCATCAATTTCTTGAGATGGCGATTAGGCGTTATCGAACGATGGAATATCATCGCCGAACGCCATAACAATAAAAGCCATTTTAACAGCACAGCCACAAGAAAAGTTACTATAACTTGACTTGGAGTTGGCAGTCCTGCTCATATGTATGGTGGCTGGCTGCTCATAAAGAAAACCCTAAGGAAATATTAAAGTCATTGCTCGAACTCTAAACCACTATTCATTTGTTTTTATTCACATGCTGCATTGGCGGTGGCAGTGGTGGTGCTGATGTAGTATTCTCCTCTTTATCCGCAACGAATACAATAGGGCGATGAGATAGTGCGATAGTGCTGGAACGTCATGTGTTAGGAATAAGGATTCTAATATAGGAAAACGATTCTATGCCACTGTCAAAAAATATGATCGCTTATGAAATTGACAAAGTTTCTTATCAGTTTGCTGTTGTTTAAAGCTTTTTTTTATGACATTTAATAAAAGTTGTTCGTTTGGCAAGTAAATGCATTGTAAAGAAATGTTGAACCTTTACTTGTGTGAGCTGTAACGGCAATTTGATATTAGAACTTGATTTCTTATTTTTAATGTGTAAGAAAATAAAGATACATAAATGTGAACAATCATTTTTATAGCATAGAAATAATGTCCGATAAGAATTTCTATTTCACAAAGAATGATTCGCGGCCTTGCATAGAAACGACTGTTGAAATATTTGTCAAAATAAAAGTTGATTCACAACAATTGTATGTATGTTTGAACCCGGACATTCGACATGTAACTGAAAGGCAATGCGGCAGTTTTAGTCATCTTTTGACGCAATTCTCATTTAAAAAGACATTTGAGTGTAGATATACCGTTCAACAATTTTGTAGGGTCTCAAAGAGTCCCCCTGTTCCTTGTATTTTTCAATGGCTCGTTTGATTGTTTTTCATTTGATTCAATAGGCCAGAACCGAAAACGGAGGACTAAGATGAATCGAATGAGTTTTTTGTTTAATAAGGTTCAGCCACACTATGCGAGGAAAAGTGCTTGCAGCAAGCGTTCCAAAAATAAATAATTGCTTGAAAACAAGAAACTTGAAGTAACCGTCTGCGTGTGAAAACTTTTTGGGTCGTCACACTATATGAAAACTTTTGCTTGCTGCAAACATTTTTGCTTGCTGCGAGCACTTTCCTTTCATGGTGTGACTGCACCTTAAGAGAAAATATATGTTTTTAAGACGAAGAATTGCCTTATTTTGTTAGTTCTGTTATATTCAATGATACGTGTATATCAATGAAATCTGTTATAAAACTTATTTTTAACGCAATTTCGTTATATTTATGCAAATATATATAGGTACCTCAAATATATCAAATATCTACAGTTGCATTAAAATTACAGAAGACGTTTTCCAGCAATTTCGAAAAACGAAACATTTAGAAAAATACCCATTTTAGGTACCTACTTATGATATTCATCTTACAATCTTACATATACATAGGTATAAGGTTAGGTATTTATATTTACACGAAGTCAATATACTTGCCCTCTTGTGAAACTACACAAATTTCATTACAAAATAAACCCTCATACCCTTCCTACATTATCACTCACTAAAAATCAAAAATAATTATTTTATAAACGATCGCATTCAAACATCGTTTTATTTATAAAAAAATACAAAAGTCCTTGGGCTCGTCCGGGAATTGAACCCGGGACCTCTCGCACCCGAAGCGAGAATCATACCCCTAGACCAACGAGCCAATTGATCGACGCGCGCACAATTCAAAATAAAAATTTAGGGCAATTTAAAATTGATAAAGATGGTTTATGTGTTTATGACTCACTCGAAAAACGCAATAAAAATGAGTGATGACTCTTTGCGTCGATTTTGAGATTTTTAATTAAAACGTAATTAAACTCTTTTCTCGTGTGTCATTTGCCTTCTTCTAAAAAATACCATATTTATCATAAGAATATCACAGATAACACAGTAAATATTATAATAAGAATCTGAGTAATGTGTTCTTTGAAGTTGATATTCTTAATCAAAGACATTCCATCCACGAAAATATTGTCATCTAACACAAATTCCACAAATTAAATTAAGGAAATTCCAAAAATGTATTTAATTAATTCATTCAACCCGATACCGACACCGTACAGAGATATAGACGGGTAAAACCAAAATATCTGTCACAATCTGATCTGACACAAAGAAAATGCCTCCAAGTTGTTTGATAAATAATAACACTGCCTAAACTGCGAACTCAACCCCTCCCCTCCTCAACTGTAAGTACTTATCAAAACAGGCATTCCATTTTGAAAGTCTAGTTTCCTGCTTTCATTGTCAGTATATAAGGGTTGGGGGTTGTTTGTGCCTAATTGGGCTGATTGGCGTAAAACACCAGATGAAATTGGTCGCCAATTTGAATTGCCAAAATGTGCGGGAGTTGTTGTAAAACAAAACTTCGCCAAACTGTTTTGTAATGTTCTGCTGTTGTTGCCACGTGGTGACGATTTGTTTCGTTTTTGGCTTTGGTGAACGAAGTAGGTACACACATAAACGGATGCGGATTTGGATTTCGGAAGTGGATCCTCTGAGTTCCAATTGAAGGATACAACACAACACGTAAGTGGGTTGGGGTTCATTAATCAATTTCCGAATATAAATGTTATCTCCAATCTGATTTTACCAATGATTAATGACAGCACATTGTATTTTGGTAGTTTTAAATTTAACATTCATTCAAGTCCTTTGTGTTTTGTGTGACTTTTTTTTTTTTTTGTGAGTTGCATGAATCACAGAGTGATAATAGAAGAGATCATCGGATTACAAAAGGAAGCTTTGAGTCTAGTGTAGGTGTACCCTATACCTATGTTGTCTGTGTTCGGAAGGTATCAATTTAATTGCATTTGCAAATAATTGAACTTTTTTTTTTAAGTTGTGTTACATAAATAATTTGAATGAAAAAAAAAATATATTCAAAATCGTAATAGCCATTTTGAAATAAATATTTTTTTTTTTAAATAATTTATTTTAAATTAAATTCTCTTAAATTTTTTTGATTATTAACTGTTACGTAAAAAAAATAAAAAGATTTTGATTTTGACGAATTTGAAGCATATGCCGATTTAAACGCTCCGTGAAAAAAAAACTCTCCAACGGCAACCCAAAAGAATGGAAAGTAAAACACTTTCAATCAATCCGTTTCAAAATATAATAATTGAATTTACAAAACAAATAAATAATTAAAATCAAATTAACTTTTTATTGCAAAATGTTGGCATTAAGGTTTGATCAGGTCAAAAATACGCTTTCTAAATTTTGTTTTTTTTTAAACCACCGTTCACGAGAAAGTTAAAAAAAGGTTTTTCGACGCAATTTTTTTTACTTGCATAATGCGTCTACCACTTAACCACTAATTTTCGACTGCAAAATGAAAGTGAATTGAAACAGAAAGAGGGAGTGTTCTTATAATTATCTTACCTAATCGTAGATCAACGTATAGGTAAATTAATTCACTTCACCTACACGGCTGCGCCCAACTCAGAATTCACGTTTTGTGAAGTGAATTGTCGTCGCCATGCCACCTCCCAGTCATATATCATATTAAAAGTTGTTGCAATGATACCTACTTGAATGTTGGCAGTTCAACAATGGCAAAGTGCAACCGCTTTAAAAAATGTTTGTGAATGATAAAAAGATTCGCAGAATTATTTTTAAATTTTCATTGCCGTTATAAGTACATAATTACGATACAAAGTGTTTATTTCTATTGCATATTTTTAGGAACCGAATACAAACATTAGTCCCAGTATTTTTCGATATACATTTTGGTAAAAGACTTTTTAATCCAAGAGCTCGAAAATAAATAAAAGAAGACCATAATAAAAGTACCAATTTGTCAACAAACTTTTCCATATTCCATCGAAGTATTTCTGCACTTAAGCCGCTCAAGACTGGAATGAAAGAGCGTTGCGACAAGAACACTTCCGGAATCCCTGATAGATGAAGACCAGACGACCGACCAGAAACTATACATAGATACTTTTGCAAATTGATAAATTGGAACTGGAATGTAATAGATTCAGTAATAGAGCGCTATGGTTAGTAAAACGCATGTTCAATTTGGTTATTGGTATAAGCACAAAAATTAACTCGTCTTAAAAATTTAACCCGGTGTTTATATAATCGTGTTAGGTATAGGTTAGGTTTTTAATAGGGGTGATGAGGATGACGGTAAAAATGCATCATCTCACTCGGATCTCGTGGATCCATTGCGCTCCCCAGAATATAAACGTGTGGTTAGCGATTGGTTATTTGTAAGGGCCATTAATTATGACGGTCACCAATAGTTTCATCAAAAAGCATGAAAAAAACTTTTTGTTGAAAGCAAACATTTGAACAAAATTAGGAAATTACATACATAAGTAGTTCATTTTAAAGATATGGCTACTTTATTTATTTATTTAAACCAAAAAATAGCAATATTTAATAATTTGTAGTTGATTAAGCTTAGGTATGATTAAAATAAATTGTGTTATCTGATGAGGTAAATTATTATTTATTCATTACTGTTCCTTCACAAGCACAACGAACCTTATACCTTTATCGACACTTATATATATAGGTATCTCTCACCTTTATACATATTCAATTGTATGTAGTTACTAAAAAGATGTGAGATGTCTATACTTGAAGTTGTATATATAGGACAGAGGTACCTACAACTAAGAAGAAAATATAGAAAAATGTAGGTAAGTATACCAATCCAAAATCCAAATAAATAGAAAAATCCTTGCGCAGATTCGCTGAAAAATCAAAAACTTATTCTTGTACAGGCGTGGCCTCTGAGAATTATGTCAACGCCCATGTCTTAAAAAAAAGAAAAAGAAACTTGAAAAACTTTGAAAAACTTCCAATAAAGCACATCTCCTATTTCTGCGTCCCTACGGAAAACTTTTATCCACTTTCTAGAGTTTAACTGTGTGCTGGAACATTTATTATGAAAGTTAAACGTATGTACCTACAGTATTCCTGAATTGAATGATTCCAAAAAGGAGTATCTATTCATTCTTATCAGATACAGACTAACTATATATTTTTTCCACAAGAAATCAATCACAAAATGAGCCCTCTTTCTGACTCACGCGTTTAAATATTCACCGCTACTTTTATTTTGTTTATTTCGTTTGCAAAGTATTAATCCTATAGAGATAAGAGTCCTCGCTGAGGCAATTTGTATACATTTGATGCCACTTGCGATTTGCAAGCAATTTATTTTACTCGAACTTGAAACCAACTTTTCTTTAACTAATGACTTAATTTATCTGCTTCAACCATCCAGGACTTTGTTGTATATCCCTTTGTACAACACGTAATCAAACACTGCCTTCTCCACCCAAGCCCGCACCCATCTTTCTGAACTATAATCCTCATCGAATTTGCAGCGTCTTAATCGTTCTCCATTAATCGAACAGTTTGGGGTACAATGGGGTTAATCGGGGGTAATCTCTGTTTCTGCTTCTCAATTTGTTGTAAAACAATGCTGGCACAGGACACGCATTATCAAAACCACCCACACAAAACACGAATGCGAATAAATGACAGATATTAACAAATCTATCATTGTCATTATCATTCGATTTGTTTTGTTTCTTTTGAAATTTTATGGGGTGGGTATGTTTAGGACTTTGATTTGAAGGAATATGGGTGACCGGAGATACTGGGTTGGTGGCAAACGTTATACCAACGATCAGATGTTGTTGTTTTGCTACCCGGGGCGATTCATTTATAGATGCTGGGTGGTAAATTAATCGAATTAAAGGATTCGATTGAGTGTGTGTGCATCTGACAGTGATTGCCTGGATATTAAGAGATATTGTTCGTAGCTTTAGGCTAAATTGAGTATGGATTTATAATTTGAAAATATGTCTGTGAGTTAAGGGAATAAAGGCGTTCGATTATGTGCCTTGAATTGTTTATTAACTGACTGAAATGCAGCTATATTGAATTAAAGTAGGTATATGTACGTATAGTTGTTAGTTAAGAGATCTGATAATTAGTACATTCGGAGGTCAAAATATTGTTTTTATTTTTTAATTTATTCAGTCCTATTCTATTAAAAGTTCACGTGAATGTTCCGCTACATCCGACGGAAAAACGGCTGTCCGATCGTTCTCACATTTCGCTATATACATATATGTATATGTATAGGTACCTTTTCTTTAATAAATCCCCTGATAATACATTTAAAAGTTGACGCACCCAAAAGTCGATTACATGTTCTTCAATCCATTTTGCGGTAATTAAAAATCAGAGCATGTGATATTCAGCCTCTGTGTCGCCCGCCGTTTTCAAGCATGTAACATGTAGTGGTGTGGTAGTGGTATCCTGTATACGTTTCAACAGAATTTCAGAATGAAATATGAGAGTTTCCGGCCGCTTATTTTATACAAAATTGCGGGTTTGCTCTGTACGAGGGGTTTAAGCTCACGTATCAAGAGGTATAGTTCTCTTATATCAATGACTTAATAGGACTTTATAACTTTTAAGGCTTTTGCGGTTGTTTACAGACATCAAAGAGATCAAATTGTATTGAGTTTGGTCCCGGTGTTCACGCTCAAAAATAGTTTGAAATTCATTTTTTTAATTATTTTTTAAGCTTTGAGTTTGAAAATTAAGTTATCAAAAGCTTTTAAAACAACTTTATTTAAAAAGAAAATAATATAATAAAATAATAATGTAAGTTTTTTTTTTTAAATAGAGCCCCCTCCCACACGATTTTTTTCTTGTTCTATCCTAACCTACTTGCTCTAGCTTTCTGGTGCACCTTATACATACATATACCGAACCACCCTGTATACCTAACGCTCGATCTTTTTTTGGACGAAAAACAGTACTTTTTCCTCAATAATTAAAAAAAGCAGTATGTCGATAAAAAAAAACAGTATTTTTCGCAGTACATTTTTTTGAATTTTTGTTTATTTTATTTCCTTAAAACATGAAAAAAGGAAAATTAACCATCACCATCAGGCGATTTATTTCCATTGCTTTTCATTGCTAAGCGATTTCAGCACTGTTTTACCGAAGTAAGGAACGGGTTGTTTTGTGAGTCAAGATTAGAAAAAGAATTCCAAAAACCGCTGACAAAGTGCAAGAAAAATTTATTGCGTTCATTATTGAATTCCTTTGAGTTTTAAATGCCAATGACGAACCGCTGACTGTTTGCATTAATTTTAATGAGTGAAATCAGAGAACTTCATCTCTATATAAAAGTGGTATAAATTTCACCAAGAAATTTTTCATTGAGGAGCAAATTTTCTACTCGGAGATTAACAATGTAAAGATGAAAATATCCCACTGTCATTCACGTTTGCTTACAAGCTAAAAAAAACTGCTGATTTGAAGTTCTGTATATCTCAAAATAAAAGCAGTATTTTTGAAAAAAAAAAAAAAAACAGTTCGCAGTTTTTGAGAGCAAAAAACAGTATAATTCTGCGAAAAACAGTACAGATACGAGCGTTATGTATACCATATGTCTTAAAATCAAATTCCAATATCTATTTTACGATTTTCATATATCATACAACTAATGTGCATCTGTTTTAAAAGTCAAATCTGGAACTGGATTCATTGTCTCTTATTGTGCCGCATGATACAAAATAATAAGTAAATAAATGCATGAATTTGAGCCCCTTCTCTATATTGGTTTAATTACTCTAATTACACCACCATTAATCAAATCGTTAACAAAACATGCGAAAATGTCCTTTGGCTTTATACAAAACACATTCAACTAAAGGCTTACCCAATAATTTATGAGTTAATGTACATGCAATTAATTGCACCTGGCGAAGATGCAAATCATTCCGCAAAATATCTCCTCAATCCTTACAAAGCACGTTGCTACACAAGCAAAGCATTCGCGACTTCAACCCATTCATCATTTAATTTTGTACATCAGCAAGTGATACTAATGCTAATAATAACCTTCCCCTACCATAGCATATACAAAACAATGTTAAGCAAAAGGTTAAACACGCACTTTCAACTAGGTACCCCACTTCCAAAAAAAACCCCATTTGGAAATTGCAAAGTGTTAGATTCACACCAATAAAGCAAGTTTAGATCAAACACACGTAAAGCCATTAACAATATTTATGAGGCGTTATTCAGCCAGATGCCTTTCGCGTAAAGGCATAAAGCTTCTAACCACCCGCACCCTATGTTTGGAGCAAATGGCAATATGCTGCCGACTCGACAGGCAATTTGATTTTGTGCAACTCTCGCTTAAAAAAAGGAAATTAAATTGATAAAGTATATTCCTGCTAACTTTCTATGGGTCGATTGTGAAGCAACATGGTAAGCAGCCGAATATAGCGAGCTTAGTTAGGAGGCTTCAATATTCGCACTAATGGAATTACTCCTTGGAACTTTTGCAAACATCCTAGAGCAGTTAGATGGTTTCAAATGTGAATGGTGTATCTCTAAGCTGAATGTTATTCTTTATAACTCGTGAAATTAGTATTTATGGGGTGATGGTTGCGAATCACCTTACCCGATTCGGTTGATAGTAATAAAAATAAATTATTATTTGCACAGTCAAAAGCTAATGGGGTGGGGGTTTGAAGAACCATCTTTCTATATTGTTCACTAACGTATTTCTGACTAGGTTGCAGCTGAAAGACAATAAAAATGATTTAGTTATGTTCATTTTATAAAGTGTTGTATAGCCTATATAATAATCATTCTAGAGGCTATTCCCCAAACTTTGTAGAAATATTTTGTTGCTTTCAATTTTTACTTGCAATTATAGGTAAGGTACTATAAGGCACGTTATGCATTCGTGCAAACAAAAAATTTTGAGATAACAATGAAACATGACATTACGATGATAGAAGACGAAAAAAGTGGGTCCGGAAATTCTGTCTGTCTGTCTGTCTGTCTCTCTTTCTATCTGTCACTCTGTTTGTATCAGACATTGACGTATTAGATATGGACCGCCAGTAGCCAACTTTACGCGTGTTCCAACATAACAAGGGGCGCCATTAACTACTAGCAGGGAATCTGCGTAGCAGTGATATGATTTTTTTAATAAATTATTTACTATTGAAATATTTTGGTGGAAATTATTATCAAACTACTTTTATTTTACAAAACACATCCACTCCTTACGCAATGAGTTACTTATATGAATGTATTATCGTATTCATTTAAATTCTAATGGCGAAATTAGTACACGTATTTAATACTAAAAGATGATGGCGTTTTTACGCTGTTTTTAGCTGGAACAAATTTTTTGGCTGTTTGTATGAAATTTTCAACCGACTGGCGGTCCATATCTAGTACGTCAATGGTATCAGGAACTACAGCCTAAACGGCTCAACCGATTTGCTTCAAACTTGGTACATGGGTTCGTACACCATTCCTTAGAGGCGAAATTGATTTTTTTTAGCTCAAAAAGTAACAATATTTGCCATTTGTTACTTTTACCGTTATAAAGAAGCTTATTTTTTCGAAAACGGTTTTTAGAGATGGTTTAATATCTTATCTAAATGATTTGATAAAATTTCAATACAAACATTTTGCAAAAGTGCTTAGTTTTAGTTTTAATTAATTTTTTTATTTAATTTTTTGTAAACTCAATATTTGGAGAACCACTTTACTGAAAATTTTAATTTTGTATGCATAAAATGAAAAATATTTAGCACTTAAAATTGGCATAATTCAAATTCGAAAATTTATAACAATTATTAAGTAAACATCGATTTATTTAAAAACCGCTCTAAATATTTTTGAATTATTTATTTCGGTTAAAAGGTAGTTTTAGCACTTATAAAAACAATTCATAAGATTTAGTTCGTATTTCTCATTTATATTAAAACAAATTATAAAATTTATTTTTAGTTGAAAAATTTAAATTTATTTTTGTAGCGACGTGCTACAAGCTACAAGAGCAAGTTCGTGCGACCCAGTCGTGCACTTTCCTGTCAGAGCATATTTTGTATTTCGGTTTTCCAGAATATTTTCCTCATTTCAAAAATATTCATGTATTTCATTTGATAAACAAAATTTAAATAATAAAACTAAACGCTCCGCTGCTGATACAAAATCAAAATCATCCATATCGTCCATATAGCCGTAGCTTAATTTAGCAAGGGGAAAAGAAGAAAGAAGACAATCGCTAACGAATGAAATTAATGTTCGAACTTAAAAACAGTAAAATGACATCTCAATTGAGGGTTGCAAGGTTATTACAAAAATATCTTAACATACATATATTTTTTGTGAATTCAATGACAGATTTTATAAATGTAAAACAATTTTCCAGATCAAAACATATTTTCTAGACTAGAGCAACTGCAAACTTTAAACTGTACGGACTAATTTTTTCGTTTATATTATTTACTTGTCACATAAATTGTGAAAATCCGATATGTTTTAGTTTAAGGTTCATTAAGAAAAGTTAGTGGTTTTGCCAGAGAAGAAGAAATATAATAAAAGTAGAAGAATATTGAATCCGGATCAGCGGGTTTGTGTATTTCAATATATTTTAGAGCATTTGCTACTGACGAGTGCGAACAAAAAAATTGTTTCATAAAACCGTTTAGGTCCTTAAGTATATGCAGGATGTGTCATGTCACTCTGTGGCAGCGTTGAATTCGCATAAAATTTTACCATTGGCTGTGAGCTTACCATAGTAGTGTCATTATAAACAATTGCTGGAACCAAGTGTTAGTCATGTAAAAAATGGAATATGAGGGTTGCCTTTATAACATCAAAAGTTTGAACATCTGATCCTGATAACATGTTTACAGTGGAATACGTCACTATCGAGGAAGCGTATAGTGACCACGGCGTGAAAATCAAACGATCGAACCATATTGTTTTCAATGTTGCTCTCTCTATTATTCTATTAAGATATGATAGCTACAAAAACGATTATCGTTCGATCGTTTTAATTTTACGGAATCGGGGATCAGTTGACCTTTTGAAAGAAATTAATGAAATCGTTCAAAATTATTTTTATTTATTATTTTATTTATTAATTTTTTCAATGTAAGGTATTTAGAATTTGTATTACAACAAAAACATTATATATAACTTTAACCAGGCCACGGGTAAACACTTCCAGCTTAATGATTGCAATCGTAATCTTGGTTGGATATAAAGTTCACTTCAGCTTTTTGTCAAAAAAAGTTATGTAAAAGTTGAACTGAAACAAGCGGAAATTTGCGTATTGACAGGGTGCTTACTCGTCGTCCAAATCAAATCATAATCAGCCCTAACGAGGTATCCGTTCGGAAGAAGTTCAGATCGGAAATGATTTCAGATCGAAACTCAAATTGCGATCGAGGTATCCCTTTCGGAACAGAATAAATAAAGCATATAAACGAACTCATTTGACATTTTCCATCAAATGCTTCATTCACATACAGTGCGTGAAAAATATTCTGATAATTTAAAAACATAATTGTTAACAATGAAGTTAGAATTTTATAATGTAAATGCCTTCAAACAATTAATCAAAACAATTCAAAAATACAAGTATAGCAACTAAATACCAAACCCAATTTATTTTCAATCGAATCAGCAACAACTTTTTATATATATTTTTTTATAGAATGTTCCGCAGCAATTTTTTATCGGAGAACATCTGAAAATATTTTCCGTGTAGCTGTCAAAAATAAAATGATCCACGCTTCGCATCGCACATCAATAGTCTGCGTTTAATTCTATCGTTAGTTTCTCCGATTTGCGTGTCAGAAAACAGATGCCTCCATTAAAAATTCCCCGAATTTGTACAAATCGGACAAAATTTTCTTCCGAACGGATACCTCGATAGGGCTGAATATGTGCTGCGTATACGTATACAAACTTTGGTATTTAATATAGGTAGGTAGGAATGGCGGCTATTCTACTAGAATAAAAACCCAATGAGCGCTTGGTTCGCCGTTTTGATACCATAAACTAATGAGACCTATCATTATGTGGAGGTTGGGATATCATTTTGGTGACTATGGTGTATTAAGGGGTGGAATTGTGTTGGGAGGTGATCCCTTTATTACCATTTACCATAGGAAAATAAGAGATCCTCGGGTACCTCAGCCAAGGGAACTGGCCCATACCCCCCACCAGGCTTTATGCCAGGCTGTTAGCTCCGATATGTCTGTCTTCGCCAAAAACCTAAACAGGCAGAGTGCTGGGTGGCTTAGGGTAGAACCAGTTTCCTCGTGAGATCGATTCGATTTAGGGAAAAACATATGATGTCCGCCGTAGACACAAACCGCCTACACGGCTAAAGACGTGGTTCCTGCGGAAATCATGTAGCTTTCTTGATCCGGTTTTTCGGCTCATGGAAAAGGTGAGATATTGGTACGGTAATTTATAATATAAGGTTTGAAATTGTTTTGATTGGGAGTAAAACCCTTAGTTACCAACTTCCATATAGGAAGGCAAGGAGATCCTCGGATACCTCTACCAAGGGAAGTGGCCAGGCTGTTAGCTCCGATATGTCTGTATTCGCTAAAAACCTAAACAGGCAGGGTGCTGGATGACTTAGGGTAGGACCGAATTTCCGTTGAGATCAGTTCGATTTAGGGAAAAACATGATACCCGCAGTAGTCTTAGCCCGACTACACGGCTAGAGATAAGGTTCCCGTAAAAATCATGTAGTTCTCTTGATCCGTCTTATTTACCCATAGAAGTGGTGAGATATTGATATGGTTTGTTACGTTTTATAGCCATTTGGTTGCATTCAAAAAGCCAATGAGGTTACTTATATGCTCACAACAGAAAGTTCGTTAAGGTTGTCAATAAAGTACTGACCGAAGTATTTAATATAAATCGACCACTTCCATTTACTAAGTTATTAAAGTAGCTTTTGAGGATATTTTGTCGTAAAACACAATCATCTAGTTGTTTTTCGTGGAAATTTCCTGCTTTGCTCGTAATCTTGTGTATGGTTTGGTGTGAAAAGCTAATCATGGTCCCAATCGAGATCAATAAAAATTAAAAACGAATATGTAAACAAAAAGGGCAAACGAAATGTCAAATGTCAAAGTGTGAGTCAAAAAAGGTTTCTACACCATAGAATATATTGTTTCCCTAATGGAAATCGATATTGTGGGAACAAACAATTCTTTCATCCGATCTTACCTCAAAATCTTAGCTGTCGCATTAGTATGCAGATACCGAACAATTCACAATTACAGTGAAGAAAAATTATTCAATCCGATGGTAAAACAAAATATGATTTATGACAACAAGACATGCGAAACCAAACATGTGTATGTTAACAGGGGTCCATTCAAAGAAAAACCGGAAGATTAGGGTATCCTTTCCTCATGAAAAGTAAATAAAAATTGAATTCTCTATAGCATTATATAGTTTTCATAGAAAATGAAATTTATTGCGGAAATGATAACAAATGAAAAACGTCTAGAGATTCTATTACGTTCGGTTCTATTAGATATAAGGATTATAAAGTTCCAAAATGAAAATAATTCCGGATGTGTAAAAAAATACATAAAAGAGAATACAAATATCCGGAAGGCATGTTGTCAGTGACTATACTCTGTTTCCTATTTTAAGTTTTTCTCTTAACGAAAAGATTTGGGGGTAGTTGTAGGTATAGGTATACGCAACTAAATATTCTTCTTATGACACATTTTAATAAAAGTTTTTCGTTGTGACCAACAGCAAAAACATCACTAGGTATATTAGAACATTTTGGTTTTTAATAATGCATAGAATTTCGTTGTCATGTTTTGCATTGGAAGGAGACAAGATTCATGTTTCTCCTTTGCCTTTCGTGTACCCACATCTGTCCGAGACATTCATTATCCGGTCACACAGGCAAATGACAACGGACCGTATATACTGGCCAAGGCGAAAAGATATTAATTGAATAATTATAATGGTCGTCGTCTTGTTATGGGTTATGACATGGGTTAGGGGATGTGGAACCTTGCTAATTGTCTGTAAGGATATGCACGACATCATCCGGTATGAGTGGTTTCGGTTCATACGTATAATCATTACACGCTAAGAAGGGAGGATACGTTTGTCATAATTATTGAAGTTCTTGTTGTGTGATTGCTATGTAACGTTGTATGTGTAGATTTGTTTAGCAAGGAGACACCTGTGGCGCAAAACTGTCACTTAAGGATGCTCCAAGTGTAGACAAAGGATATAATGTAAGGTTTGTTTATGGTAACTGACATGAGTATTGACAGTATTATTTATACAAACTACATACTTAAGGGAATGGTACGATTGATAGAAACCTAGAAATTAATACAAAATACAATGCAGTAAGAAGGGTAATATGTTTGGGTGAAAAGTTTTTGTGAATTTCCGCTGGTAAAAATACAAATGATAAACAAGTTTAAATTATTTTCACTGACATTTTCCCTTGTACGACATATTCCATGTATATATAAGTCAACATATCATCATTCATGTGAAAGTGTGTTAATTTAAATGACACATGTGTATACTTCAGTCACACAGTGGAACCTATCCATAACAAAAAATAAAAAATACAAATATTTTAGCGGTATTTTTGGGTTATAAATATTCAACAGTTGCTTTACTTGGAGTAACCAATAAATAGAGCAGTTAACCTGAAATTACAAGAAATGTCCAGGTTGTATAGTGTCTCAAAGTAAAACAAAATTGGAGGCATATGTCCAGGAAAAAAACGATAGGTTCATTAAGATTTACAAACGAAAGCTGAGCTTCAATTTGTCTATGCTAGCGACTGTTATCATATATGGCGTGATTGATAACACTAGTTTTAATTAAAAAAATACACTCGAAACTATACGATTCGTTTTTGACAGTTCAAAAATACCAAACAAAATTTTTTTGATTAGAAAGTGAGAAGCATAATTTTCAACTGAACATACACTTTTTTTTATTAAAAAAAATGATTAAATTCAATATTTCCGAATGAAGTTGTTTTTTAATATGGTAATATTTAATTAGACTTAAATTAATATTTTTAGGACAAAAATAAAACTAATTTAAAAATAAAAATAAAATAATGTTCGCTGTTCAGCTCTTTTGGTTAAAAAAGGTCAATTATGCTTGCTAAAAAGCGCTTATTTATGTTCGTTCAATCATAGATGTTAGCGTAAAAATACGGTTAAATGCATATAATAGACCCTTGACATACTTGTCTCGTAACAATCGAATGTTCTTAAATATACTTTCTATTTAACTTCAATTATTATTATTGATATAAAAATTAGCTTGAAATTTGTTAAATGAAATAAAGTTATTGAAAAAGAAAGGAGTATTGTTTCATTCATTTATCACAAGATGTTAATAAAGCAAGTAATGGAAGCAATTCATTGAGAATTTTCAGTTCACTTCACTCATGCCAATAGATTTAATTTCTTCAGTCGCCTGTATAAGGCACCATTATTGTGTTGTTAAACGTTTTTTTTGATATTTTCTAACAATGTGTCAATGATTTCGCATGGGGGTCACAACTTCCCACCATTTTATTCTATCATGAATTTACATGCAAATTTCGTCAGTTTTGGATTTTTTCATGCCCCTGAGGCAAACTGATAACAGTTGCATTTGTTTGTTCCAGGAATTCTAATGCTTGCCTTTTCTTGTTTCATTACTTTGATACTGAAATGGGATGCTACTGCCTTTGTACTTTGATCCAATTTTACAACCGAGCCGGTAATTTCTAGACGCGTTATCCAACGACCCCATATACACGCTTTAAGGTATTATGTAGGGGTGAGTATCCCTCATTCGTCTTATTATATGACAAGCGGGATTAACTACAGTGATATTCAGACCCACCTCGCTTGAAGGATGTATATGTTACAAAAACCAGTACTATTTAAAGAGTTTATTTTTAAAGTGAACCGTGATAAATCAAAGTTCTTTAAACTGGAATTAAGAAGACAGTATTTAAAAAAAATCTTTCAAGCCTTTCAAGGCATGATTTTTAATAGAAATATATTGTTTGGTGGTTTAAAAAATTATTATAACTCCTCTGAAGAAAACAAGTACCTATTCGCACTTAAAAAACTAATTAATCTGATTTCTGGTTTTCTATGTGACTTTAAAATTTCATTTTTAAATTAAGTGCTACATTAAATCACATCCTTTTCAGTCCTGGAGATGCAAACCTCAAAATTCCATTTATAATATCTTCAAAATAAATATCACAATATTTAATATTAAAAAAAAAGGTGAAAAAATCTCGTCACATTAATAAGGTTTTCTTTTGTGATAAACAAACAAATAACACAAATCACAACAATGCCATCTCTTCCATAAAATTGACGCTCCACAAGAATTCACCCCCAACCATCCCCACAACACATCAAAATAGATGAAGACCTAGTTAAAAGATTCAAATATTTTTCTTTTTTATTATTCTTGATGTCGGTTTCAAATGACTCCCATTAAAAAAGATAAGAAACGAAACACGTTGTTAAAATCTTCCATTTTTGTACCACCCATTGCCGATGAAGGTCCTGATTGTCTCCTCATCACAATGCCACCACTCTATACATATATAGGTATAGCTAGCGGAGACGGGGTGGGGTGTTGTAATGACTTCTGTTAATGTCCCTTTGGTCTGGAAATTATATTATGTTATTATATTCTGAAAAGGAGTTGCCACAAGTACTTGTGTGCGCTGCCAAACAAAATGAGAGGGTGTCATTTTTGTTTAATTAAACGAAAGGCGAGAAATTTAGCAGGCCCCCCACCCCTGCGACCCCTGTGTGTCGTGAGTGAAGTGATCCAGGATCACAGCCGAAAAAGGGTTAATGTTGGCGTTTCCCCAAGCTCTACCTTCAATTATTATAAATTATATAACATTACACATTTTTAAGATGAGGCATTTAGGGTTTTGTGTGATAATTTTGATAAATGTTATGGTTTTCCTGATTGCCCTGATCAAGGGTGCGGGCTTGTTAGTTTTGCAAGGGATGAAACAGTAGCCATTGTTTATGCGTGTGAGATATTGTTTGAATCAATGAAATTCAAATGCAAATCCAATCCCCAGCTGAATAAAAATTGGAAAATGAATTTCATTCCTTCATCTGATAAAAAAATCATAAAATAACAAAATCATAAGGATAAGTAATTCATTTTCTAGCCGACTTTGGAAAAATCTTTGCTCTTTCATAATTGCGGGTAATTACGGGTGGTTTTTCATCCGTTGTTGAATTTTAAGAGAAGTAAAAAAAAAATTGATTTGATAGAACGAGGGTTTTAAATCACCATGAAACCGCATGGAAAAATAATGAAAAAGTAATTTTATTATGGAAATTCTGTTTACTTAAGTTGGCACGTTGTGATTTATTTATTTTTTTTATTTTTTGCTCTATTTTATCCTCGTTATCCCAGCCTAAGAAAAAAATTGTGTTTTGTTTCAAGTGGTAAGAAAGAGAAAGAAACATTTCACGTAAAGTCACCGGGTGGAGTTACAATTTATTTTCATTAATTTCTAATAAAGAATTTAACCCCTTTTTGAGTAAAAGATATCACATTTACTTTTTCGGAAACGAATGCCATCCTTTCTTTCCTAACCCTTTTTTAAATGAAATGAAAGACAAAAAAAAACTAATTGCAACGGCATGCCTTATACCTACCTCGAGATTTACATTTTAATATACAAATTAATTGCCAAAGTTAATCCCATTTTCATGGCGGAAAATTAGCTGCCAAAAATATTAAAACATTTTATATTACGGTATGGTAGATATTTGATGGAGTGAAAACTTCTAAGGGTAGCATAGTACTTCAAAACTTTTTTACTTATGTATCCAATATAGATATACAGTTCTAGTTCAGATGAAGTGGAACCAATTATTTATCTAGAGATGTATATTGTATACAATGTGGAATCGTCGATACCACTAAGTTATAAGTTCTAAGAAACCACAGGAGTTAAATTAATAAAAGAAATGAATGTTTCGCATTTACTTGTTCTATATGCAGTTGCTGTGACTTTGCAAGTACCTAATTCCTTTATGAGAAATAATTTCCGAAATTCCGTCAATTAATTAAATATGAAATAACTAGGTAAAAAAAATACTTTGAATATTCATTTCTGAGCCTAGAGTCTTATAAGCAAATCATGGTAACTGCAGGGTACCGGTACGCCATTAATTAAATTTCCGGTCTTCAAAACATACAATTTGCAAAAAAAAAATTTATTAAATTTTTTAATAAAAAAAATGTTATGAAAAAAGCAAAATTTAAAAAAAATGCTTCTTTTTGGAGCACCATATCTCGGTAGCATGTTATACGTTCTACAAAACATACCTGGACATTTTTACCGTAGAACGTAAGGTTATAACGATCAGGAAAACGAAACAGAAAAAAATTTCACATCGAGAATTTATTTATTTTCATTTCTTTTATAACAAAAATGTTTCACTTAGCGATGGCAAATAACTCAAAGAATTTTTTGTGATGATAAAATTTTGAGTCGAACAATTACTTATGGTAAAAATCGCATTCATTTATTTTCCTGATGGAATTTAATTTTTCGTACGGAAATTCCATCAGGAAAATTATCAAATGTATTTGGAGAGAACAATTTCAATTTAATTTTTTTTTTTTTTTTTTTTTTTTTTTTTTATTTGCTGTTTGATTTTTTTTAATGAAAATTCCGAAATAATGCTTTTTTAAACTTTATTTTTCCAATAATCTGCCTTACCATTATAGGCAGGGAGTTCCATAGTCTGATGGCATAAACAAAGAAAAGTCTCGAAGAATTTAAATAATAATTAATTAATTATTTGTTACAAAAAATACGTGCATAATTGGATTTTTTATCATCAGAAAAAATTGTGAAAGTTATTTGCCATCGATAATTGTAGCATTTGTGTTTCAAATAAAATCAATACATAGTTAATTATCTATTAAAAAAGTTTTTCCTGATTCGTTTTCATGATCGCTATAAAAACGGTATACGAACATGTGAAAAAACTAGCATATTTCTTAAATTTTTTTTAGCAAAATTTGAAAAAAATACCCCTTTATCTTGGTAACGACGTGACATACAAACATGTTTGAATAATTAATATTGTAGCAAATGTAACGTTTTTATTTATCTCAAAAAAAAAAAAAAAACTGTTCCACCACGTTTTGTTTCGAATGTTTAATAACTTTATAACTATTTGCATATACCTATGTGAACAAAAGTTTAGTTTTTTAAGTATTGCGAAAATAGTAAGTTTGACTTTTAAGTAATAAATCACTGGAAATATTATAAAATTAAAATACCAAAATTAAAAATTAATCTGATCGAATATAAATAAATATATAACATAAATATTAATATAATATCGAAACGATAATTATGGCGTAAATATGATCTTTTAAACTGCTTCACATTTTGGCGAACTTTTATATTCTTAAAGTTCTGGTAAGCCTGCAATCAAAAATTTGGGAAAAAAGTATTTTGTGAAAAGTTTTTTTATTAATTTATTTTCCTCAAAAAATACAATCAATTTTTTTTTTATTTTTATGAGTGATTTGTTGCCAACAGTACATTGCGGTCGAACCGTACTTTTTTGATATATTGTCAGGCTTCAACTTCAACATCTCCTGGAGCATAGTGCAGCAACAAGATCCTTTCATCTGTCCCGATTCGCCGCAACTGGCCTTAGCTGTGGCCATGACTGAATTCCTTGAGATTAAGCTTCTTTAACTACAGATGACCTCCAAGTTGGTTTTGGTCTTCCAACGCGTCTACTTCCCTGAGAATTCAATTCGAAAGATTGTTTCGGTAAACTTTTTTGATATATGTATTAGGTGCCGATTATTACGTTGAAAAATATAAAATTTGTTAAGGATTTATAATTGACGTACCTACCTATATCGCAAATAGAAAACTTAAGAGAGAATTTTAATACCAGAGTTCTAACGACATAGAGTTTGAAAATTTCTAAAAGTAATCTTTTCTGTAGAAAATAATGTTTATCATTAAAACAGTTATGTATATGATGTACATTTCTATAGGTAATATTGTTTGTTATTCAATCTCATATTCTTTCTATAAAAAAAAACTTTTTCTTATCTACTTAATGTTCTGTAAGCTCTGATAAAAGATACACGTATTACACCTTATACGAAAAAAAAACTTTGTATCTATTTATGACTTAATCATCTGCACCAGCATGTTGTTTTCTTCCCTCAAAATCTAATCGATATTTATATTTTCCATTGAAAACCGTCAAAAATAAAATGAACGAAGATGAACCCTCGTACAGAAGTGCGAGAATATAGATTTTCAACGAAGGGACATCCACAAATTTCCTGTGTGGTAAGCCGAAAAAAAAACTTAATTTATCTGATTGAGCGTGAATAAATCCAAGAGACGGTATACTCTCTCTCCAGCTCCATATAAATACAACAAGGCTATTATATTTTGCTAGAACATGTATTGCGGCTTCGTTTATTGAATTAGCCCAATAAACCAGAAAAACAAGCGAACATCCTATAAGTGGGGGCTGGGGGGTGTCTGGGGTGGGTGGCAAACCCAATGAGCTGTATGCCAATGTATGTATGTCTATTTGAATGGATATTATTTTTGCACACAGGACTTAAGGGTTGTTAACTACCCTGTCGTAGACTATAAACGCTTCATCATCATCAACATCAGTATCATTATCCTTGGCAATGGGAAGCGATATACTTGGTAACACGCTCTTCCTCTTGTCGTCTCATACATTCATACAATGTGTGAATTCTTGAAAGGACTAGTTGTTTTTGTGTTATTGTGATTTGGTGATGGAGCTATACACTCATCATTTAAAAGTTTTTCTACCTAAGAGAGTTATTAAATTGTATGTTGTTTTGATTGGAAAAATTGTTTCGTTATATTAATAACTTCGCACAGAAATATTACTCTTTTTATGTTTGTATACGAATATATATTGGTAGAACTTTTAATTAGCAAAAAAAAAAAAAAATACTAGATAATATTGTTATGTTAGATATAAAAAACATCGATTCCATCACCACCGCGACAAAGTATCTATATAAAAGTTTTTAGTGCAACCATATCAGAATCAATCATTTGACTTCTGTACCGTGATCCTCGCCGTTAACCTTGTCTGATCCTTATGTATAAATTAGGTGCTAAAATTGGAACAAAGTTTCTTTTAAAAAGCAAAAAATCTTTAAATTTGGGTTCATTATAGTTGATAAGATTGGTGTTGTTAGTTTAAGGCCCGGTCTTTTCAACTCTTGCTAAATCTGTGGTTTGGTCACCAGGGAATTTTCCTAACCAATTGTTTTCAAACTCGGTTAACTAACAATTCTTCTTTTCAGCATTTTTTCTAATAATGTCAAACAAAATGAAAAACAATTATTTTCCCAGAACGTTACAAATATATACCATCAATTTAAGGGATTATAGTTACTGGTCTTTATATAGGATGTGACATGTGAGCTGGTTGCTGCAGAATAGATGTATCGTTTTTTGCCGTTGACAAACGCATCGAATATTGCAAAATTATTAGGTAGGTACTCGGGAAGGTAAATACCTATCCATAGACGACAGATGATAGTTGATCATAACTTTTGTTAATATGTTGTTGTTTTAGTTAAGCGATGATCAACTATCTATCAACCAAGCAAAATTGACTGGTTAATGAAATCTCTATTAACCATAGATTCTCTGATTAAAATTTTGCTAAAAGACTAAATCGCTATTAACCGACTGGAATAATGACAGTTAGCATTGAAATTCACCTGGTTGACGTAATCTATTGTAACCCTAAGTTATCTTGTTCAGATTTAAGTTAAAAAGACAGAATCTATGGTTACCAACTGAAATAACCCATGATTATACTGCCCTCCTAAGCGAAAAGGTCGTAACGCATTTTTTTTAATTTTATTTTTCTTGTTTTGTTTAGTCTCAAACTCTGAAACCTGATGATAATTAGGTATACATATATTATTTAAAAAATAGTATAAAGTAATTAAATAAATAAGTTTTACCAAAAAAAACTGTCTAGGAAAATTCGTCATTTCTCAGCATGCTTCGCTAAAAATTGTAATTTGAGATACGAAAAGACTGGAAAAGACCGGCCCTAAGTCCTTGTGGATTTCTCTATTAAACCATTCAAATTTAAGTAAAAAAAAGGTTTATAAGTAGAAATGGATTGGACAAAGAGAACCATATACCATTGCAAATAAAGGCACCATAAAAGGCAAGTACGAATCCGAGAAACATTTGATAGAAGTGCTCCATGTTCCATATAAACAAACGAGGCTCCTGGAAATCACACCGGAATAAAATTAGGTACGTTAGATTTTTTTTTTCAAAATGCCAAATTTTGAAGGCTAAAAATAGGAAAAAGTTTTAAAAAGAATTTTTTTCACGCTTAAATATAGATGTAATTTTTAAAGTGCGTCATATTCCACCATAGGATGGCTGATGTGATTCAATAAATAATAAATATAAATAAATTTTGATCTTATTTGACATTTGTATTACTTCTTTGTGATCCGAACCTACTTTAGGATGAAATTGATTAGCTTGGATAATTTCCAATAAAGTCCCGATGTTTCATCCCGAATAATCAGACTTCGCATCGAAAACAGCATTATACAAAAAGGTTTTCAAACCAATTGATTATACTGACTTGACTTTGGGTCTAACATTAGTACGTCGGTTGTTTTAAAATTTAATTTATTACACTTGCAATAAAACGAACCCTTTATACATCAATTAAACTTAACAAAGCAAAGTTAAAAGTCATTAACCATCGATTAATCCCTGAACATTGCTATCTGCAATGTTTCTCTCCCGAATATTGCAATATTCCAATATACTCTATAGTCTTTACAGTAACATACAGCCTTGGAATTCATTCGATCGGATTCAGATAAACGTTTTGGCCCACAACAACAAACCAGACCAACAATTCCTTCATACATAGTATATATGCAAATGTAGCGATTAAAATTGGCACTCGCAATAAAACATTGGCTGCCCTGGTTCGGTGTTCTCTACCATTCAATGGGTTCCCTATTGTAGCAACTGATTCCACTCAACTGTGTCCATGGAACCGGAATTCGAAAACCTATCAGGATATAAAGCGCCCCATTAAACGGACGTTTGGTCATTGTATTAATGGATGTTTATGGTCAGATGGTGTTCGGTTTACAATGCAGACGACATATATGTATATACGAGTATACGCATAGAGTGGCACGGTCGGCCCACCGAGTGGGTTAAAAAATTGAGTTTTATTGTCGATTATTGTTAAATGACTTCTGCAAAATTTACTTCACATCGAAATTCAAATTTGCATCATACTAGCAGACTCGAATGCAACAACTCTCAAACCTTAACACCTCCGGTTATCCTTAAAACATGTTTTTTGCTTCATTTTTAATTCGAATCCATCATAAGTAATTTCCTCTTGGTTCAGATATTTTTTTTCTGTTTTATTTTTTAATGTAGTCCCCAGAGATGGAGAGAATCCCGGGATGTCCTTAAAATACCATCGGGGACGGAAATAACAAAATAAGCAAATTGTCTGCGAAATAAAAATTACTTCCGAAAAGATTTTCTCTGGAATTTGCCTTTTCCCAAGGATTTTTTCCTTTTGTCGGAGATTTCCTTTTAGTATCTTAAGAAATACGAGTAGAAATGAACATTTTTTGGGGGAATGGACAATAATTATTGGAAGGGATGTTTGATTTAGAGGACAAACAAAAAAGAAAACGCAGGAAAAAAGTACTTGACCTGTTGAATCAAGAATAGCTACGCTTTATAGCCAATAAATTATGCAGGTTTAAAGAGGACAATGTTTTTTTTATAATTTGATAAGCTATACATAGGTACGTTGGATGATGTTAATAGCTTTGATTAATTAATTTTATTTTGGTTAAGTTCTTCGAAAAGCAGGATTTTGAATAATTCTAAAATTTAAATGTGTTTTCCCATATTGTTTGTTAACGCCGGAAATCTTATAGTCTAAGAGCTAGCGACAAAAATACTTACGTCATTTGATAACGAAAATATTATCATCTCCCAACACGTTTGACAAATAATTCGGAAGTCTGCCAAGCTCCAGTGGTGGGTGTGGCCACCACGCACCCTTAAAGGTGTTAAAAATTGTATGGAGCTTGTATGGGAAAATTTTGTCGTTGCAAACTAATAATGGGATCTTATAAAGCGGCAAAATACAAACATATATTACTATGGAGAGAAGGGGTGTCAATTTCCCTCCGTTTAACCATTAAGGCAATTTTGTAAACATAAAATAAATTTTATTTTTTTAGAAAATTGCCCCTCCCGGTGAAATAAGGGGAGATATACCCCCCTCCCGATGGTAAAATAGACTTGTTGTTTGTTCCTATACTGGATCCCATTATTAGTTTGCAGCGAAAAAAATGTGCCCGTACATTTTTTAACCTTAACAGTGCATGGTGGCCACACCCACCACCGAAGGGTTGGCAGACTTCCCGATTACATATCACACTTGTTGGTAGATGATATTAGGGCTTATTATTTTCGTTGTCAAATGACGTAAGTATTTTTGTCGCTAGCTCTCCGTCTATTAGCTTCGAAGTAAAAATAAATTTCAGTCTAAAAAATTTGTTATGATGGCAATAAGGCCAAAATGATTATTATTAAATATATTTTGGGACTTTCTTATTGGGCACTTTCACTGTCGACAACAGTGAACAAACTTACGCGAGTAATTTACCGAAGAAAGTGCGGATTATTAATAGGTTAAATAAAGAAAGAAAAGTGTCAACATTGTTTTTACTTTGCAGAAAGTATACAACTGAAAAACATTATTCATTTTACGAGATAAATATACTAGATAAATACATAAGATTATACGATGTGTTGATTCTCTTAGTAAATAAAAACACTTTTTCAAATTATTGAAAGTAAAAATGTTAACTATACCTATCTCACGGAATCAAATTCAAAAATAATTTTTTTGACGTATGTTGCGTTAGTGTTTATAGCACTCAATAACAATTATTCTCGAAGAATCCCGAAGTATTCTGAAAGCCCAATGTCTCAGAAAGTGATCAAAATATCACACACCATATCACCATCAAAATATTGCAAATCAGGTTTGGTATGTAGATTTGATACTATCGTTTGCTAATAGATGTCAATGTTTTATGTGTTGTAGCTGATGTAGCCCAATAAATGTCCTATTGAATAAGATGTATTCATCTTTCGAGCTCCAAAGATTCTCCTATTCTCCTTCTTAATTCCATTTAGTGAATTTAGTGTTTAGCTTACGTTGTTTTGCAGATCATACATATTACAACAAATCTTAGGCTTAAATAACCTAAGCATTGGTTAAATTTTAACTTTCGGGCCTTATTATAACTGTAAGTAATTTTGATGTGGGGCTCAAAAAAAAAAAAACTTCATCGCGAGTAAAAATTGGAAAGCCATTAAGTCTACTGCCTAAATCGTTTTTGCCATAATAAACCATCTTACCATTTGCCTACACCAAACGTGTTGTAATCCAATTAGGTACATCATGTTCGTGCTCGATTGTGCTTAATGGACCATTTCTACCATTAAAATTCATCTCCGATATGGCCTTGGCTATATATATTGAAGAGATAACGGGCCAACTTTAACTACGTCAAAATGTCATTACGGACAAAAACTTTCTCTTTTACAGATAAAAAAAAGTTTAAACTGTGGAGGGGTGTTTTCTAAATGGGTCCCCAATGGAGATGTACAGGTTTGACGAAGCATTATAGATGCTGAAAAATTTCCGGCCATTCAAAAATCGTCCCTCGTAGTATTATTCCTAGTCCTTGGACTAATACAGCGAACAGGTGATAATTCCAACGATAAATAACCAACCGTTCAATGCGTAGTGCAACCCGGTGCGGACATCACTGGCTTCCGTTGTCGATACCTTTTTCATGGACTCAGAGTGTCGATTAAGCGAAAGTGCCACTTGTACTTAAAAAAACGAAAACGTCGATTTCAACCCCCATTGTTCGTTGTCCTTTACCAACTTTATCTCCCTCTCCACAGCCTGACGGTTTGCCACCGGAAATTTGTTTCTTTCGGAAGTACGTTCGGTATGGTTTCGGTTGTATATGAGTACGGTCCGTAATGGATCATCGTGATTGTTGAGAAGGGTAAAGTAGCAGTATAAGCTTCAACCTGGCAAACAAACAAGCCGGCTGGCACTGGTCTGCCCACTGGACAGGACAATTAATTACCCGGTTGTAAAGTCGTTTACGTATCCTTTGCTTAGCTTGTGCTGCCGGTTTGCATAACTAATGATACAACTTTGTCCATCACATAAATTGTGGTAGAACCAAGAAAAACGTTGCAGTTGGACAACTCGTAACTTAAAAAAAAAAAGAAGGATTTTCTTACTCCAAACGGGTTCAACAATGACATCTTCTATTAATTCGAATCGACTCCACCTCTTGGGAATGACAAACAATAATGACCAAAAAGTAATCTTGGTGGTCATTCCCATGAACCCTCTTAATGAGCCAATCGTATCATAACATTGAACAATGGCAGGACATGGGCTATAACATGCTGTTGCAGTTAATTCCATGATCGAATCCCTTGTAATCATCGTCATGATAATGATTATCATCTTTATCCCGGTCGCCCGAAAACGACAACGACAATGGCGCCCGCCACTAAATAAGCAATAATAAGAAATAGCAGAACACCCGGGCGTATGAAAACTTTCTCAATAATCCTGTAGACTCCATTATATTTCTGGCGGTGAATTTTTTTTTGTGTGTTTCTTGTGTGGGGCTGGCAAATGGGGTAGTTATATCCTCATTAAACGATTTGCAACAGGAGCAAGAAAAACTCGCAAGAAAAGGCCGTTAATTTCTTTTTATGAACCAGCTGGGAATCATTATGCTGTTGGAGTTGGTCCTGGAAGTACTGCAGCTAAGACAAAGATAAACATCACCTTGGAGAGGACACGCAAACAATGTCAGCAGGAAAATAAAAACAAAGAGGATAGCAACGGTAATGGCAATTATCTAGTTCATTCCATCCGGAGTGGGGGATTGGGTTAAAGAATACTGAATTGCAGAATTTTTCTTTGCGCCAAGTGGTAGTTGAAGGACAATTTGGTCATCTTCTTGACGGCATAAGCACCTCTGAAACTGTGAATTGCTGTTCTGATTAATTCTTTATTGAGCTTGGATTGAAGGGGGTTGTCTTGAAGTAAATAAAAACCACCCCCTTTTGGGATATATTGAGGGTGAAAATTTCGCCAAGTCAGATGGTTTTGTAAATCAAATAAGTAAAATAGGTTGTAGTTCTGTATGTAATCTGAACAAACTGTTTTGTGCTATCCTTGATGATTTCTTGCATTCGGAAAGTTTATCTTTTGGCCGCTTGGTTTCATGGTAAATGTTTTTTCTGTGGAAAGTTTGCGTGATCTTTTGCCACAAATTTTGGGCATTATCAATTTAGCGTTATTTTCAAATCAGTTCAGATATTTTCCTAGACTTCATTCCTGAACCCCATTTCAGGCTTCTGTCAAAAGTCAGCTTGTATAGAAACAATAGACTTTATCTTAAAGTTACATTTTGTATCAAATATATTAGAATATAAATTTTATGCGCTGTTTTACTTCCATATCCTCAATTGCTGTCGTATGCCGTTTAAATAAAGCTTCTTTAAACTAAATTCAAAGAAAAAAAAATGTCCACCCACCCTGAAGAAATTCACCCAGAATTTAAAAGAGTCCAATCCCAATGCGCCACGCTGCATAAATGCGACGACGCGCATAAATTAAAAATTTTATCTAAGAACTCTTTCGACATTCGAGTGTCTTAGTCATGTTAATCAGAATATGATAATCGTTTGTCAGAATGTGGCGGGACAAATTTAAAATTAAAACTCAGACAAGTGGAACTTTATCCTGTTCGTTAGTCACCAGAGACTGTGACAGTAACGATTTTCCAACTGAACGCAAATGTTATATTATATATACCTCCGAGTACAATAGAGAGGGGAACGAACAAGGATTTCTTGTCGTAAATGTTAATGGCTCACAGAGCAGAGTTTCTTAAACTTAAGTTTATGTGCGAGCATCATCGTTGTATAAAACCAACTTAATTATTAATACCGCATCAAAAGCAAAACTTTTCCGGCTTTTATTTACATTGGTTTGGCAGTGCAATGGTACAAATCGATACTATGATTCCCTCGAACTCAATTAAGTGTCAAGAAGTTTTTGCTTTGCGTCTAAGAGTCGTTCAATTTATTTACTTTTACTTTCGAATTCTTGATTTTCTTTTGGGAAAGATTAAGTTTTTTGGTCTTAAGATTGACACTTGTTCTGTTTGGTTGACAAAGTGAAATGGAATCACTTAGGCGTGTTATCATCGCAATAACACCTGGTTGGAAGCATGTCCTCGTAAGTTATGCTATCAGAGTGGAATATGTCACTCATAATTAAATCACATAGACTCGCTCTCTCTCCAGGCATTGTTGAAAACGGAAGGTATTAATTTCAAGTGCTCACTTTAGCTATACCCACCCCCGAGGGAATCGGTGTAGTTGAATAACATATATGAACTTCCAGAAACTATACCTTTCGGGAAAGTTTAAGTGTCTGTCAGTTGGTACGGGCTTAGCATGTATAGAATAATCCAATCCGCTTAAGTAATTAAAACTGAAAGTGGGGAATTAACGAAAATAATTTAATCGGAAAGATAATAGCAAAACGGAGGAGGAACACAGAGTGTATCTTTTTACTGTAAACTAAGATATCCTTGAGCATATGGGGATTGACTTATTCGAAGGTATTTCAAGTGCTTTGATAATTTGTGAGCAGAATACATAAGTGAAATGCAAAAAAAGATAAATTTTCCTTAAAACCGTGGAAAAGTAATATAATGAAGAGAATATGGAAATATCAGTTATAATTAGTAAACATGTTCTAGAAAGCATGTGTATTCTTGCTCTTATCCTTATTCATCATCAGGGTTCAATGAAACTTTACAGCTAGGTATAGAAGGAGGTATAGAGTATTTGTTTTTTTTTTGTATTGTCCACATGGAACTGACGTCAAACAATAATACTTAATTCTCAATACGAATACCTACATATATAGTTTGATTTTCACGGAACGAGATTCAAATGTGGGCATAGTTAAAAGTGTTTATGAATTCAATTATGTGCTTTGCTGGATACAATAAATCTTAGTAACTCTTTTCAGCAGGGGTTATTTTGCATCATAAATATTAATAATAATAAAATATAGAAACATTGAGTAAAATAAGTAATACTTATTTGAACTATGTAGGTCTAAGTACTCAACTAGAAAGTTTTATTAAAATATGCAATTAATGAGAATTCCAGAGAAAAATATTATTTAACTTTTGAAAATATTTTTTCAAATTTTTTTATTGAATGAAATTCAACATTAAATAATATAAAAATCGAATTGATGTTTCGGTGACGTCTGTTAAATTTGTTATTAATTATCCAATCAGTGAAAAAAAATGTATATACATATTACAAAATTATTATGTTAACTTTAAATTTTGTTTTAACGCAACAAGAAGTATTATTTTTTTAAGGAATTTAAATCAATACAAAACATGTCAATCTAGTAGACGGCTTGTGGTCATGCTCTACTTTTTACTTAAAACTAGAGTGAAATATTGTACTTATACGTTTTTGATATAAGGCAATAAAAACTCATTAAAACTAACTAAAACTTATTCAATCAGCGATCAAACCAAATCACAATGGCAAGTAAACACGATTGAGCAGCAGTGGCTACAATGGCATTACCGCCACACTGTCAACACAGACTCGTCCCTTTATTGGAAACATAAACGAGGCAAGTTATCTGGGTTGAAAATTTAACGGGTGATCCAAATATATATAATAATATCAAAAGATAGATGTAATCAATTTTTTCAAAAGGAAAAACAATACCGGAAAACGGCAAACACTTAAAAAAATTGCTCTAGTTACATTATAAAATGTTGCCACTTTTCGGAAAATATACTGTGTTTAAAAAAAAAAAAAATATATACATTTTCCGAAAAGTGGCAACATTTTATAATGTAACTAAAGCAAAATTTTTAAGTGAAAAAATTTTTTTTAATCAATAAAACTTGCTATTAACATTTTGTTCACATTTTGATTTTAATCACTAAGCGCAATTTATGTTTAGATTAGCCACAACACAATATGTTACAGATAAGTAAAATGGATAGCATCTTCACCTGTGCCTACGTTTCTACGTTAAACGTTTTTCATTTCATATCCTATAGTAGTTCATATCGCACAAGGAGTAGAAAACTTAAAAATGTGTTTGATATTATTCCAATTATTTTTCCATAGTACTTCAAGAAGATGTCTTCTTAAAATGAAAAGTAGATCCTGTTAATTTTAAAAATGCTTTCTCATAAGGTCAGTACAATACCATACGATTTTTGTTGGAAATACCACGGACTTTAGTAAATAATTGTCATGTTCAAATAGAAAAGATGTTATAATATAGTAGAGATGAGGGTGAGAACGATTATTTACCGTCTATTTTGTCTGCCAACATGGAGTACCTATCGACACTTGAGGATTTCATAAGGTTAAAAAACGCAATTTTTAATTAAAAAAAATTCTTTATTGAATGTTAGATTAGATGTTTATATTTTTTTTCTATACCTACCGCTTTCACATTTATTTTAAAAAACCTCTCAAATTTTCAAAACATGATATTTCTCGTAAGTAAATGACTAATTTATACACTTATCCCTTAATCCCTGTACCCCGTGGTGCTAAATAATTTTTAAACTCCATCCCAATGTGAACTTCATCCAATTAAACTCAAAGTACTTTACAGAATTAAGCGAGACGAATTCAAATTGAGCTCCGATAAAACAAAAGAAATTACAACATTTTTATTAACTAATTTACAGAACACTGTAAGCAGAGATCCTCTCTGCGATTGTGTTCTTCCAATTCAAATTCATACCTACCCGCCAGACGAACCGAATTAGTATTTAAAATAACTGCAAGCCACCACTGCTTCTCTTGAATAAAAACTCACAATTTCTTCAGGTTTTTAAACATCAAGTTCCCAAACCCTTAAAAAGCAACTCCTTCCGGCTTTTTAGTGGTTTAGACAATGCTATTGAATTAACGAAATCATTTCTTTTATTTGCCGCAGTCTGCTTGTTATCCTTTGGTACTAATTCACTTTGCTTGAGCAAAGAGAAGAAGTAAAAGAAGAAAAGCGCGCTTTAATGATTGCGCGCCCTTAAAACACCGTGAAAAACCTTGGAACCTTGCAACGACTGTGTTTACGTCAAGGATGCTTGAAATCATTTCCCCAATTGTTTTTCCGGTTTTTCCTGAGTGGCTAGGTACACAATAGGAAAGAAAAGCTTTTTATTTGTCTTTTGTTTTTGGCTAACCCCAATTTCCCCCCACCCGCACACTACCATCATCGTCAATAATCACGAGACATTTGTTTAGTGACTTTGAAGTATTATTTGTGTTTGTAATTACACCCATACTTACCCGGATTTTTGTTTTCTAATAGAAAGTCAGGTTGTTTTGTTATAAAGAAGATACTTTTTCAAAGAAAAAAATTAAACATTCTTTTAATTCAAGAAACCTATACTGATATTTAAGATGGTGTACCCTTTTAGATTGTCTTGTGTGCGTCTTCCTTAAACACTCGTTAAAAGAAGCAACAACAACATAAAAAAACAACCCCCATTCTCCATCTCCATTACAAGAACTTGACTCAAGGCTACTTGAAGTGATCAAGGAGGATTCGCACTTAGTAAAAAATAAGATTTTATAGCCTTAGCACGCAAAAGAATATAAAAAAAAAGAAAAAAATATCTTGAGAATAAGGAAACAAATCACACCCCATTAAGAGCGTTAAGAAAATCCGCCACTTTTTCACAGATTTAAAGAAGCTTATCGACTTAATTTGAATATTTTCTGGCGAAGAACTCTGCGTTGAGAAGAAAAGAATTGCTCACGCAAAAGGTCCTTTGTGAGCTCCTTGTTCTTTTTTTTTTTTTTGGTTTGGGTGGTAAGATATGGGGATTGCTTGAGTAAATTGCTGAAAATAGGACAAAGGGGAGGACAAAACGTTGTGGAAATAACTTGGGGTGGGCACTTGTTTTCTTTTCAGTATGAACATGACAGTAATGTCAGTTTAAGCAATAAAGTTAATGCATGGCGCGATGTAAATCCGCTCTGATGAAGTAGATAATATTTTAATCACTTCAAATTTGTTAAAAGTGGTTGGTTGGCATTGAAATAGAAGTCAAGCAGGGTTTTATGAAGCAATTGAAGCACTGTTCTTTGAGAAAAATTAAAGGTAAAATTACGAATGTTTCTTCTAAATTCGGAAATGGATTTATGAAAAAGTGAAGTACGCCATTACCTTTGGCTAAGATCAGTGGCAAATTTAGCTAGGATCTATTGAGTCGTTAAGAATTTCAATTCCAAAAACTGCTGTAGATATAGGTTACCCAATTTCAGATACCAAGCTTGAAGGATATAAAACTTGGTATCCAATCAGGTCTATCAATAGCGACCGCGCAACAGTTTGGACTGCAGTGGCTTATGACAGACTGACAGAATAACAGACAAAAAACAGAAGTTGAGACCCACTTTTTTCGACATCGCTATCATTGTAATTCATAATTTCATGTTTGATTGTTATCTCAAAATGTTTGTTTTGTACGAATCCAGAATTGCCTTACAGTAGATATTTTATTTAATCGAAAAAATGAACAAAGATGAACAAAGTTTCATCAAAATCTTAAAAATCGTTTTCGAGAAAATTCGGAAAAACTAAAATCTTAATTTCCGTGCAACCCATTCGAGCATTAAAATTTTTCTGCAAATTAATCCTAATGGGGGAACCATAGTGTGAAAAAGTGCAGTGTTATGAAAAAACAGATAATTCAACAATTTAACCCATTTTAATAGTAAAAAGTTTCAATATTTTTTATGTATAACTATTTTTCCCAAAAAGTTCATAGTTTCGAAGAAATTTCTTCCCCCCAACAAAATTTAGCCCCGGTCCGAATTTCGCGTACTATATATCTATAGGATTTGCTCAAGATATCAATATAAAGGTCTCCGCCAAAATCCAGTTTCGTCGGATTTCTTTAGGTGTAAAAATCTAATTTTCCTGGGCTAATATCTGAGCTAGCGAAAATAATCTATATTCTCAGAAGTGAAGAATTCCCCCGAGAATGAAAACTTTTGATTCTGTAACACAAAGACTTCGGAAATCTCAGAATAAAAGGTCAATTAAGAAAATTGGATTAAAAGGCATATCGATCCATGAAAATACTTATTCTTAACAACTCGAATTCCTTATAGGTTCGACAATGCTTTTGTGAATTATATTGTCGATCGATAAACCAATATTTAGTAAGAGTTCTTCTTTTGTGTACCACTTTGTTCTCAGAACAGTTCAAGCAACATTATTAGTCTACTACATAGTTGCTGAAATGCTTTTTCAAGACGAAAACTAGTTCCCATTTTTAGAAAAAAAAACATATTCTTATGATGTTGCAGCGAATGCAAAAAAAAGATAATTTGAATCTGAGGGTCAGTAATTTTGTAAGAAAAATTTATTTAAGTAACTATTCAACTATTATTTAAAACATTTTTTTTTATTTCAATTTGAATTTTAAAAACCTACAAATTTTAACTTGCCTTAACGTGTGTAATTGCATATTAGAAAATTTCTGAAATTGAAATGTTTAAAATTCAAAATGGTGGAAAGACGCAGACAAATTTTTAGATCTACATATACGTTTTGGGATTTTCTCATCATCATAATACTAACATAATAATATATAATCACATAAAAAAAAAATATAATCTTTTCATTCTATATGATGTACCTCCAAAATGTTCTCCTAGCCAAAATAATTTAAAAAGTTCCAACAAAACAATTCATTTTAACTGACGCTAGAGTTAATTAAGAGACTGACTTTGTTTTTCCAGTTAATTCAAGTGGAAAATGAAATCATTTCGTATTCGCGTTATCGAGCGAATAACCCCTTCGGAGACACTAAAAAGACTTCCACAGTTTGGTTGTAATCCTTTTCCGCATTATATACAAACGCGATATTCTTAGCTTTCATAACTGGCAGTCAAGATACATATCTTACTTTGGGCAATGTTGCAAGTGACACAACAACAAAATCACGGAATTTTTCGTGGGGTTGTTTAATTTCATTTTAAGCACATGCAAAAAGTTGAGGGGGTTATAATATTGTAATAATGTAATTCCTTTACAAGGACACACTGCTTTGGCAAGGAGTGTATTTGTTTTACACAATCCCTTTCAGAATACAGAGTGGTGCAGTGAGAAAGTTCTATACCTTTCCACTGTTGGTGCCTGAGATCGCTTAATGGCTCCCTGGGGAACGATAAAATATAAATTAATTGGGGGTTAGAGTTAAGTGAGTGCTTGGTTAAATATTTTGATCGTGATGTGCCCATAACGAACTACAGTGAATACATAAAACATTTGGAATTTCGATTGGGATGATATTTATTAGACAGACCAATACTTTGGTCCAATACTTTGGTCTGTCTAATTTTCTTTCTTTGTCGCAAATACACAAAAGAGATAAAATAATATGTTATTCTTATTCTTTTGAACTAAAACACTAAAAAAATTGTTAACTGCTTTGAGGTAGTTTTCATGCAACACCATATAATAAGGACAATATTGACTCAAGCATGGCATCAGGTATAGTTAACGCTCGTATCTGTACTGTTTTTCGCAGTATTGTACTGTTTTTTGCTCTCAAAAACTGCGTAAAACTGCGTACTGTTTTTTTTTTTTCAAAAATACTACTTTTATTTTGAGATATACAGAACTTCAAATCAGCAGTTTTTTGAGCTTGTAAGCAAACGTGAATGACAGTGGGATATTTCCATCTTTAAATTGTTAATCTCCGAGTAGGAAATTTGCTCCTCAATGAAAAATTTCTTGGTGAAATTTATACCACTTTTATATATGAGATGAAGTTCTCTGATTTCACTCATTAAAAGTAATGCTAACATTCAGCGGTTCGTCATTGGCATCTAAAACTCAAAGGAATTCAATAATGAACGCAATAAATTTCATGTTTTAAGGAAATAAAATAAATAAAAATTAAAAAAAAAAATTACTGCGAAAAATACTGTTTTTTTTATAGACGTACTGCTATTTTAAATTTTTGAGGAAAAAGTACTGTTTTTTGTCCAAAAAAAAGATACGAGCGTTAGGTATAGTTAGAAAAAGCGATGCCTCTCAAAAACTTAGTAAACACTAATTTGGTAGCGACTAATTTTGAGGCGACTTGTTTAAGACATAAAGCAATAATTCTCCGAACCTGGAAACTTGCTGATGTACTTTGATAGCCTTGATCCGTTGGAATCTCGTCGGAAAAAGCAAAAGTGATTTGGATCTAGAGGATAGTTTAAACGCAGCATCTATATGCTAAAAATATTTATTAATGTACATTGTCAAAAGAAAACAAGAAAACTTGCGAAAAATCTTTTATGCTTGCATTAGAATTTACTCGAAAATATTCTATTAAACTCGAGCGCGAAATTCGCAGTAAAAAAAATTACTTAATTTTTTGTTTGCTGTTCTCTACACGCCCGCACAACAAAAAACTGGAAACATATTTTTTAGAAGAGCATTGGTCACGAAACAAATATTTGTTGCTAAATTATATACAAAAATTTAATTGCTCGTAAGTCTTACATATAAGTCCGGGAGGTGACCATAGGATCACCTATCTTATCACTTTATTTTCATATTCGATTAGGTATTTATTATTATTTTTATAGCAGGTATTTCAGTCTGAATCTAAATACGAAAAAATGACGCATTTTAGAAGTTAACTTTGAATTTTAAAATTTACTCTGCCGGAGTCGATTTATGTCATTTTCATGTGCAGTGAACAGTGATTTTGTTTTTGAATGTTAGTAATAGTTTTGAAGTTAGATTCATATAAGAAGGAGCTACAATCGTTATTCAGAATCAAATACGATAAAAATAATAAAAAAAATTAACGTTCTCGGGCTAACGGTTTTGAGATTCGATGTAATTAGGTCTATAGTCTAGACAGTTTTCAACATGCCTATTTTTACGATTCTTAATCCCTATAAAAATTAAATAAAACAATAAAACAAACTTGCTCTTGTGGCAAGTTACTTGAAGGTTTAAAGTACAAACGGAATATAAAAAAAACAATTGTATGAAATTTTATTAAAAATTATAAATCCATGTCTTACAGAGATTCAAACCTAAATCAAAGTATGCACAAAATTTTCTTCATTAAACATAAGTTTATGAAATAAAAAAAATTAAAATTGTTGGAGCGGTTTTTGAAAAATTGATTTTTTTAAAATAATTTTTCGAAAATATTTTTCATAAAAAAAGTGAGTATGCAAGTTTCTTATTAATTTATTATACCTTAAACCCAAATTTCATAGAAATCCGTCAACAGGTTTTTTAAATACTGTATTTACAAAAACATTTTTTTTTTTTTAATTATTTAAAACTCAACAAAATAATTTTCGAAAACAAAAATTTATGCCATTTTGTGTCAAATAGCTAGAACAATTTCAGTATTTAATTTCGTTTAAATCACTTCAGAAGATATCGAGATGAACGAAATTTAAAAATACCGTTATATCGCAGGTACCGTTAAACGAATTTTCTTTAACGTTTGGTTTTCATCATTTGAAAGACCTACTAGACTTTAATACATGTGAAATTTTTTTGAAATCGTTAGAGCCGTTTTCGAGAAAAATGAGATTTTCGATAACCTATTAGGTATATGGCAGGTATCGTTATTTTTAGACTAACAGTGACCTACAGTATTACTCTAAAAACCATACCTACCAAATTTGAAGTAAATCGGCCCACCCGTTTAGGCTGTAGCTGACGAGACAGACATACAAACAGACAGACAGAATTGCCGGACCCAATTTTTTCGACTTCTCTATCATCGTAATGTCATTTTTGATTGTTATCTTAAAAATTTTTTTTTTACGAATGCAAGACTTGCCATACAGTATAGAGCAAGTTAAAATATATATTATGAAGCCTACACGCCTAAACCAATATTTCAAACTATCAAAGGAAAATTATATTAACACAACAATTTTTCGAGTTGGAATTTTAAATTCCATAATGAAATTTTGTTTTAATTTGGAATCTTTGTTCCAATTTAAATTATATTACCAATTTTTCAAATATAATGTCACTGAGTAACCCAGGTACCTACTAGCTTTTGTATTTTGTTTAAAGAGAAATTAATTTTATAGAAAAATATGCGGAGAAGTTATGCTTGGCTTGGAGGCCCCTCCCTATATTATAGCAGCAGCTATCCTCCCAGCAAGCTTTAATGAAGCTTTTAAATGTGCTCTCGCCATTATATTGGCTGTGCGCATAAAAAATTTAAAGTTTTCTGCATAAACTTGTGACGTTGGCTCCTCCTTTGCTAACAATATTTGTACCTATCTTTATTATTATAATTTATTTTTCATCTTGATAAAGATAAATTTTATGACTAAACTATCTTTTGTTTGTAGGTAAATACAGTATTAACAAGTATCGGTTAGTTTATTGCTGATGATGGGCAATGTATAGTTTTAAATAGAGAAGAACAAAATAATTAATGTTTCATTTACACGATATGCCATTAATAGATACGTAATCATGTTAAGCCGACAAACGCTCATTTGTCAGCGTCGTAACACAATTACTTACCAATAAATTGTTCTGACTCCCTTTCCCTTCAAACACTTGAATGCGTATCAAATTGTGGGAAGAAGATGTCAGGACACACAACACACTCTATTCGCACACACAAAGATAATAATGTTGTTCAACCACTTTGTAGTGTCTTAATCTTGTGGGTTATGTCTTGTCTACCAGAAGGAGTATGTAACGTATTAACTATTCAAAACCTATGGAGATTGTCTTTCATTGCAATTGTCATGCAAACTGTGTTTTAAATTACTGCCAGTACATAAAATTATATCGTTTGAATCTTCAAATAAATTGAGTAAAATTAACTCAAGTAAGTAACTATGTATGGAAGAACAATGGGTATTATATATTTTTTTACGCAGTTGGTCTATGAAATGATAGGTTGTGAAAAGATGGAGTGTTTTTATTTTTATTTGGTATTTAACGTAATTAAGGAAACTGTCCGTCAGGACACAGTGCTCCAAAAAGCCTCTTTCATTAGATATTTAAGCTGTATCGTTCCATTCATCTTAATTTCTAGAAATCAAACAGAAATTAAGAAATGCTGTTCGAAATCTGACAAACTTATAACTTCAACCACTGAGAAATCCATCAGGCATTTTTAATGATTATATGACCCGATTCTATCCTTTACCTTCTACAGAATCATAATGATTGGGGAAAACTTCACACGTTATTGAAATTCTTGGATTGTGTTTCAAAATGTCAATTCGTCAATATCTATCTATTTTGTTCTGTCTACTGCCATTTTATCAAGGCTGCAATGATGATTTGGTTGAGGATACTAGTTTGAATTCTGCTATACTGTTGTTTTATTCTTTTTTATTTTTCCTGCTGCTATATCTCTGGTTGTATAATAACAGCACATGTCAACACATGATTAAAGATTTATCGATACGCAAGTTGGAGGAACATTTTTCAATCTATTTCGAACGATTTTAAACGTTTTTTTCTTTTGTCTTCGTAACTGATCATCAGCCAATAACAGGATTTCCCTTTTTTCCGTACTACTGCTTAATCAATGTAACTTGTTCTAAAAGCTTAATAGTTCATAGTCAATATAGAGACAAGAAATGGACTATCTAAAGATTTTTGGGATGAGTCGAATTTTTCAATTCCATTCCTTAGAGGAAAGCTTAAAACCAAAGTTTCGGTGTTTCCGTATTCCTACACCCCTGCGTTCGGCAACCATCCACCCGATTTGGGCGGAAAATGTTTTTTTCAAAAAAAATACTTCATATAGAAAAAAAAAAATATAAAAACAACAGAAAGTTTTACAGTAATAAAATTTAGCTTTTCATAAAGCTAGAAACATATGCTTCTAGTTTCTTTTTAAATTGAGTTATTTTTTGAAAAAATATATTTTTAATTTAAAAATTTTGAAAAAAAAATCAAAATAAATTTTAAACAATTTTTAAACAAAATTTTATGTACAAGTACTACTTATTTTTAAATTCTCAAAGCGAACATAAATTCTAAGTCAAAAATTAAAAATTTGATGGGTCTAAAAATTTTAATGTTGCGAGAAATACGCAAAATTTTTAATGTGCGAGATTTCAAGTTACAAGATTGTAAAATGGTAGGTTTCAAGAACGATATTTTAGTCTGTGGTCAATCGGTCAATTGTTTTTAGCCAACCCTTTCTGTTCACAGTTAACATTTTTTTAGTTACATCTAATTATGTATATCTAGTTACATCTAGCTTTGATAGAAAACCCTTTTGTAAAATTTATCAGTTTGACAGAATCATTTTTTACTTATTACTAAAACTGTTTCTCCAACTTTATAGTTTCTTTTCAATAATAGGTACATATATTATTTTTTATTGAAAAACTAGTTTATCTTAGCCATTTGAGCTTTTTACTATTTATTCTGACAGTTTTTAACTGTATTCAACTTTATGGTTTTAGAATTAATTATAAAAATTTTAATATTGTGATTCAAATGAACTTTAAATTAACTCAAGCTCGACAACGAAACCGCATATGCGAAATCCCTTAACAGTCGAAATACCTATACACTTTTGAACTGTCAACCGATATCCAGTAAATATATTCACCCTCTTGAGGATTAGTGGTGGCCCATCCCTACTCTCCTTGCCAAATGTAGGTATAACTAACTATACACGGGACAATTTACCCCAACAAAATACTTTCCGCTATCATTATAATCTCATCACAACTCCAACACGCACATTATAGAAATATTCTTTTAACTTGAAACTCTATTATCTTTGTCCAAAAGTTTCCAAAGGATGTTCTTCTGTTCTCTTCGTTTCAGTGTTTCAGTTTTCCGGCTATAAGAAGCTTAACCATTCCTTTGTGAATCCCGTGTGTGTTTGTGCCCAGTTTGGCAAAACTTTATTCGACGTCTTCTTCTTCTACTTTACCAACTTTACGTATTTAGGCACAGTTGATTTAGTGCTCTCTGACCTCAGTTTAAACATAAACACTATTCATATTGACTGCAGACTACACCACTCTACCCAAACCCCGGCCACATGTTCAAACCCTTTTTCGTGGCCCAAAAGAAGACATAGGAACATAAATGGGATTATGATCTTATCAGAACGTAAACAGACGACGGAAATTATAATAACACCTTATGGTATACACCCCATAAGAGAAGAAGAGCAGCATTGTGTTTATTGCCGCACTGCCGCCGGTGCGGCAGTCCAGGACAAACTTTCCCAAGACAAACAAGTTGCGAAAGTCCTTTGTCAAGATTTATTTCTTCGCTCCAAAAGATTATCGACGACTGGGTAAAGGACACAAGACAAGCAACTCTTTACCAGCCAATTTGTACCTATATAGTATTCCGTATTAGGTATACGAAACATCGGCACATGGCTTCAGCTCTTCAGCATCATGAGAAGGAAATCTTTAATTAAGAGCGGATTAGTTGGACATGGTGCAAGATCCGCATCTGAGGTTTCCCATAAGGCAAGTCTGAGAGTTATAACTTTTAACCCAAAATATTCAAATACTTATGTCAGCTGAGGAAGTTGGGCGCAGTGGTTGGATATCAATTTTATTCAGTCGATTATTGCTTTAAATTTTAGAATTATGAAAAAGCCACGATAGTTAGTCAGTATTCTGTTAAAGCAGGACCCTAATTCTGAAAAATTTCCAACGTTGCTCTCTCTACATTTTAATACAGATGTTAAAACGATATCGCTAACGATGGTGTAAATTTTACATAACTAGACTACAGTAAGGCTGAACGACTGGACTGGAGATACCCTAAATAAAATATTTTAGTTCAGTGTGAAGCGGAATGACTTCAGTGATGGAGTTAAGATCACTTTATTATTTCCATTATATTTCCATCTATTGTTTTGGTATTTATAACAACATTTTTCCTGAATTGAGGTGAGAGAGAATTTTGTTAATGATTTTAAAAAATTATTTTGTTTTTGTTCAATGAAATTATCTATTTAAAAAAAAAAAGGAAAATTTTGAAAAAAAAATTCAATATTATTTTCGGTCATTTGGCCTTTTGGGTTTTCGGTATTTTAGGCCGATCTTGACGACGATATATTTTTTCTCTTAAAGTTATTTCTTATTGAACTGTGAACAATTTCCTACGCTTATCCCAAAAAATTATTTTTCTTCGCAGATGGAACGGCCGTGCCTTCCTTGGTAAAAATGGTGGGCCCATGTTTTATCCATGTTAATTTAATGGCGCAAAATCCCCTTTAATTGTTAGAAACTTCGGCAAACAATCGGTATTTGATATATAGGTTTATATTTTTTTTTTTTAACACTATCAGATCCTGTTCATAAGGAGCTTAGAGCAAGCTTCAGCTTATGAACAAAGATTTGCCAACACTTTATATGTGTTCCACTGGCTCATCACTTAGTGCTGGTGTTAGTTTTTAGTAATGTAAAACAAATGACTACAATAACACAAGCACTATAATACAATAAAACATATAATTTAACAATACAAAATACATAAAACATGAACTAAAAGCGTGGAGCACTGGTTTTAAGTACGTTCTTAAGATTTATTTTATTGTCATTAAAATCAATCATTTTAGAATTTAAATTGAAAAGCCTGCACATGCGGGTAAGCGGCTCATTTACACCATAATTAGTCCGATGGTGTGGACAATGTAGGAGCTCAAGGCTACGCAGATGGTGAGCACCCCCACGATAATTGAGTCCAACACAAGTAAGTAGATCAGGTGCATCTAATGCGCCCGAAAGAAGTTGGTGGATAAAAACTATATCGTTATTTACACGCCTCTGTAACAAGGACTGAATGTGTAGAAGCTGAATTCGGTGTTCATAAGGTAGAAGGTTATAAGGATCTGTCCAGGGAAGACCTTTTAAGGCAAAACGAACAAAATTATGCTGAACTGCCTCTATCCTAGATCTATGAACATCATAGAACGGAGTCCATACCTGCGTATTCCAGATGCGGACGAACAAAACAATTGTATAAAGATAGGGTAACATAAGGGTCTTGAAACTCTTTGGACCATCTTTTTACAAAACCTAACATTGAGTTAGCTTTTTTAACAAGAGAGTTGATGTGCTCTGTGAAATCTAGACTTGAATTGAAGACGATTCCAAGATCTTTAAAACTAACAACACGGCACAATGTATGTTGTGAAATATTATAGTCAAATATGATGGGTACGCGTTTCTTTGAAAAAGTCATAGTTTGACATTTCGCTGGGTTAAGGTTTGATCCATTCTTGCTGCACCAAGTACAAAAGCTATCAATGTCGGCTTGCAGATTCACACGATCACCGCTTGAGCATATAGATTTAAAAATCTTCATATCGTCAGCAAAATTGAATTGAATAAAAAGAATGGGACCTAAATGACTTCCTTGCGGTACTCCAGAGTTGGCAGTAAAAGGGTTTGAAAATGTTTTTCTGAATTTCACCTGGTAGGATCTATTTTGAAGATAAGAATATATCCAATCAATAAATCCAGCAGAAAATCCAAAGGCCTTAAGTTTAAAAATTATAATGTCATGTGAAAGTTGGTCAAAAGCTTTTGAAAAGTCGGCATAAAAATATGTGCAATGTACAGCTTTTTTTTAATGTTTATCATGTTTGCAAGATGAAACCCTTTTATTTGATCGTGTTTTTATACAATTTCATGGATTTTTTGAACTATTTGTGGGGTACCACATCATTTGGTTACCCATTTAGATGTCGATCTTGGCAGCTCGTACGGACTTGTCGAAATTTCGCCACCCAATGATTTTTGGTCGTAAATTATGGAGCTGGCTTCGCCAAATTAGAATCCATCTCCGCTTTTAATATTGGTTGTGACGTTCCCTTTTAAATGGAAGTGTTCAAAAACTTTGCGACAGCTTGTTTTGCCCATGTAAAAATAAAGTGTACGACTGGGTCACACGAACTTGCTCTTGTGGTGCACGACTGGGTTGCATGTACTTTTTCTTGTGACAAGTTGCCACGAAAGTAAAATTAAATTTAATAATATATTTTTTTTAATATAAAGGAAAAAGAATCATATGAATTTTTTACAAAAGTGCTTAAACTTCTTTTAAAAAAGATTTAAACCAAAATCAAAGTATGCAGAAAATTTTGTTGCCTAAATATAAGTTTAAAAAAAATATTCCAAGATCGTTAGAACGGTTTTTAAATAAATCGATGTTTACTTAATATTTAAAAAAAAAAGAAGTTTTTTTTTACAAATTTGAAGAACGCAATTTTTAAGTGCTTAATTGTTTGCATTTTATACATAAAAAATAAAAAAAAAAATTTGTCAAGGCGTTTTCCAAATATTGAATTTTAAAAAAAATAAATTAAAAAATTAATTAAAATTAAAATCAAGCTTTTTTACAAAATGTTGGTATTGAAATTTGTTTAAGTCATCTAGACCTTTCTAAAAAAAAAAAATTTGGTTTTAAATCGATTAACCCATTCATGAGATAGCTCAAGAAAAATAACGGTTCTATGGGAGGTACCGTTAATAAGGTACCAAATTTGAAGTAAATCGGTTAAGCCGTTTAGGCTGTAGGTGCTGAAACATACAGACTGACATACAAACAGACAGACAGAATTTCCAGACCGGCCTTTTTCTTCTTCGCTATCATCGTCATGTCATCTTTGATTGTTATAACTAATAATTTTTTTCCACGAATGCATAACATGACTTATAGTACCTATAATCGCAAGTAAAACTTATTGAGAGAGTTCACTTAAAGTGGCTCTCAAATTACCTGCTATACTGTCATCAAATTTTTGAATTAAGCCTTAAAAAATAGTCTCTTTCTATCATAGTAGTTGTTTTCCAACAATTTCCCCCGCTTATATGTAAGCCCTTGTATATGCAGGTAAGGGTTGTAAAAACGCCAGAAATCGATTTATTTAATATATCGCAACTGCTGATTTTTGCACAATCTGACACAAAAGTTGTTTCCACTTTTGAATGGTCTTGAGCTTAGGTAATTTTTTTATTCTTGATGGGGACCTACATATACATCAGAGTTGTAAATTTTCAAGTACCAATATAAGTCAAGTACCCGCAGTATACCTTGTACTCGTACTTGTACTTGAAAAAAGAAGTACAAAGCGCCTCTTCGCTATCAGGAAAACACTGCAAGAAATAGGCACTGTTTTTCCTTATTTCGATTACAACTTTTTTCTGGTACATTTTATCAAAAAAAAAAACTTATTACCAAACTTGTACAAGACAAAATTTAATACAAGTTCGTCATAAGTTTTTTGTACGATCAATAGTAATGGAGCTATGATTCATCCAAAAGAGCCCAAAATTGGGTACTTTTCAAAATTTGTAGTTTTTGTATTTCTAGGTCTGACATGTGTAGGGTGTGTTTCTTTTGGCGGAACTTTGTCAAGTTTTTATAGAAGTGTGTGGCGAAATGGTTGGCAACTTGGATCCTGGCACAGTAAGATCCGTTCTTAATATTATGTGCAGCTATTATATTGATCTTTATGATTAAATGCTGGAAGTCTTAGGTCAAAGCATACTTCCTTACATTGTATATAAATTTCTATAGTACAACCATGGAGCAGCGCCATCTAAACAAAGTTGTTAACTTCACATTTGGAGGTTCTTACATTTACTAAGTGTCTATTCTGTTACCCTAACAATAGTCGTCTACGAAACAAATTAATAATATATAATGTATTTTATTGGCTCTAAAATCCATATTTCCTTGACAAGAGTCGTAAACAAAACAAAAATAATATATGTTTACGACTGTTGTCAGGGTTACAGAATAGACAACTATTAAATGCACGAACCTAAAAATGTGTTTATAACACGTTTCTCAAGATGGCCAGGCGGTGATTATTCAGCATGAAAATACTATAGAAATGTATATACAATGCTTCCTTACATCAAATGCTGGGTACATCAAAAATGAATGGTATAATGGTTTCGGAATCTTGTCTGAATCCAGATATTTCGTCTAGACTTGTCTCAATCCCAGGATTTTCCCTGCATCGCAACGATCATAGGAGCAGGATTCGAGGGGGTGTTTGTATGTTTGTAAGGGAAAATTTGTTAACTAAAAATATTTTCTTTTCCTCTCTGTCCCCTATTGAGTTTTTATGCATCGAAATTAAAAAGAATTTGAAAAGTTTTTACTGGTTACAGTTTACAGTCCACCATGTAAATTTAAGGAAGACAATTTGTAAGAATTTGAAGACTCGTTAACCACCCTTAGCACCGTTAGCTCAAGTTACAGCAGCATTCTGACTTTTTTCGGACCAAAGTTGCTTTTTCTCCAAAAATCATGATCCATGGACAAGAAAAAGTTGATTTTTTTCCCCTCAGATCAACTTTTCTTGAATCTCGATTTGATAGCAAGATTCACACGTATTTTCACACATACTTTACAATTTAGATTCCTTGTGTAGTTTATTTTAAAAGGGATTTCTCAAATAAAATATTTTTAAAACAATCTATTGAAAGGGAATTTCGTTATTAATAGTAAAAATTGTGAATAAAGTGCGTTAAAGTGAAATGTTTAGATCGCGTACATAAAATATACACAATACACTCACCAAAAAAAAAACTTCGTTGTTTCAACATCCGTGGGAAAAAAAAGTCAACTTTTCTTGATCTGAAAAAAATCAAGGAATTCGACATAAGTTTTTTTTGCAATCATGCAATCAAAAATGCCATGATGAAATCACGAATTTTTAAATCAAATGAAATCATTTGAATTAGTTTTCAATAATTTGAAATCAGTTAATTTATTTGAAATCAATGCAATCAATTTAAATACTGCTTGAAATCATTTGAAATCATATGAAGTCATTTGAAATATTGCAATCAATGAACCACCAAACTGTCTAGTGACAAACCCTTCAAATATTACCTCATATGAAATAAATGAAAAATGAAATGAAAATTGACTTTTAAAGCGCAATAACTTCGTAATCGTTGATCTATATGGAAAAGTCTCCATAATCAATCTGTTGGAGAATTCAATTACCTAAATTCTTCTCATTTAACTTTTCATTTCGCAAATAATATAATGGAATGAGGGTTGATTAAAAAAAAATAATCAATAAAAAAAAAACAAGTTGATAAAGTTACTCTATTTGGAATTTTGTAGTCATACAGAATTACATATGTATATTAAATTCCTGAAGTTTCGTCACTATTAAATTGTTATCTTAGGCAAAAAAAAAAATAAAGAAACATATCCCTCATATGCCTACAACAACATTTATCTCTTCGAAAAATATTTGCAAATATCCAATATTACTTTCTGTTTTAAAAAAGAATTCAAAAAGGTTAAAAAATATAGGTATGGGAGTGATTCAACCACTAATTAAACATTCAACTCATACACGTTCAATTTACACATATGAAATGTTTAACAATTGCTAGACGAGCTGTGAAATTTTTGATACGGGCGAACCAAAGACAATTGCTAACTCGAACTCAAAGGCTTACCAATGTTTACACAAAAATAGATACACCAACCGGTATGGTATATTCCAAGTCCTGACCACCCACTCCTTTTGAGCATTTGTGGGCAGCCACAAAGTGCCTGCTTCCATCCGATTTATCTGATTAAGTGTAAACGGAACCATCTCGGCATCAGATGATTGAATTAGCCATTTGCAGGCAAAACAACAATATGGACGAAAACGGACGCATACACAAGAACACAGCGGAAGGCGAAGGGGATCACTTGGGAAAGCGAAAGGCAATAACTGCTTATCACTTACTTTCGGAGTAATGTGGTTTTGTTCGGGAATTCATATCTTTCCGCACTCATCATCGATTGCATGAGGAGCAACACAAAAGCAAACGATTCCAATCCAACAGGGACGACGACGACACCAGCAAAGGAGTACCCACATAAACGGGTCGGCACATATTCTCTTCTTGCCCCTTGAGGCAATGAATGAACGATTTCCCGGCGATAAGAAAGGATATTAAACAACCCCAATCGAAATGGGAGTCGGGTGATGGGTGGTGTTCAAAACACAGGGATCCGCCACAGAAAGACTCAATTTAATGGGTTCTCCGCAAACGATGCTTCTGTGTGCACCACAGACGGAGCCACAATCTTTTACTTCACCTGCCTCACCTCACTGTCTTCGGATTCACTTGTTATGAGGTGATTCAATCAGATGCTCTGCCTAATGTCGGTTATAATGGTTTCTTTGAACGGAAGCTGATGGTTTAATGAAGTCGTTAGTCTTTATGCGTGTTGGCAGCTCTTATTGATAGCTATATATTGATGGTATGTATATAAAGATAGAAGTAAGAAAAAGACTTAAAGGCTCTATAAGAATACAAAACAAAAAATATGAAGATAATATTCCAAAATGTTTAAGGAACTTGGACGTCCCTTTATGATTTCTTTGCTTTTTTTTGATAAAAATGAGTCAAAGAGAAAAAGAGAAAAAATAGTATATGTAGAACGAAACTAAATGCTGCTTTTTTTATTGTTGTTGTGTCATTGAATTAATTACATATACTGATGCCCCAAAATCAATTCACAAAATTTAATTTATCTATTAATTATTTAAATTTAAGACATCGCGGTCGCTTCGAGTCGGTTGGGGCAACAATGACGATGCACCCACCGTCCAACCAGAGAAACATTCCAGAAACATTTAAAAGATATTTCAGAAACATTTATTCAATTACCTTAATTGAAACATTTCAAGAAACAGTGTTTAAAAAACGTTTCTGAAGTGTTTCGAAAATGTTTCCCCTTTGTATAATATTTCAAAAATGTTTCCTTCTCCATCTCTTTTCAGCCAATTTATTTCATTGCAGCAAAACATAACTGAGCAAGCGAATTCAAAAATTTGCAGGCTCAGTTTTTTGACAGCAAAAGTGCGAAATTTTACTGAGAAATTGTGTTTATATTTCCGATCATAGGGAGATCTATGAAATCTTAGAATAAAAGCTTCGCAAATCTATGTGAAAATAAAAGACACGACTGGGTAGCATAAACTTGCTCTTGTGGCAGAATATCTTCGTGTTAACGACTGTGAAATTCTATTGACTAATTCTTTTGAAAAATGATTTTCTGTAGATATATTTTGTTTTTAATTTTTTTTTTTTTTTTAAATGTACATATATGCAATAAAAAAATATTGAATTTCGTCAAAATCAGTGCAACCGTTCAACGATAGCCGATGTAAGAAAAACGGTTCTATGATAGGTACCATTGATAAGCTTCTTCGGAAAAACATTTTTAGATGGAAGACATTTTACATTTCGTCAAAATCGGTGCACTCGTTCCGTTGAAAAGATAGTCGCGAATATAAAACGGTTCTGTGACAGGTACCGTTAATAAGGTGATTCTGAAGAAAAATTTCCAATAAAAGACATCACCTTTGACAACAAATCACTCATATAAAATTTTATCAAAATTGATCAATTTATTTCGAGAAAAATAGAATTATCGGCAATGCTTATATAGTAGTTACTAGGTATACAGTTATATTAATATCTAGGTAAAAATAAGAAAAACATTTGAAGATATTTCTCTAAGAATACTTTATGTAAGAAATTTTGAAGAAAATCGGCCTTACCATTAAGACTGCAGTTGTCGATACAGACAGACAGACAGACTGAATTTCCGGAACTACTTTTTTCGTCTTTTCTATCATCGTAATCTCATGTTTGATTGTTATCTCAAAAGTTTATTTTTTTTTGCCTAACTTGCCTTATATAAGTAAAACCTATAATAAGTAAAATTAAAAATCAGTTCTTAAATTTGACTCAAGTTTGTAAATATTCAAGTTGAAACGATATACATAAATTCTCAAAAATGTCAAAAATTGACATTTCAATTTCCTACAAATGACACAAACATTTTAAAACAAATGTAGCCAAAATACCAAAAATAAAGTAAGGTAAAAAAACACGTACCTTCGTTCTAAAACAATTATGTAATCATTAACCATCAGACCCTCTACCGCATCAAGAAGTAGACGCTTTCATTTATCTAAAACAATTTTCATACTTTATATCATGAAACGGTCCCTGGAGGCGTCTGCTGCTATACTACATCAGCTATGCCACAAACTGTCCTCATGCAAATTTCATGTGTTTTACATGTTTCTTTAAAACACGAAAGAAAAAAATATGAAAACACTTCCGCCGGCACTCATATCAAGCACCACCACCAGTGTCCAGCGCCAGCTTTTTAGTTAAAGAAGCCCCTACAGCAGGATGGATTACCCTGTGTCCATTGCTGTTTGGTGTTAGGCTGACCATCATCAGAGAAGCTCCCAACCAAGGTAAAAATAAATTTCCATCGTTAGTCAAAAATAAAACACAGAAAGCAACGCACCACCACCAGTGGCAGCTCGTTTATCCTTTCATATCAGTTTGGGGGATCAATTTAGCATCATCCACGTCCTGGATGCTCGTATATGTATTTATATGAAAATCTCACAAAGTTTTCTGCCGAATTTAATCCAATAATAAATGGAATATTTCTGACCTCGGGCATTAAATTAAATGTTATCAGACGAGTGCAGAAAATTATCAAACCATTTGAGGAAATGGACGGAGCAGTCTGACCGGACTGGACCCTTTTCCCGTGTTTCACATATAAGGAAAGCATTTGAAAAGTGGTGTAAAAAGAAAAGAGTGTTTGAGTGGTCTTTGAGAAATCTACTCAAAAATTTGGATCGGATACATTCCATAAAATTAAAGCCACCATAATTGTATTGAAGTTTCAGAGGATATGGGACGATTTTTTCTTAATTATTTGTATCAAATATTCATACCCTATCAACAGATTTAAGAAAATCTAATAGCTTCACTCAAGCTTGTCTAAACATAACGTAAAAAAACATCCACGGAAAATATTAAAACCAATTTAACCACTAAACTACCCCATTCATTGATGATGTGCTGTTTTATTGCCTCAAACAATGTTATTATGTCAGCAAACGAATCCACTGATATTTATTATCAACTCACTTAAAGGTGAAAAAAGGTTTTCAAGGGAAAAAGAAGAAAAACGGCAGAATGATTAATGATGTGTGATATCCGACGATGCGTGCTCGAGACGGTACACCACCGCCACATAACCTTCCGCATGAACAACCCCCTTCTATCTGCTCTACATATGTGTTTTTAAGTAACATTAGTGTCAGAAATAATTTATAAACTGACGCACAGAGGTTCCTTATCCTTAGGTTTGGTGTAGCAAAACTGTTTTATATATAATAATTCCACCCTTCGCTTGATGTTGCTGAAAGTTGCCTGTAAGTAAATTTGAATTTCTTGCAAAAAGTAAGCAAATGACGAAATATGATGGCAGTGATGATACCCTGAGTAGTCCCAGAAGGTTTGGAAGCTCTAAGAAGTGTCACTGGAAAAAAGACAAATGAATTTGACGGTTTGGGAAGGAAGAATTTCAGTTGTTGGAAAATAGAAATAAGTTTCAAGAAAATAACTCGATCCTAGAAACTTGAAGAGTTTTCAAAAAATTTAGTGAAATAATTATTGTGAAGTAGATTTATAGATTTAGTTATAAAATTAAACTTCTTAAAAACTAATAATTAACTCTGTCTTTAAAAGGTTTATTTCCTGTTTAACAGTAACAGGAACAGGTTATAGAAAACTTAACGAAGCGGGACACCCAAACCCAAGGTACTATTGATTTAAAAAGTTGCGTGCACTGACTACATAAAGAGAATAAAAATCCCTTGAACCCGGAAGTTCCCATGTTTTGAAAGTTTTATAATTTATTGTTGATTTACCGCATTGATAAAGGTTGAAATGTATTGTATTATTTATTCGCTTGTTCTACATCTGTTCAAAATTTGATTCTCAAAGATACATTCATTGTCCTAAACCCCACTCACTATTTCAAAACTTTTTACTCAGCTTTCTTATAAAAACAATTTATAAACAAAAATCTTAGAATAATGTATAAACTTAATTTTTAATCCGTAACATTATACTAAACTTTAATTTCCTTCAAACTGTTAATTTTCATCCCATTACTAAACCATTCGGACACTGTTTTTCAATTCAAAACCTCAATCGTCAATCAAAAGATAATACTTCTCGCACTTAAAAAGTACTCTTTTTGCCTGTGTCCTTATCTTCGTCCTTAAGTGAAATTTCTTATACCTGATGATTCAACCATATTTTTTAAGAGCCTTTAACGAACCCGTACAGCATGAACACGAACATGGCATTTCAATTTTCTTCTTAAGTCAATTAATACGAAGAAGTCCCCTTGCCACATCACACAGGAAAGGGAAGGGGTAACATATTAATATTGAATGCGTCTTTCATAGTTGTTGCCTGAGGCCTTATAACTTATGCAAGAAGTTTTTAATTGAAAAATGTTCGAAGGGGGTTAATGGATGTGGCACTCTAAATTTGAAGCGGGTTCTTATATAAAGTACTGTGAGAACCTCAACCAAACGTTCCATTAATTTTTGCAATCATAAGAAGCGCGAATAATCTCTTTTATAAAAAAAAATTTAATCCTATCTCGAACAATCAGTGGTTGCAACGAAGAATCAAAATATTGGAATGGATATAGGATAGTGAAATTTTAGGAAGAATACTCACAGCAGAGGACGTTGTGAATCAATTTGCAAAGTGTCACTGTCTGGCAAAACTGTTGTCCTTTGCGATATTATATTAATGAATGAATGCATTGAAGCGTTGCCGTTTCAAATGAAAAATTTTTGGAAGATTTAGTTGTAAGCTAAATAAATTAATAAACAAACACATCATAAAGATTTTATATTATTAAAATAAGCGAATTAAAAATTATTATTTTTTTTAATATTATGCAATGTTAAGAAAAATATAAGTAGAGAAAAAACTTTTCAGAAAATAGTTTTTTTCTAAAAATTGTTATAAACCAAAAACTTTCAAAAAATAAAATTTCGTCAAAACTGGTGCTGCCATCTAAAAGATAATCGGTATTGAAAAAGAACGGATCTATATGGCAGGTGCCTACGATTAATAAGCTTCTTCGGATTTTTTTTTTTTGTAAATAAAATGACCGTTGGCAACAAATCACTAATACAAAATCTTATCAAAATTGTTTGCATTTTGTTTCGATGAAAATAGAAGTAAGAACAAATTTTTTTACAAAATACTTTTTTAAAATTTTTGGTTGCAGATCTGATTAAACCTAGCAGAACTTTCAGAATAAAAAAAATGGTGGAGTCAGAGTAACATTTAATACGCTTTTTTTGAAAAAATAAATAAATAAATGAAAGACATCAATTTGCAAATCACCCATAAAAAAATGTATCGAAATCGATCATATTTTTTCGCGGAAAATGGAATTTTCGATAAAGCTTATATGGTGGGTATAACAACCGTAATTTTTTATATCTAAATAAAAACAAAAACAAAAGTTGGGCATATTACTTTAATAACACTTTTTATTAATTTTTAAGAAAATCGGCACAACCGTTCAGACTGTAGGGGTCGATAGGTTCAGACAGACAGTCCAGTCCATCTCCTTTATCATTTTATAATGTCAAGTTCGTTTTTGAAACATTCCTACCGTTTTTTTTATTGGAAAAAATCGAAACTGTATTTCTGCCCAAGTGGCAACACTATATGCAATATTATAAGAATGCCTATATGTGACATACGATAATGTTAAATTCTGAACCATGTTCCTATGCGCGCAATAGTCATCCCTAATCTCTGCCGAAGAGAAAATCCTATCATTAATCACGACGGCGATGTCATTTGGACGTTACAAAATCTAATTAAGGGTAAACATTGAGACTCAGGCTCTAAACATTCGGTGCATCACACTGTACAGAGCAGAACACAACAGACGTTGCGTTATTGCATGATGGCAGTACCCATCACCAGCTATATTACGATTACCCTTATATCCGGGAGCTGACCGCTTCTGTTGAACTGGACAGGACATTTTAATTTGTCTGTCACTGGCAGGCCCCCGAATCCAAAACCAAACGACAACGTTGAAATGCCGTTTAACCACAGTATATATACCTATACGTAGGCAACTCAAAATCATTGGTTTGCAATTTTGGTGGTGTTGAAGTGACAGTAACAAACTTGACGCGAAGTTTTCTACCCGCATCCGCCGACCATTGTTGATAGCAGAGTCACACACTTTCTGCTTAGTGCTAATTTATGGTAGGGTATCACGGAAACGGAAGGCGGAAAACGAAAGGGTGGCAGTAGAATATGCATAAAGGATTTGCGCCTTGAGAACAAAAGCCAGAAGTTTCACGTCTTCCGCAAAGGCTCAATTACTCCCCGTGGAAAGGATTTCTCTTTTCGCGGAGGGATCAGAGTGCTTTTGGTTTTGTGTCACCGTTAGGAGTTTTTACAAATAGAAAACTGGAAGGATGTATTTTTCTCAAGTGTTGCATAATTTCATATTTTCGCTTTTGTTTCATTGAATAATTTATCTGTGCTTTGTGTCTGGAGATTGCCTCCTTCTCAATGTGGGCATATACAAGCCTGCAAATATTATTCAGAGTCCTTTGGAATTACAATTCGTTTGTATTTACATATATTCTACATAATATTGCTCTTGGGCTGTATTACATTTAAATGGTAATGCCTTCTTTATTTTATATAAAGAATTCATTCACTTGTCATCTTTTGAATTTTTATCACATTCTTAAGTCCTTATCCGGATGTCATAAGTATATATGAGAAAAGGAATTCTATTTGATTCCTTCAAGAGTTGACGGACATTCAAATGGACACACATATACCTAATTTAAATATCTCAAGTATGAAATGTTGATTGTAACTTGAAAAGGAATTTTCTAATGTAATCTCTGCCGTTGGGGTGGACGATCGAAAAAAAGTACTTTTCTCCCGGTTGCCATTTAATATCGGAAAGTGTTTTTGGGTATGGGGTGGGATTTTTCTGCACAATTTATTTTCTGTAGTATTTTTTTTTTTTTTTTGTAGTTGGTGGGCAACATCACTATGACATCAGGTGGCACTGGTTACCAGTTTCATTGTTGTTTAAACTCTAAGAGAACAAAGATGATTTGTTGCACGTAACTTTTTCTTCTTGAAAATATAGTCAGAAGTATAAACAGAACTCTCAGCACGTTTTGAAGTACATTTGTTGTTATGACTTTTGAAACACGCTAACGCATAAACAGTAGGTAACATCAAAAACTTTTGTGCTTACTGAAGAAAAGAAAAATAGAAAAAGAGTAAAATTTAGTTTCCCATTAACTGTATTCGAGAAATTGGAAAACTTTTCAAAAACCTTTTCTTGCAACGTGTGGTTTTTATAAGTTCATCAGAAACCACTCAATGAAATGAAATTGCAACCAGTGTAACTAAATTCGTTGTGGTTTCTGACGTCATAAATCTCAAAGAGTTTTTAATCTGAGATAAATGAAATTACATATATCAAGTGAACTATTAAAAACAACATTTTTGTTGTGTAGTTGAAATGAATAATTTTGAATTTTCAATCAAGTATGTGAACCTACCTACATACACGCGTTGGTCTCATCAGCAAGATGCCTCACGGTATACCTATCTATTATTTCTTAAAAAATGTAGAACGCTTACGTGAGGATGACACGCAAAACGTGAAGCGTTCTACATTTTTCAAGAAAAATAGATACGTCAGTGATTTTGACACAATGTGATTTTATTACACTTTGGCCATGACATTCTGAATAGGAACTGGTAGGTTTCTCCCAACAGGACATACATTTTGCATACAATTCAATTCCGCTACGCTTAATGTATCGTCTTTGCAATTTGTAGGTACTGGCCTGGCCAGGAAGACCACCGCGCCGTATGTGAACACTTCAAACTTGTTGGAATTCGAATTTTTGTTGTTTTAGCTCGGCTATAAATAGTATCTAACCTCCCATAAAAATGTTTTAGTTTTTTTTTTTTTTTGACAAGACTTTGCATTTCATGTTTTTGGATGAAAATTTACTAGTTGAACAATGATGTTAAACAACTTCACTGTCCAATGTATCATATTTGATACACATAACTCAATTTGTACCTGGATTTCAGCCTCACTTGTATCATATTTGAATCAAAATCATAATTTATTGGAAGTATTGGACAAGGGACGGGTTTCAATCAATTTTGTTTAAATTAAACGATAGGTATTAAATAAGGTAAATTGGACAGTGTCAATTTTTTGTTCTGGATATAGGTATCTAAATAATCAATGTAAACAGTAAAGTTTTTAAATTCTAAGACTTAGAACACAGAATTGCACGAAAAACTAGTGCAATATACGAGAAACAGTTTGAAAAATAATGCAGTATTTATTTAATCAAATAATCAAATTTAATTTGACAAGAGAAGATTTTTCTGTGCTTTTTTCAGAAATCCGTTTCTGTCCAGTAGAAGTATACTTACATACGTCTACTGTATCAAAAAAAACATTTAATTTTTATTTAATTGTGTGAGTATCAAATTTAAATTAGAAACAATTCCAATTATGCGTTAAATATTCGTAGACATGAAACAATTTGTGTATTTTTTTTTTGTTTCCAATTTAAACACTGAAAAACGACAATTACTTCTCCTTTATTTCATGCTAACTATGCATGCATTGAATGTTTATTTTGTATGCAAAAACCAACAGTCATCGTTGGTAATTATTTACAAAAACAGTAGGAATTCTATTAAAGCAGGCGTTTAAAAAAAATAATATTTGTGAATTCCAGTTTGTTGCGTTCACAATTTCACATAAATGAAGCTCAGTGGTGCATCAATGCACGAAGCTGTAATTAGGAGTGAGGAGTATTTCAACAGTTTGCTGATTACATTTTGATTAAAACAATTTAAACTTATTCAACTTCATGATGGTCCGGTTGATGTTCGTCTACATCCAATGGTGTTGCGAATGAGGACAAAATTGATTTAAAATTAACATGATGGTTGTTTAAATATTGGAAGGACAACAATAAGCTAATCAGATTAATTCGGAATATTTTAACAGAGCAGCTGTTGGCGGGCACACAAATGATAAAATAAACATTCAGTGATTTTCCATAAATTATACCTACATACACTAATAAAATAATAAATATTTGAGGAAAAGTATACACCACTTTAGCAATTATCACTATTATCAGCTTTTTAACACCCAATGCCAAACCAAACTTTGAAAGAAATATCGGTCGAGCATGCAAAATAATGAAATAGATTTTAAATAATTCAGTTTCTTTATTTTTGACCAAATTTGTTTTCATAATGAACCACAATGGATTCCACCGGAAGATACAAATTAAATGATGCTTATTTTATCAAGATTAAGATCAAAAGCTAAGAACTCAAACTTTCACGAAGTACACCCTCTTACCGCAGGCAAATTGCTACTCATGGCGGATGAAAACGGTTATGCTAAGAGTTTGAATTTAACACAACAACGCACCTCCTTTGAAAGCCATTTATGTATGTTTTGTCTTTTCCGCATGTAATGTTGCAGCAGATCGTTCTTCTTCTTTGTTCAATTAACTTTTGGGGATTGAACAAGATTGGTATCTGTTTTCTGGTGGTCCGCATCCTAATGTTGTGCAATTTATCATTTCCACCCGCGTGTATCCTTCGGCAAAAACAATATAAAAGAATAGCGAGTTTACTGTACTTTTGTCAATATCACCAATAGAGGGTTGGAAAATAAAGGAGGGGAACATTATACTCTCGGGGATGCGACACTTAAATTTTTGCATAACGACCATAACACCATATTAATCGTTGTTCATTAATCATATTACATTAATTTTGCCATAGAAATATATGTATAGCCTAAGATGAAGAATTTAAATTGACGGCTGCCTTGGATTAAGGTTGTGCTTGATTGTATACAAATACGTATATATGCACATACATAGATTAAATAAACATTTACATTTTTTAGTTTGGGTTCGGGCTGATATGAAAAATAAACTAGTCGTCTTACAAAAAAATTGTGTTAATATTTTTTTTTTGCAAATTTAATTTTATACTCAAAAAGTATAGTTTGATACGTATCAACGGATGTTTAAGTAGATGAAACTGCAAAAAAAATACAAAAACAAATAAAAAATCAATATTTTAAATAATTAAAAATCATAGAAAACAGGTTTTAAAAATCTGATTGGTCGATACAATCTTTCTTTGGATCCTAGGAATACATGACAATTTTTACAGAATTAAAACTGCACTGCAAATAGACGAAACAAAATATTTAAATTTTTAAGAATTTAAAAGATTGTGTCAACTACGAAAACGGCCATAACTACTTAACGGCAAGTTTTTTTTGGATAAAAAACAATTTAAAAAAAACCTTATTTTCGTAATTTGTTAATATTTTTTTATCATCATCATCATCATCGGCTCGACAACCGGGGTCCGGTCCGGTAATATTGTTTTATGCTTGCAAAAAAAGCGGTAGCCTTTTTCCCCTATTTTTACTCATTAAAAGAAAATTTTTAAAAGTGATTCCAACTTGTAATTAATTTGTGACAGGTTAAATTCGAAGGTGTCGTGACTATTTAGCCTTTAGTCTCACGTTGAGTTTTAAAAAAACTCTTTTTTTCATGCGTTACATATTTTTTGTACTTACCTACCTATTTTTTTTTTTTTTCGGAAAAAAAGTATTTTTTTCCTACGATAGTAACGATAGTAGTGGCTAACTAGTATTGCAATGAAAAATTAAAAATTTTAACGAACTTTAGATTTTATGGATATCTATCTATCCTCTACTGCGCTTTGAAAGCATACTACACAAATACGATTGTGAATACGATAGTATCCATATTTTGGTATAACTATAGTAGTGAGTGATGTCGATGTGTCACAAGTTATAATATATTAGTCAAACATATACATACGAATAGCTGAGTAGTTCAGTTTGCTTCATTGAAGCACTGAACCAAAAAAAAAAAACAACAAAATAAAATCAAATAAAACAACTTTGAATAAAAGTAAAATCGTTTCAATGTAGAACTAAACACGAAATATTTAAAATCAAAATTGTGCAATTTTAAATAAAATGTTACCAAAAGTCACCCAAAAATAAAATAGTTTTAACTTATTAAGGTTGTTTGAATAAAAAACAAATATTTTCTTCTTTGAATTAAAGTTGTTTCGTCTTTGAAATAACATTGTTTTTCGTTTAAAATATTTTCAAATCATAAAAATCTTTGATTTAAAAACGTTTCATTTTAATTCAAAGGCATTTGATGTAAAAATCTTAGTTTTCGTTTTCGTATTTAAATCAAAATAATTTTATTTTGATTCAAAGTCATTTTTTCAAAGTAGCCCGCAACATAAATTTAAACGCGAGGGAATTAAAAAATACATTGCTATTTTTCTCTGAGTGCACTGACAGCAGTTGGCCCACAAGAAATGTGATAAGGTTACTCGTTTAATAGCGTTTCGTCTTATCTATATTAGCTATTTATAGTACCCATTTATTCAACCAGCTGGTTAATACACCAATGACAATTCCATCACGTCAACACTCCTGTTCTTCTGAACAGAGAAGATATATTTTGGAACGATAAGCGATTTTCGACATGGACGTTTTCAAAAAACATTTCATTCATAACTGCATAATTTAATTTCCTCATAAAAGAACCTCTGTATTGATTTTGGTAATCTGGAAAACAAATTAAATAAATCATTTTTCGAAATCTAAATAGCCATTCTATTGCAACTTTTATTTATTCATAACATTAAACGCTAAAAGATAAACATGCGACCATGGCCAGACTAAGACATTTCACCGCCCTATACAGATTGTAAATTTCCGCCCCTCTCCCACCTTTTTTACTCACCTAATTTTGTTTACGTATATTATAGGTTATGTGTATATAAGATGATATTAGATTAATAAAATAATTAAAAACAACAACAAAAATCATATTTTCATGTTCTTACATTGTTGCCCTGCTTTCCCAACCGCAAAAATATGAATAATCTCATCGCATATTCTATTGAACGTATCGATAATAATATCTACCAAAGTATTTAAGCAAGGTTGACAAATGGTTGACCTCATATAATTTTTTATCCGCCTAAAACCAGAAGAGGATCTCTCACGATTGAAATTCGTGACAGCCATGCAGAGTATCAAGAATGTTTTTTAACTCAAAATTTTCGATTGGCATTAGCTCCTTCGAATTATGTTCTTTGCAATCAAGATAAGCTTTGAAATAAATAATCCATCATCAATTGAACACTCTAATGTCTAAATCTTGTCGGAATGCTTCTTGTAAATGTTTTACTTTTTACCGAATATAAGCAATATCCAAATTTACCAAATCAATTAGAAAACCGAATTCTTCAAAGATTTGTTCATATTTACAGAATTTTTCCTGACAGCGAAAACAAAGAATAATTTACATCTGGATTATGGTTTTAAACTACTGAATAATATGGCCGTTAGCGTTGAAAATTTACCGCCCCCCAAAATCCCTAGACAGCTGCCTATGTTGCCTATATGGATATAGTCCAGCTTATGAATTCAACTATGATATCAGACCCGATATCAGATCAGTTGAATTCCAGGTATTATACCTTATCAGTTGAACAAAAGTATATTTCATTTTATTTAGCAATAATTTACTAAAACGAAACTCTTATAAATATGGGCGCATAGTGGGAAAATATTTTACAGTGGTCGGTGAAGAATAATTAGTATAAGCGCAGGTAGAGCATTTCCAAACCTAAACATGAGCAGGATAATAAGTGCAGTAATTTTAATAACAGTTTTGTGTCATCTTGACATTTCAATTGGTAAATAATTAACAAATATGTATGAATAAACATAAAAAGTGTTACTCTATTTAATACGAAAATCTTATAATATTTTCCTTTGTTTATAATTAGTAGCTGTTTGTGTCCGGCGTCCAGGTGAATTTCATGTATTATGGTTAACGTTAAGATATTGCGTTGTCCGTCAGTCTGTCAGTCAAATCTTTCCTTGATTTCTTTTTTTTTTATTGAAACAAACCAATTTCCGTTTGATCATACTTAAATAAATAGATGCTATTGATTTTTTTTAATTCAAACCGTACGTTCTTGTTTTTTGCTGCTTAAATGACTCGCTTAACCAAACATATGGTTTAAAATACTATTTGCACCGATATTCAGAAACACTTTCGTAATCTGTTCTTCATTTAACGTTTGACAAAACTTAAGTGGCAACAAAATGAGGCCTACGGAAGCGTCAACTGGAATCTTTCGATTGCCAAACAATTGCTTGGAAAACACTTTCGACGACACGACGATTCGTCATTTTGTAACGCGACTCGCAAGTACTTTTTAACTTTTTCACAAATTCGATGAAACAAACATTCCACAGCAAGCAGCTATTGATCTTGTAATTACAGGAGCGGGTCGAAATTCTAGTTTTTTGTGTTTGTTTTTAAATTCTGCTTTTTGAAATTCTGGATGAAAAAAAATGGTTTTTTGCTACTCGAAAGTAAGAGTACTATGCTCTGATTATCAAAATTCTGCAAATAATAAAGAAAAATAAAGTGTACGACTAGATCCCACGAACTTGCTCTTGTGGTGCACGACTGGGTCGCATGAACTTGTTCATGTAGCAAGTTACCACATCAATAAAAATAAAAATAAATTTAATAAAAATAAATTCAATATTTTTTTTTTAAATAAAAATGAAAAATACGAATAAAATCATATGTCAGCGAAAATCAAAGTTCCTATGTAGAAAATTTTTATTACTAAATATGAATTTACGAAAAAAAAAATCAAAATCGTTGAAGCAATTTTCGAAAAAATCTATTATTTTTCAATAATATTTCGAAAAAATTGTATGCTTTTTTTTAAACTCTATTTTATATATTTATATTACTAAATTTCATTAAAATCCGTCAACATGTTTTTGAAATACTAAATTCACAAAAACAGTTTTTTGACAATTATTTAAAATTTAACAAAAATGTTTATGCTCAGTTATTTGCAATAACTAGGACAATTTCAGTATTGAATTTCATTAGAATCGCTTCAGCCGTTATCGAGATAGTTGAAATTTAAAAATACCGTTATATGGCAGGTACCGCGTTAAACATGTTTTTTTCTGAAAATTTGGTTCTCATTTTCTGACAGAATCTTAACACATTATTACCTACACATGTGAAATTATATTGAAAAAGTTAGAGCCGTTTTCGAGAAAAATAAGATGTTGGATAACCGTTATATGACGTACCTACTGATATTTTTAGGCTTGCAGTAACCTAATAAAAAAGCTCTGAGCGTATTACCTTAAAAATTATTCCTACCAAATTTGAAGTCATTTTTGATTGTTATCTCAAAACTTTTTTTTTGCACGAATCCAAGACTTGACTTATAGTACCTATAATCGCAAGTAAAAACAGCCAAACTAATTGAGACACGTTCTCAAGTGATGGTCTTTCATACATGTGGCAGTTGATTAGGTAAATTAAACTAATACATATTTTTTATTGACGAAGCTTTTCGGGCAATTCCTTCAATAACCATCAAAAATTGGTTAAATTTTTTTCTAGTTTATCAAAAATATACCAAAAAAAATAAATAGAATTTTGTGGAATGATAGAAGTGTTGAGTCAGCAAAAATAAAATAATCTTTAAAGGTACCGGAAACTAATGTTACTGATAAAAAATATGATTGATTAATTTGTTCTGACTCTTTATTAAGCAAAAGGCGTACTTTTTAGGGATGGAAGAGTTTCCAGTCTTTTTAGTCTTAATGTTCTAACCAAATTATTCTGAATTTCATCACATGCGCTACAATTTCTGCCTGCAAGACGCATTCAAGGAATGCACAAAATATTTTTTTTAAATAACTGTCGTTACCAACATTTTATTTCCTACAAATATAGGTAACACCTTCCTGAAAACAAATCTTCTGGTCCAAGACGTTTTACAGGGGGGCTTTCTGCCTGCAAGACGAAATCCAATAACTTTGCATTCTTTGAATGCGTCTTGCAGACAGGAAGCTCCCTGCAAAACGTCTTGGACCACTATATCTGTTATCAGGACATTTAAATCTTAATTAATTATTGCAGTCTCTCTCATAAATGCCCCCACTTTGGACTGCAAGACGCAGACTTTTCAAAATAACACCTTTAGTACTCTCGAATAATGCCATCAACTTCATTTGGTTACCAATCACATCCAAATTTTGCTGTGGGCTCTTGCCCTTAGTCTATTACTGTTTGGAAAATATTTTGAGAAATTGGAGTGTTTGAATTATTTAAATTTTTCTCAGAATTGATAAGCTTTTATACAATTTTTCTATATTTCCTATATTTTCTATATTTTCATAAATATTATTTTTCTGTTTTTCTAAAGGTTATAAATGGGTTCCCTTACAAGCTGGAGTTCCATTTCCGAAATTCACAGTTCTTTTAAATGCTGATAAGAAATCATATGTAGGACGTGCTGTCCACTACAATTCAGTTCAACCAGCGGAAGTATTCAACAGTTCTTATGGCGTTATATTTACTGGAAGTGAAAAAACTCCAAATATAACCAAAAAGCAGTTCGAAGTCCTTGTTGTTTCACAAGAAGAATGTAAATGGGAAGAATATCATTACTTTGATGCTCCTGAGAACGTAGTTCATGCGGGGAGAGCATGGAATTATGAACCTATTTATTTAGGAAAAGCCAATGAGAAAAATTCTAAAATTGCATCTATTCTTCTAACCTCGAATAAATTCGAACCCGACCAATATTATAAATTTGTTCTAACCTGCGCTAACAATGCAATCTGGGTGGATGCAACACCTTCAAAGATTCCAAAGAATGCAGTAATTATTAATAAACGTAATACACTTAGTAAATCATTTGTTGCTCGATTACTGGGTCCCGCATCATATATACCAGCACGTCTATCGACCGAATTGAATGCTTGTGTATCAACGTACAATGGAACTGAAATCTATTCGTCAACATGTCAAGTATTAGTAGGAAAACCAAATCAATACAGTTGGAAAGCACCTGAGAAATTCGAACGCATTCCTGACAATGCTGTTGTTGTGGGAAAAACAAAATCTAATGAATTCATTTATGCCGCAAGGGATAGTTTCGATTCATTGCGTAACATTATCTTTTCTGAAATTGTGAATAGCAAAGTTTACTACGAATTTTTGGTTAAAAATTAATAATTTTCCTGATTTTTAAATAAAAAAAAAATAATAACTACTAAATTGTATGGATTTTAAAATTAAATTAAAATAAATTTCTTGATTAATTAAACAAAGAATTTAGTAAAACAATAGACAAAGCATCACAAATTTGTTTTTATTTTATTACAGTGATAGCTGTCTCTCTATAATGATTGGATTTGACAAGTTACCAAATACATTTTATATGGACTAAGTCCCGATATTTTCAGCTCAGATAAAATTTGGTGATCACCATCACAGATTTTTCTTAACCAGTGGTTTTAAAGCCCAGTTGACCACAGTTCTTGTTTTCACCAATTTATCTACTTTGGTTACAAAACCAGAGATGGATCCAGTTTTCCAGTGGTGCAGGCAGATGTGAAATGGAATCTCTGGTTAAGTTTGTTTATACATTTTGAATGCGAGAGAAAGAGACCGAAGATTTTGTAACAGCCTGCCTCGTTTTGAAGCACATGGATAAGCTAATTTGATTAATTTAAGAACAAAGGAAAACAAAAAAATATATACCACATACAAACTATGGCGGTGAAATTCATTAAGACGGTAAGTCATCATTTTCTTTAATTTTATTTTTTACAATTAGTAGTGATATCAATTACTATCTAATACATTATTTATAATTTAACACAAATGTAAAAAAAAAAAATCGCTAACCATAGAATTTTTGTGTTTCTTAACCATGCAAAATTAAATGGGTAACGAAATCCCTGTTAACCATAAATTCTCTGGTTAAAATTTTGCTGAAATGACCAAATGTAGTTACCAGCTGAAATAACCAAACTTAACTGGAGCTGAAAAAATTTGCTCCAACTTTTTTAACGGAACCTGCAAATATTTTTTTATAATTTCCGAGAAAAACATATACATAGGTACGAAATAAATTTTCCCTCTTAAGTATAAATTGAAAATCAAAAATTTTTGATGAAAAAATGTTCAGAATTTTCGTTGGACTTGGCACCAAATTGATATGTTTGATAAAAGAAACACCCTCTAAAAGCTAACGAAAAATGTTGGCCATGGAGAAGTCCGGTTAAGAGAGATTTCACTGCGTTAAAATTTAAAAGATTCTAATGATTTAACAGGCAAAGCGGTTTATATGACCATAAGCAAAGGGGTATGATGTTACTATTAAACTTCCCTTAATGAACATTGCACTGGCATTTTAATAAATTTTTCTCATAGGGTATTTCGGTATGCCTTGTAGTTGCGGTAGGGCTTAAGGTGACTACTAGTACTATGCGATGAAACATATAGAGCTATGCGATCAGGGAACTAGTTTCTGTACAAGGGCGTCCCATGGTCGACAGGTTGTAGTGCGTAACAGGGTGTCGCCAGTAGTTTCCACTTCAACGAAAGAGTGTTCCCTCACCAAGGGAATCCAACGGGGTCGAGCAGGCGAGGAAATCTCTAGGCTGTATAAACGGTGGCCAGTTCGAAACAAACTTTCACCTTATTGATAAATTAAAGCAATTGTCAATTTGTAGATAAATGACAATCGTAATAGAGTTGATTGACTTTTTTTGAGAAAAGAAGAAGTATACCTATAGATTGACAGAAGAACTTTAATCGAAAACCTCGTCATAATCTTAAAAGAAATTAAAAGTTGGACTATTGGACATAATGATCCTTTAACGTTCAACATATGTATATACCAAATTTGTCATGACATATAGGAATTTTTTTAAATCATATTCAAACAAAAGTTTTTTTCCATACCGAAGCCCTCAGATATGATAACAACTGATTTAAATGCAAATCCCTTGACTGAGAGAAGCACATATTATTTTCGCCATCACCATCATCAGCCGCACAACGCTTCACCACCACTTTGCAAAGCACAAGCGATTCCAACTGCATATAACTGCAAATAATCCTTCAAATCGTTTAAATCCTAACGCGATTAGTTTAATTGCCTTTTGTGGCAATTCTGGTGTCGATTTATTTCCATTGGGTAATTACCTGCCCATCCACCCCCAAAGGATGCGAGTGTGACAACCAGCCAGTGATAGTCCTGGCCAACATTGATAGTGCAGCTTGGTCTGGTTGGGATGTTGTTGCGTCGTCGTCGCTCGTCGGTAAAATTTTGAATTTGGCGGCGAGTAGCCGCAAGGCCATATTTCGATTTCCATTAAAGCCCAGGGTAGACGTCGCACGATACCGATGCTACACGCTATAGTATAATACACCAACCAACCACACTGCCTGGGAATTAACTGAAATTTATAATCGTGCAATATTGCTACTGGAGGGCAACAGGAGAAGAAATCCATTCGGGATTAAATCAAATCGAAATAAACGATTTTTAATGGGGGGTCAGTCCTATGGACCTAGGTTATATGAGTGGACAGAGGTCATTAATTATTTCTTCAACGATAAGCTGCTGCCGCTAGCTGATACACCGATACACCATCATCAGAAGAGGATGCAAACCCATTGTCCTTTTTGCCACGCACACTGTGCTTATTTTAGTAATGAGGATAACCATTAAGGAAATAACCGTTGAATAATGTAACACAAACACATGTGTTGGTTTACCTAATTAATCTTCACTATACAAGCAAGGAAAAATATCTACTTCCACTTGCACAAGAATTAAAGATGCGTGAGGATAAACGATATCTCAAAGTTGTCATATTTTTTTTCCATGAAAAGGTGCCTCAACTTAATAGAGACATCAAATCATCTAATCTTCCCTCCACCCATATACTGGGGCTGCTGATAAAAACAAATGCCAGAGCTTTGTTCTTTATGTGTCTCAGTGTCTAAGAACAGATTTATTTGCCGATTTATTCTTTGAATGAGAATGGGAGGGGCGGGAAGATATCGAATTTGATAAGCCGAAAGAATTTATTTTGATTACCCGGTGACATTCATTTCTATTTCCAGATTTTGTTATCTCCGTCACTAGTCCATTCCGGAGAGCGCTCACATAATCCTTACAAATGACCACACCAGGGTGATGGCTCTTTTAGGACGAAACAGGAAAATCATAAACCTTTGCGTTCTTTAGAAAACCAAAGCTAACCTCAGCTTGGGGCAAATAACTTTTTAACTATTTCTAGAGTTTGTGTGGTTTACTGTTTCCTAAAATATTTCAGTAATGTATATAAACAAAATGCAGCAATTTTGTATGTTTGTACAAAAAACAAACACACACATCTTTCTACCTTTATTTATGTTCCTGAGATTGTTCCTGTGATGTGGATATATAGTACAACTTTGGGACTCCCCATCGGCATCATCATAAATCCTTTTGCTAATTCGTATCTATTTTGAGAGGATTGAGAATTTTGTGGCACGCAACCTTTTAATTGGGCTTTTGTGAAGCAGCGATGTCGTGTGCCACTTTGTTCATCGGTTTGTCGTCTAATGCTGTATAGCTGTCCCCTCTTGGATCAGAGAGAGAATAAATAGATACAATGACTTTGCGACATAGCGAGGCAAATAAATTTTAATCTGAAAATGTTTGTGGAATGAGTCCTTCTGTTTGCCAGTTATAGCTATAGAATCCCTATTCGTATATGTTGTATAGAAGATCGTCAGCTCTTATGAATGAAGCTGTTGGAGGTAATTTGGTGCAGCGTTCTGGAAATGCAAAGATAAAGGGTTGATAAAATATATAGCTTTCATTTTCTCCTGTGTGTTGTGGTACTGTTAAAAGGGTAAAATATGGGACACAAAAGATGCCGTAAATTGGATTTGAAGGGAAGAGGGTTATTCAAGCAGGTGTTTTGACTGTGACGAGTACATGCGGAAAGCGTTTTAAATAGACCAGACAATTCGTTCGCCTAGAAATTCACACTCGATTGATTTGGTTTAAATATAAGGTAACTTAATATTGATTTTAGTTCCATTTGCTGAAGATTGTGGGTGCAGGTTAGATATGTATACCAATACGAGAAATATGAAATATATATAAATATGGCGCACTTTTTTAGGAAATACGAATTTTGTTTGAAAATGGCCACCGCAAGTTTTAAGCCCCAAAACGCATAATCGGCAAAGAGAAGCTAATATATCAAAACCGAATGAAATGTTCCCTTCCGATCATTCAAATAAAAATATAAACCTTATAAAGGAAGGAATGTGCAAGGAAGTAAAATACATAAATGCAATAGGTAAACTGGTCTAGTTCTTGTCGCAGTTTGAACACCGAAGCAAAACTTATCGAAACTTGACGAAACAGAGTAATCTGCTATGTATTATGGACACATGATACGATTTATTTATTCTCACTCAGTTTATATGGAAGGAGCTTTTTGCATCAAATATAGACCTGCCTTTAGCTTCGTAAGATGTTCAAAGGGTAGTTATGTGCATTCAAGAGGACAAAACGTCCACAGGTTTTCTCCAAACCAACATCTGACTATCAATTCTTATACTTTCACCATTGTATATACATTTCTATAGTATTTTCATGCTGATTAATCACCGCCTGGCCATCTTAAGAAACTTGTGAATAACACATTTTTAGGTTCGTGCATTTACTAGTTGTCTATTTTGTTACCCTGACAACAGTCGTAAGCATATATGATTTTTGTTTTGCTTACGACTCTTATCAAGGAAATATGGATTTTAGATCTAATAAAATACGTTATATATTGTTACCTAATTTATTTTGTTGACCACTAATATTAGGGTAACAGAATAGACACTTAGCAAATGCAAGAACCTCCAAATATGCGGTTTACAAGTTTCTTTAGATGGCGCTGCTCCATGGTTGTACTATAGAAATTTATATACAATGCTTCCACCTTCGTGTTGAAAATCGGGTGCGTATAGTACTTCAGCCTCAGATCTGGGTAATCAATCCCTTTTGAAGGTTTTGGGGGCAGCTATTGATAGAACAGTGTTTCCACTATAAGACACTTTCTTCTTTCATCAAGACGGCAGCGGAGGAATTCCCCAGATGGAATTAACGGTGAACTTAGTGAACACGAACACCTTATATTACTACGAAATATATTCGTTGCTCATGCCTATAAGGAGCTGTTCATCCGGCTCCCCATTCTTGGAGCTTGAGTTTGTCCTCCAGGATGGGGGTTGTGCGTTGGGGTAACTTCCTTACCACGGAATGATACGGATGATTAAAATGTTGAAGACCCCAGCAAACGAAACAAAGACAACGAATTTCGGATCTGTACGTGGAATGTACTGTCGTTGTACAGACAACGTGCCGCCGAACAACTAGTGAAAGACCCTGGATAGGCTAAGGGCTGATATTACAGCTATCCAGGAAGTGCGATGGGATATAGAGAGAGCGTAACGAATGATGACATCGTGTTCGAACTACAACGGACCGTGTTATAAAGAACAGGGTCAGCGGCTATTTGGGTGCGGTTTTGTGATTAGGGGCAGGCTTAGGCAAGAGTCTTAAGTTTTCGCAGTTTCAGCGATCGCTTTGGTCACAATCCACATCAAAGCAAAATTCAAGAACATTTTGCTGATCAGTGTCCACGCCCTCCAAAAAAGAAGGATGATTTATCCAAGAACGATTTCTATTACCTCCTCGAGCATACGATATGGGCACAAAGAACAACTATTCTGGGTGACTTCAATGACAGGTTCGGAGAGGACTTTGCAGTGTGGCAAAATGTCATCATATCGAGCTATTCGAGCGCCCACTTCGCGCACCTTGATATACAAAGGTATACTTTGTGGAGCAATGATAAAAATTCCGTCAACCAAATTGATCACATCCCTATAGACGCCAGACATGCTTCTAGTATCTTGGATGTCCGAACATTGACCACTACTTGGTTAGTATCACGAGTACGTATGCAGATATCCATGGCGCCATAACTCCGAGCTGATGCCGGTGAAAAGATTTGATATCGCGAAACTAAAATCGCAAGTAACTGCAAAAGCATTTGCTGACCACGTTTCTAGCAGCACATGTGGGCTAGTTGCTTCCCATCATAAACGAATATTTTGCTTATTATGGTAAATTATTTAGTCAAAAATCAGATGATTGTTAATGAAGACGATTTTTTATATAAAATTCAGAATATTTACTAATTTTCAAATGAGTGACCTTGACTGGAGTTTTGAGATTGGTAAATCAAAAAAAGGGTTAAAAGGTGCGCTTGCATTACTATACCAAATCGTACCCCTTATACAAAAAGCGTCTTTTTTTCGTTCAGAGCAGTCGGATTTGATTAGTAAAATAAATTGTTTCTTTTCTATACTTCAGAGTATTCAGTATTTTTTCAGAGTGTAAAAATATATGTTTGGAAGGGTATTAGGTATCTCTATACCGTTTAGTGACAGCTATAGTAAAGGTGTTGAATATGGTCGAGCGAAAAATTAATTAAAAAAAAAACTTATATACGGTTTATAAGGTTTGAACGACAATTTAAATTCTTTATCTCTCTGCCAAAATTCTAAACCTTAATTTCCTCAATGTACTAAATTCAAAAAGCTAAAAAACCGACTGAGATGTCCTTACATTATGTGCACTGTACCTGCATACGTTTATGTATATTTAAAAAAAATCATTAAATTTCAAACCCTGAAATAGGTAACCTTTAAAGTTGATACACGGCTTTCTTTAAATCAAACGCCACCCTCCAATTGCTTAAGAGCTTGTCACCTTCCACAGCGCTACAAGGGTACCTTAAAAAGAAACTATACCTATATATAATTGCCATCATCATGCATGGCTTTTAATTCACTAATTACCTCGCGGCGGATTAACGACCCAAGAAAGCAGAACATAAAAAGGACTTCTTATGCTTCTGTGAGTTTTGTTTTCCCAACATTAATATTAGCCCTGCAAACTCCAAAAAGCAGTGAAATGCACAACATGCACAAAAGTCCACTTAAAAATGCATTCCGCGTGCCGTACGCTTGTAAATTATAATTTTTATAAAAAAGTCTTCACAGATCCCCGTGGAGCAGCTTCTTTATTTGATGAAAACAACACAATGCTCGTCGAAAGTTCAAAGAGGTGAACCATAAATCACGCATCCACCCTGCTGATGCTCTGCAGCAGGATGGGCTGAACACATCATAATTCGACAATTTTCTAGGACGCTCTATACTGACTATACTATATCCTCGTATATATATGTATAGCTACCCTCCTCCAAAAGCCATAAAAAATGTAAAGCCATCACAAAAATTGCTTAGCAAGTCATAACTCTATTTATTTTTTAGCTTGATTTGATAGCAAATGGTCTGTGTTGCTTTGTGAATTCATTTGTTTGGCAATTCAAAATTTGAATGGGAGAAAAATCAAGGTGCCGATGGTGTATCAAATTCGTCTTGTTTCAACCAACACAACAACACCCCTCACGTTCTCCATTGTAGAATCTACAACGTGATATGTAAAACTGCCACAAGGACGTGGTTAGCATTGTGAGTGATTTTTGTTATTTCAACTTTCCCGGTGCTTAAACTCTCTGGAAAAGTTTAAAGAATTCTTCCCGAGTTGTGTTTTCAAAATAAAAAAGAAATCCTTTTGAGAAAAGTTTTTATATATGCTCTTCTCATAGCCCCATTCGGAATTACCTCACGCTTCCCACATTGCATCGCTCACATAATCCTTTCAGCAGATCTGCAAAACGAAGGAGTACAAAATATACAATTGCTTTCGAGGGAAAACGAATATGTCTGGGCCTCTTAAGGAACCCTTTGTAATATCTATACAGAAAATCCACGGATAACCATTAAGGGATTGCTATCCTCTTGTGGGTGGTCGAAGATATACAGACCCGTTTGGTGGAAGCATTTTAAAATTTTATGAGAATCATCACTTGTTATACACCACATCCGACACTATACCGCAAATCGATTGATGATTCTGCAGGGTGATAGCTTAGGCGAAAATGGAATAATTTAGTCATATCGCCTCTGGATTGGAAATTTAAAAGAACGTTTTTGATCCCACAGAAGGGTTAGAGTTAACAATTCTATAACTGTTCTTCACTATGAATAAGTAAGGGATTTATCCGGAAATGAGGTTAAATCCAGTGAGTGCTATTTGCCACATGAACATCGTTTTGGATATTAACTTTTTGTACGCATTCTAAAATATAAAAAAAAAGAGAGGCACGGCTCCTCATTATTGATAGCAAAAAGTAGGAACTCATTGGGACGAAAAAATTTCCTTCGATAATTTTGTATTTATGCTTTTTAACTTGACCCTATTTGTCCGAAGTTAACCTAATAATTTCAAATATTTTAAAATTAAATAGGTACTCCGAAAACTGACTAATTTCAGAACCCACATTTTGGGCTAATTTGACATAAAATGAAGAAACGTCCAAAATTGAAAATGTCAGATACATAGCCCAAAATAGAAACAAGTCGTAAAAAATGATAAATCGTGAAATTTTATCAAACTCATTTTTTTTATAAAAAAAAAGTTTTAAAAGTACATACCACATATTTCTAAAATATAGATTTTTTTTTAGATTATTATTACAATAAGGACTAGCTATAATAAAAAAATGTGGGCAGCGTCGCCGTCTAGGTGTATTTCTAAAACATGTTATGTCGTATCTATTAGTAGGTAGGTACCTATCCGTTGGCGAATCGAAATTAAAAAAATCTTTTTGAGGAAGTTGTTTTTAAGCTAAACTCGAGTTTTTGCTATGCATAGAAAAATTAAACCCAAGTCTAAACGAAAAACTCGAGAGTCTAACTTTAAACTGGACCGAACCCAAGTTAAAGTTGTATTTAACTCTGATAAACGTCAGAAATAAAATTAAATAATTTGTAAAGGATTTTCTTTCTTTCAAATAAAATTTGGTTATTTAAGTACCACCTTACGAACAAAAAAACCAAATATATAAATAGATAGCAAAATTTCTACATATCTACTTACCTACAATAAGACAAATTTTAGCGGAATATAGGTTTATTATTCACGCAGATGAGGATATATGTAATTGCGCAAAAAAATAATCGAGATGGAGAAACTAGATACTGTGGCATTTAATCAGACATTTTCTTAATTTGCATTTGAAATTTGCATAGCGGATTGTGCTTATTTTAAATTTTATAATTTTCTGTTCCTAGACAAAAATTATAAATAAAAAAAAACGTAAATATCTGGCATGTATCTATTGTTTTCAACCTGTCATGCATTGTTTTCAACCTTTCTTTTACTTACTTAATAAAAAATCAATCTATCCCACTTACTCCATATGTATGACACGTTCCACTCGTGTTTTAAAAAGCAGAGCTGCAAAAACATCTATGCATAACAACTGTGTCTAACCTGAGTGATAACGTTAGACTCCAGTTCAGAAGAATTCGAGTTTACAATATGTCTATGAATATGGGCCAATGATAATACCTTCTCAAAACACAACATAAGAAGCAAAGAAGCCCACTCAAAAAGAGAATTCAGAGTTCATAATTTTGTCATACTCACCCTATTAAACAGATTCCACAAAAACTAAATATTGTTTTGCTGCACAACTTTCCTGGCAACCAAAATGGTTTGTACATTAGGTAAGTTTGTCGTACCATCTGCTGGCAATTGGAACAATTAGACTTTTCCAATATCCAAACCATACATTTCTTCTGATTTAAGGCGATGTATTGGATTTGTGCAAATTAAATTATTTTGTAATTGACTCTTGGGAATTGAATTGATATTTTAAATGACATATTTTGTTGGAAGACTCTGTTATATGTAATCACAAATAAAAAAGTTTAGTTATTTTTAGTTAAATTTTTCTGTTGTTATTTTATTTTGATTAATCTGATAACATTTCAGACAAAATAGATCTTTTCGATTTTTTTTTCGAATGACAATTTTGTATAGTTTTTTTTTGTTATTACTATAAACAAGTGAAGTTCAACAAACAAGTGACTTTTATAGAGCAACAGTAGGAAAAATAAAAGGCACGACTACGGCGCTCGCTTAAAAAAAAGGGTTCGTCATGACGTTTGTCGTCGGTGGTTGGCCTGTCGGTGGTGGCAGGGAAATAACTTCACAATTTCACATGGAAAATGAGTTCACCTACTAGTGGGAAAATATTTAACTTTTTTAGGTGAAGTTACAGAAGTCGCCCTATGTTTTCAACTGACTTACTGTTGTTATCAAAAAAGACTTCGGTGAGAAATAAATTCACCAAATTGCAGGTTATATTATTTCCCAAAGTGGGAAATAACTTCTCCTCAAAAAAGTGAAGTTATTTCCCACTAGTGGTAAAGTTATTTCCCAGTGAAGTTATTTCCCTGCACCGTACGGCGTCCGTGCGTATATGTATGTTCGGTTGTTTGTGCACCGATCTATATGCACCCTAAATGGCTTGACGGATTTGCTTCAAGTTTCATGTAGCACTTTTTGCTTTAGCTCGGCGCTCGGCTATAACGGGCTAATCTCCCATATAACGGTTTTAATTTTTCCAAATTTTCTGAAAACGGCTTTAACGATTTTAATAAAACTTTGTGAACGTTATATTTGCTCGAAAAGAAATAAACATTTATTTTTATAAAAAAATATTAAGGTGTTATTTTATTTGTTTATTATTAATATAATTTTTACAACATAATTTAAAATTATAATATTTTATCTGCTACGCGTTTCGGTTTAAACATCATTGTGCTTAAAACCTAATTTTGTGTTTTTTTTTACTTTGGAAATATATAGTAGTAGCAGGTAACTAGTTGGTATTTTGTAGAGAAGATCCTCATGACAATCATTGAATTTAATTTTGAGCGACCAAAATATTTGTAATTTTAAAATAATTTTAACTTTCTTTTGTAAATAAAATATTTGGTCAAAAATCATCTTGTATATGTAGGTATCAAATAAATATTATATTAAAGACTTAATTTACAATCTCTGAATATGTTTCAATTTAGCTACTAGCAATTAAATCCAAGGTTTGTTAATTATTTTTTGTTGTTTTTGTCAAATGAAGTTCTAAATAGCTTAATAAAACTTATTTGGAGATTGTGATACAACCCCTAGATAAATATTCTGGGTTTTAAAATATTTATAAGTTTAACCTGCCTACATAATTGATGATTTTTTAAGTTCTGAAAATTGCATTATCAATTTCATTTCAAACTACTATTATTCAGTTTTGTTTGCGTGGTATTGTAAACTCGACCGCAAATACTTCCAAAGCGTCCAAAATTATGTGCAAAATGAGATCCTTATTTATAAAAATGAGTCGAAAACTTTTATTTGTATATAGTTACCTTCACATCACCATCTTAAACCACCTTTACGATACAATCGAAAGCTTTGTTAATTTTAACACTACGCAATTATGTTTATCCTATATTTGTTTACGATTACCTAAATATTTTATGCTGTTTAAAATTCACAAAATATTTCTTCATAATGATTAAAAACTAGTCATAGATATTCAAACCATTTGAACTTCCAAAACAAGGCTGCCCAGTTTTGTACAAACAATTTGAAGGAATGCTACTTATTTCCGTTGGCTAGCCTATTCACACACTTAAGCTTCACCAAAAAGGTGTGCAATACTCATCATTATATCAACTGTTTATGGGCTCGGGTATTGCTAGCAAAGTTTTGACCTTAAAAATAGGCTTCCAAAGCAACCGAATGAATCTCAATCAGAAATTGGCCATTCATACATATTGTCATTCGGCATTGAATACGTAATTGTTGCTGGAAAATCTATTAGTCTCGCCGAGCGCCTCTCTAAAGTGAAATTGAATTTCCACTTCCACTTGGCAACAAAGTTTATTGTATTATTTGCTCCTGCAGCTATCTATATCCACTCACTTTAGAGTCCATAATTTAACTGAAGAACGTGTGATTTTCATTATCGACTTCCTTCCGTCTTGTTCGCCCTGTTGTTGAAGAATATTATGGATACGTATACGAGTATGAAGATACGAAGATGGAATTTCTGCTGTTGCACTCGTGAAACACTTAAATGCATCCTGTAACCATCTTGTGTAGATGTAAGATGATGTTAAAAATATGCACCATGCCCTGATGCTGAAGTACCTAACTACATTTTGCTAGATCGAGATGCACGGATATACATAGCTGGGTGGATGCAGTAAGTAGCGTGTGCCGACGTACGAGTATTTATAATATTTTCCATCTGGCAGTGCAATGTGTTATTCAAAGGTCATTTTGCATTTCCAATTACCGGCAGTGTTTGCTGTGATTTGCATGCATATTCGAAGTATGTTCTGGATTCTGAAATTCTTCGTTCACGGGTAATTATTCGAAACAGCTGAATGCCAAAACAGGAGGAAACTAAACAAAACCGTTTACATTTTGTTTGGGCGAATGTGGAGTGTAAGAATTTTTTTTTTATTTTCGACTTTGGCGTTTGAAGAGCCAATTTTTGCTTCTTGGGTTGATGTCTTAAGATATCTTTTTTACTATAAACAGAATGTTTCGTATTGTTATTAGATAACGCTGGTTCTTATATCTAATTAGTTTGAATAATACCTTTCGTTTTTCGTTGTTTCTGGTAAAATTTTTGTGATTTTATACTGTTCTGCGATTTAAAATTTGAAAAAAAAAAATAAAAGGTACCACTCAGGTATACCACGTACTTGCTCTTGAATTCTGTAACTTTGCGAGCAATCATTTTATATGAAATAATTTCTTAAATTTGTTTTTCAATCAAAAAGTTATTAATAGAACGTAAATGCGCCGTTGTTTTTTTTTATATTTTTTCCGTTTAAGTAATAAGAATAGAAGGGGAAAATAAACCTCTCCCATACGATTATTTTTCTTGTCTCAGCTCAACCTACATCTACATGCTCTATCTTCTTGTCACACCTTATGCCAATCACCCTGTGTAGAGGGTGAGCTGCGTTCTTTTCTAACTTTTTTGCAATTCTGAAGAAAGACACCCAAGAAGCTTTGGATTACTTAAGCTTGTCAAAATTTATGTGAATTTCTTTTTGTTTTTTTTTTTTTTTTGTTTTTATTTTATTTTTGGAATTCAAAAAAATACAAAAGAAGAAGATTGTATCGCATTTAAGTTGAACTTTATAACTTATTCCTGACACGTGCGATAGCGTATAACATAGTAGGGCGGCTATACTTAAAGGTTTTGTATCTGAGTTTTGTTTGTAGATGGAGCAATGAACAAGCTTAAGGTTCGAGAAGGCCGTAAAAGATTTTTCACATTAATTATTCTAATCAAGCATAGTATCGCGATACAAGGTATGGAACAAACTAGGATTATGTGTGTAATTGTTGGTTTATCTGGTGGAAAACAACAAGAAGCGCGAATCCAACCTTTTAATCAAGCAAAAAAAAAAAACTTTCCGCGAACTATACCTAAACAGGTAAACATTATTCGAATTAATTTTCAAGTTTTTTATTTAACGTTTTATAACGTCAGCAATAATATAATAATTCTTTCGTTACTCCAACTCAATGATAGCCTAGTGTTGCCATCCGGTGGTTTTGTTATGATGTTCTTGTTCTCTTTATTTCAAATTTGTATTCATCAATGGTCAACTGATGTAATGACCAATGGGTCGTTGATGAAGTGTTTGATTAGGCTCTTGAGTGCATTTGAATAGCCAAACGCTTGATTTATATTGTGCTCTTTATTTAGAGAGGTTTGCTTGTGGAGTGGCAAGCAAAAGAAAATACGAAAGAATTTCGTTTGAATTTTTAATGAAAACGGGCCAAGTTTTTTTTATTTTCATTTAACTAAGGTGCGTGTATGGGATCACCAAGTTCAATTGAAACACGTCATTTAGTATGTTTTCATTGCATTTACAATTTGATATTGTAACATTTCGATGATAAGTAATATAAAGGTATGAAGGTAGTAACAGTTAGATATCTAGTATCAAGTTAAGTGTCATCAAGAGACGTTTTATTGTGAAAAAAGTATAATATTGGTGACTTATAAATTATGAATGAATTTTTTAGGTGGGATAAAGGTGAAGACATAAAACAAGATAGACAGACAGACAGAATTGTGGGACTCACGCTAGAGGGAGGTAAATTAATTTTAGGAAATCGGACCATACGTTGTGTCAGTCCAAATTTTCATTAAGAGCATCAGATAGATAGATAGATATTAATGCATTAGATAAGTCTTTTATGACAAATGATAAAACCTCTTCTTGAAATGTTATGTTACTAATCTAGCTTAATGCCAAATTTTTGGTGGTCGTACGTAAATATACCAATAAAGCACATAAAGAGAGTAGAACATAAATTAGTAGGTAGAAGGTATCTTTGCATATTGATTTAAAAAAAAATTAATAACAAAACACTTTCAAATTTTATTAAAGTATTTTTATTAACATTTATTTTATTCGTTTTTTGCCATTTTTTAGTAAAGAAGGAAAAGTATAGCCATTTATTTATTTTTATTTTGTAAGAATGTGTTTTTGTTGTTTTAAAAATTAATCTCATTATTTTAGTGCATTATACAATTCCTACATTTCATAATGTTTTCTTCTAAGGTTAAATATTTACATTAAGTATATTTTGATTGAAGCAAATTGCCCTTAATAATACATACATAAAGTTTTCAAATTATTCTTTTATTACATTAAAATCATAATCCTACATTATATACAGGAAAACCTTTTTATTTCGTAATTAAATAAGCAGCAGCCATAAAAAAAAAGAGAAAAGGATATGCTCATAATATAGTCATAATAATATCATTAATAGGAGCGACGACGACGACGTTGAAATTGCTTCATTTCATTTTAAAAATGTCAGCAAATTATTCATAAAATATATTATTAATAAAAATAGATTTACAACAAGTCAACAAAATATATAATAATAATTTTGTACATCGTTTACTTAATAGCAATGTATCATTGCACCCAGAAAGTTTTTTTTAAGAATTCAAAGGATCATCATATTTATTTTAATTTATCTGATAAGATACATATAATATGTATGTGTATTTTTGATTGTATGTTTCCTTTGAAATCAATTCGAGATTTTAAAAATGGCTCTATTGGATCCAAAGTTTGACATTCAATATTACAATATGTCCTTGGATTTTATGTTGTCATCAAACCATAAGCAGGTTCATCCTTTGGAACTGGCTTCTTCAATATACACATTACCTGGCTGGGGGGGTTTGATTGTATGTTTTTCACCTGAAAATAAAGAAAGAAAAATATTAAAAAATTACGTCATGAATATCGAATTTGATAACATTATTATAAGAAGGAAGAACAGACAATAATATAAAATTATAATTCTACATGCTGAACGTGCCGATGGTGCCTCCTAGGAAATGAAAATTAATTGTTTAGTAATGCAAACTATGTTCATATACCTAGCTGACAGTTTCGCACGATGGGTTTCTTTGCAAAGAGACATCTTCGGTGGAAATTACCATATCTGTCACACTAACAGGTAAACATAATATCCTACAAATTTACATAACACTACAACTTAAAACTTCTTTTATAATATTTATTATTATTATATACATATTATTGGCTAAACTTCTTGTAGTTTCGAAGGAAAACAATTCGTTTCTTGGATGTGATCCGCAAGTGAATAGGTAGATAGGTTTATAAATATATACCTATATAGTACTAGTTATTGCAACCAATCCACAATTTTTTTTTCAATTTTATCTTTTAATTTTAAAAATGTTATTGTTGTTTTTTAAGAAAATACAGTATCGGAAATAAGAAGATAGACAGAGAAAGTGTCACTCTGCCCAATTCCATGTAATCATGTAAATGCTTATACATTTACACAGTTCGGGTTTTGACTTTTAATTTGTATAAAAAAAGAAAACACAAATTTTGAGTCTTAAAATAGACAACTATATCTAACACCATCGATCATCAGACGAAGAATGCGTAAAAGTGTATTTCATTGTTTAAAATTATTCCAGACATTTTATTTTTAGAAAATCGGAAAACGAAATCTTTTAACTCAAGATAGAAAATATAGAATATAGAAAATGTCCGTTAAAGTGATGTTTGTACAGACAATTAACTGCAGTATATTTAAAAATTAATAGGTATGTACATTCTTTGTACATAATTATTTCGCAACGTAATTTGTATATACAATTGCGAGGAAGAAGGCCATGTGAAAAACATTTATCTAATATAAATTCAGAACCAGATAGCTTGTCGACTTAATCGAAGGTCAACCAGCGGAACATAAGTGGCGGAATGTTGACCCCATCAGTCCAGATCATAACATCGATATTTACAAAAAGCAACAGCAACAGGGTGCTTGTTTGTTTAACTCAATATGTTTCTTCTTTCTAATAGCAATGTCATAAATCTGAAATATCAACATTTTGTGAATTGTTTACTTACCAATCAAAAGCATTTGTTGTGGTCTCACATTTTGAATTTTTATTGAACTTGCATCCTCAATGTAAAACGTTCCGCCTTCAAGGCTCTGCACTTCGGCTAACCTCGCCATTAATTTCGCTGACAACTCCTCGACATCTGAAATAAGATCATAAATGATTTAAAAAAATTAGCAACTTGACTTTCGTAATATGTATGTATGTATATGTAATTTTATTTTTATGTTTTTAGTCTGCAAATCTGAGTAGAAAATCGTTGACATAATATGACAAACATCTTATTTTGTAAAAGGGGTGTTCTATCCCATTCTTTAAGGACAAATATTCTTAAAAAAAGAACAAGAACATAAAAAGAAATTCTATAAAGGAGTAAGTAATTTTAAGCATCTGGAGTGAAGAGTGTCTGGTTAATGGCTCGTGTTATTTATTTAACATTCGACTCTCAAGTATAGAACTATTTTTAGAGAGCTAACAAAAATCTCCAATTCGTTTCGGAGAAACAGAAAATTAAAAGACGGATCGTAGAACAATCAATGTCTGATATACACTAAGTAAACAGATAAAGAACCAACTCACAGTAGGCTTCCGAGTTGCCCGTTCCGCACACAATCTCCTTTGGACACGCGTCTAATTTTTTTTTTCTGGGAAATCTTATTGATGCGCAAAATTTTCTAACAAATTTTTTCCAGAATTTGCGATTTGATTTTTTTTTTCTTTTTCGAAAAAAAAAAAATAAAAATGGTGTAAACAGATCGACTTAGAGAAGAAAATATATTCAAAATAAACATTTACTGATAATTTATTTCTTTTGAGTTTATAAAGAGAAAGCTTTTGTTTATGTGTAGGAGCATTGGGCATTAAATATAAAAATAAGGCGAAAACCATTTCCAATTTTTAACGAGTAAACAAAAAAAAATGCAAGATATAGATACTAAAATAAATAATAAAATATATTTTAAGAACTCTGTTTGCAAAAAACATTTTTTTTTTAATTTTTTAACATGTCTTCCGGTCGTTGCCGTATGGTATTAAAACGTTGCCTAAGAATATTTATTTCTAAGCCACGATTCCTTAAATGTTGGATATTCATTCTTTTTATAAAAAATGATTAATTATGCATTCTTTGTCTTTCCCTATACTGCCCATCTAATCGAAAATGTCTTACATATCTCAAATTAAAAATTTTAGCGAAGCATGACGAATGACGAATTTTCTTAAGCTTTCGACAGTTTTTTTTTTTTTAACCATTGTATACGTTTTTTAAGTTTTAGGGCGTACAAATTAGTTCTAGTTATACGTTAAAATGTCCTTTAACATTATTGAAAGCGTACCAGTAACAAAAATAAAAAAAAAAACAATTTAATAAAAAAAAATTAAAAAAAATATGGTCAGGGGATTGAGATTTTGCTACCAGGGGACTGTTAAAAAACAATTATATCTTATAAATTATCACTTATTCAAATCAAAATATGACTTTTTATTTAAATGGCAGAATTAACTGATCGATATCAGCATGATTTATCGTGATAAGATAGCATTATCTTCTACCTAATTGATTTTGAAAGTGCTTCAAAAATAGGTTTTTGTAGCTTCAATATCGCCGAAAAATATGTTGGATCATCGATTTAAGATTGCATAGCAAAACCCTTGGCAAAACCCGTCAAAATGCATCATCTTCTGAAAATTTCTCAGACCTCTGGATAGAATTATAGTACCTACGTTTTTTTATAAAATTGCCAGGGGACTGAGTTTTTTTTTACATTTTTTAACCAAAAAACATAAAAACGTTTAATTTAAAAGAATAAAATGCAGATAATATATTATGGTTTTACATGTTAAAACGTGATTCGGATATACGAGGGGACTGAGAATTAATGAATGCAATGGTTTCAAATTATGGTCGCATATCTCAAAAAAACTGAAATTTTGATATGACCCCTTGATCTGTAGTTAATCACTAATATGACTATCAAAAGTGTGACAAACAATTATTATCTTACCCTTACACGATTCTTCCCCTGATCATACGACTCCTTCTTTAAGGTGCTGAGACGTGGACATCGTCAAGATCGTATGAGGAATTGCTTATAAGTTATACCAGGGTTTAACGCATATTTTGGAATAAGTTATTTTTATTTGAGGTACTTTTTCTAGTTTTTGCTTCGTCACGTACAAAAAAAGTATTAAGACATAAAATGTAGGAAATTTTTTTATGGTTAATATTTACCTTGACTATTTTGACCTTAAATTCATATGAAAGGAAAACTCAAATATAAAATTATATAAACACTCAAAAAATCCTAGACGTTTCAACTAAATATTCACGGCAATTCAGATATAAACCACTTTTAATTTCACTCTTTTATATGAATTTCCGCCTTAAGTGATCAATTTCCAAATATCACTTCGCAAAAAAAAATTACTAGGTATATTATTTCAATAGTCCAGTTTATAATTCTAAAATCTCCGAGATCTCCGTATGCTCAGAAATTTCTAAACGATTTCAAAGTAAAATTTTACACTATTGCTGTCAAAAAACTGAGCCAGAAATTTTTTTAATTCGCTTGCTCAGTTGAGCACTTAGAAATATAAACTCGTCTAATATGTCTTAAAACCATTGAAAACGTAAAAATTCTTTGTTCATTGGTCTGAATGATAATTATAGATTTATATCTATTAAAAAGTGCTGCCAAATTTGCACTCTCTGCAATAAGTTTTATACCTTTTTTCCAATAATAGGAACAAAAATTCCTGCTTGAATTCAAATTCTTCTATTTTTTTCTATTTTTCAATTTTTTAATCTAAATTAGTGACAATTTTAATAATAATAATCTCAAAGTTAAAAATCTCTAAAAAGTAACAAACAAGTAAACTAACAAATCTCCGGCAGCAAAATTGCATGCTACATAACTCCATCGTCGGCTTTTGATGCAATCGACAGCGGTATTTGGATACACGCTTTTACACCCTCAGTTATTTTTGCTGTCGGTTTTACACAATATGCTTATATACCATTTAATAAACGAGTCGAAATGTCTTCCATTTTGATTCTTATATAATCCTGATTTAATCCCTGTCTTATTTACCGGAAACAAACCATCACTAGATAGCTATAAAAAATAAAATTCACGACTGGGTCCCACGAACTTACTCTAGTAGCAAACCACGGGATTGAAAAAAAAATCAATTTAATAATTAATGTTAAAAAAGGAGAAAATTATCAGAAAATGGCCTAAACCTGAGACCAAGTTGTATGGAAACTATTATAACACGTTTGTTTAGCCAAATACTAAAAATTCGAATTTTCTCCTCTAGGGAATCACGAAAGAGTGCTATATACGAAGTTTGAAGAAAATCCGTCAAACCGTTTAGGCTATAGGTCGGTGCACACAGCCAACCGCACATACGCACCACACATCCGCACAGACAGACCGATGGACGGCATGACGAAACCTACTTTTTTGGGTTCCTCTTGTATCGTAATAATTGGTTTGATTAAAACCTCGATTTTTTTCACACGAAACCAATACTTGCCCTATTGAGCAAATAAAAAAATCGAATATCAAAATCTACATACATCTGTGATAAAAAGTGTCCAAATTCCTGATCTTCATTAACATTGTGGAGGGATTTATTCCTCGTACCTTTACCTAAACTCCAACCACAACTCAAAATAAAACCTATATACCTAATACACCCATTTCCTTATGAATATCAACATGTTACCCAAAGTCAACTTAATTAACAAAAAAAATATAAAAATCTACTTCCGGTAATAACATATAAAAAGTATATATTTTTCATTTCTAAAATAACATATTAAAAATAGACACGACCACACCTTGCATCCGCTTTTCAGTTTCCAATAAGTGGAACCGGATGTTTCAAATATAGGATGTGGTTTTTTTCTTGAGAATGGCACGCGCTGGAAAAAATAATCCTCAAATAAAACTGATGCAATTCGAACTACTGAACTAAATCAACCCTGAATTATAAGTCCTTTTGCCACGCGCAGTTTAATGTAAAGAAAAAATAAATAGAATACTTCAGAAAATTGCATTTGAATGTACGTACATGTATCTGTTAATTTTGTATTCAAGAAGCAACAGCTGGAATCACCTTATTAAAAGCAGCATATAGAAGGTAGGTATAGTTCGTTTAAAACTAAAAAAAAAATATACGAAACGAAAGAATTATGAACTAACGTTCGTGTTTTTTTTTTTACAGAAATAGCAAAGATATATAAACAGCTCACATACTAAATCTTGTCTATTTTAATGGATGATTATTTGTTTTAGAAGTGAGAAGAGATTCAAATAGGTACTACACAAATTATGTAGGGGAGGACGGAGACAAAACTAACATTTTTAAGTCGACGTCCCCTATCAATTTATTTGCTGGAGGAACATAAAACTTTTCAATTTTTACTTTCGCCCTGCATCTTCCAGACATTACATATCAATTTTCTTTTACTTCTGTTAAGAAACCCCTTGCTTGAATAATTTAAAAGACTAAAATCAGAATAAGAATACTTATATACTAAAAAAAAAACAAGTACAAATACTAAAACAAAATAATTACCATAATAAATTATTGTTCAGCAAAATCATCAAATAAAATTAAACAAAAAATATTTATACCTATTCGAAGTCAGGTAGGTAGTAATTTCTAAAGTACCATCAAATCAAACACTATTTAGTTAAAAAATATACTCATACAAAATGATAAAAAAAGTATAATTAAAGCAACAATTTAAGTATAGATTCATAGTATAGTTAAGAGGTTCTGTTTAGATCGAGAAAAAAAAAGAACCTGTAATGCACAGTATAAGGTACAAAAAATATTTTAAAGAGTTTCAAGTGGACTTTTTACTTTCATGACGTGTTACTTTTGTTCCACCTCTCTCCTACCTAGTAAGAGTAGGTACAAGGAACAAGGACGGATAACAAAATATACTTGAATTAGTAATATAAAGTTTGGTGCCAGATACACCCTTGCCGATTTTTTTTTTTTGTTTTTTTTTTAATAGAAAATATTTCATTCATCCCTAAAAAAATAAAAACAGAATTTATCACCCCTCAATAGAGTTCGTATGATGTATTTGTTGATTTAGGTATGAATAATGCTAAACGCGTATAAGTTATTGAGCGTGAACTTCGTCTAAAGTATATAAAATGAAAAAAACGGAATAGCTTGACAAGTTGTTGACATTTAGAAAAGCTCATAAAATTGCGAATAGAATATCAAAATTAAACATATTTTAAAATGATATCATATGTATGTATGTATATCTCGAGATCAATCCCATCAGACATCTGACAATATGACTTATATTGTCGTTATAAGTATCATTTAAATATACAAAAAGCAACCAATAAAACACGTTGAACCACGATTGTACAACTGGTCCTTAAGGTTCAGGTGCTTGTTTGAACTTAACGGACATTCTGTAAGTAATGCAGTTAATTATTTTAAAGTAAATAAAGTTTCGTGTATTTCTATTAATTATTCTTTAATGTTGCTTTATAAGTATGCTGAATTAAACAAAGGCACAATTAAAATGTCCAATAACTGTTGGTTGCTACTTTTCGTTCCTAGCAGGAAAAACACATTGGGGCATATTCATAGACACTGTTTTAGCTGTTTTTAGAAAAACTAGAGTTTATCCTATTTAAATTACATTACCCAGGCTAAGTAAAACTGTTGTTTGAAAAGAACTTTGATTATGCCCCATTTAGTCGAGTATGTGGAGTCGAGTTTGTACAAAATAGCACTACCTACTTTCTTCGAAAAACGATACCGAATAACTTAGAAACATTGAAAATTGAGATATTTAATGACCGCTCTCTAATATTTAGGTTTGGATGTTAATATGTGAATCTAGCCAAAACAACTCGAGCAAAATAATTAATCCTGTTAATTCACAATAATTTTTAGTTCTTTAAGAACATTTATATCTACTGAGTTTTGAAAACTTGATAGACTATTATTTAACTGAATCAAATGTTCTAGTCTTTGAAAAGTATTCAACCTTTTATCTCACACTTGTTGACTTGTGCTTAAAAGTATCGATTAATTAGGTATGTTCATAGAACAAATCGTTTCATCAGGTCAAATGATAGCAGCGCAGTGCAAACAGCTGTAAAATTACTTCAATTGTAATTTCACAGCTGTTTGCACTGCGCTGTTAGTCATCTAAATTTTGCGCACTTTCTTAAAAGCAAATGCAGAAAATCTTGCTCTGCTCTAGAAAAACTGAATAAATATATCAATCCAAGCAAATCTATTAGATAAGATTAGAGCAGAAAACCTCTCACCGAAAATTATAATCTATAATATGCACTGCACTGTAGGATTATCAGTGAGTACAATCACAATTAAATAAATTTGCAGCCAATGCACTGCTGCTTTCATATTTTCACGTTTTTCGGTTTTGGTAATCGTGTCGCAATTTCAACCCAACTGGTCTTAAACAATCGATTGCTTCAATTTGTGTCCAACCCGCACAGATGTCTAGCTAAAGATATAGCGATTCAATACACCGGCTGAATAATAAATTTCACCTGAAAAAGGTGCGAATAAACTTACAAAGAGAAAAAAAAAGACGAAAGATAGAGAGATCCACAAAGTCAGATATAGGCTTAGTGACACCGAATTATATATAGGCAAAAGGCAACATAAAAATCAGTCAATAAATGAGAATGACAATCCTGAGAACTGATCAAACGTGATTTCAACATTTGTGTGTGCCATGGTGGTTCATTTCCGTTCCCTTTTACTATTAGGGTCTAACTTGGACGGAAGTCGATTATAATATCCGAAAAAGATTTTTGAAAACAAAAACAACTTACCCTTGTCTAATCGGCGTTCCATTTGTCGCCACTGTCGCAAGTGCTGTAATAGAATACAGGCGGCTGCGATGAAAAACACCAGACAAGCCAGAACCGCCAGGATGAGGGACATCAACTGCCAGTCAATTTCGAGGTCCTCTTCTTGGTTGCGTTCATTTTCAACAAGAAGAAATTTATCCTTCCGACGCTAGAATACAAATATATTATTGCAATTGTTTGGAAATAACGTCTTAATCTTTTTTACCTCCTTCCAATTTGGCTCAGTTTTCGCCAGAAGCATCCAGTCAATTTCTAGATCATATATTGAGCCACATATCGTGTCTCTGTGCAGTTGACAGGGTCGTAGAACAATCTTCTGACCCGAACATTCTGTGCATGGAATGCATTTATCCTGAAATGGATCCCACCAGTGGAACGATTGGCAAGGAGACCCTTCGCATGAGGAACATGTTGTCGTTAAGAATATCACCACCACAGCTGCCAAGTAAGCCGTTGCCGGTGCTGATGTCACTCTACGTACTCCACTTGACGTATGGTATAACATAATCTATGATGGTTGATAAAAGAAAATTTCGAAATTTAAATAAATTACAAATAAAATAGACACAGGTATATACTATGTAAGATGTAAATAAACATTAGCCAAGCGCAGGATTTCCAATTCTGGAAGTAAAAAATTGCCAAAAAAAAAAAAAAAACATTTCACCCACCCAAAAGGTAGTTGGACTCTTCATATACGGCATCGGGGTATAATTTGTTTCAGAGACACAGCCATAAAACTATTTCCGACTGAAACTGAATTAATTAAAAAGTTCATTCGACATCGAACGTACGGAATACAGGAGAATACGGAATTCGAAACCATACTATACGCTGCTGGCACAATTTGATGATGGTTGCGGTGCGGTCGATCGCGCACAAATTGTTATTGTGAATAGTGGTGCTGCTAGTGCTAGTATTGCTATCCCTCTTTTCGATTGGTTTGCTAGATCTATGGAACACGCGCGGTAATTTTAATTAAATATTTCTTCCTGTTGATTTCCCGCTTCTATTTGAGCAAGTTCCCCCTTTTAAGCATCGTCCGTCGTTGTCGTGCTTATATTTTTATGGCGACCGCGACGGCATAACGAGGTGCATGCAATTGCTGCTGTCCAATTGGACTCACCTAAAGCAGGCAAATTGCCTAGCTAGAATAGTGATCATGTACCCGTATCGAATCGTAGTAGCAGACCACGCTGGCTAGTAGCTAAGCTATATGTACAACCGAACGTTCCGAAACGGAAGTATGTTGCGTTGAAGTATGTTATGATAATTATCGTTAGATTATTAACAGAACTATACTCAATGTTGCCATTTGCCACTCACTGACTTCGAGTGCTGCAAGTTACGTGCGTAATTTCGTAAATTGTTGACCTCTGAGTTGAAAAAAAAACAATTCGACGACGACGACGGGAAAATTGAAATTAGGGTTGTTGTTTGTATAGCATAGCAGCTTCAGATTCAGCTTATTATGACGTAGCGTAGCACCCAAATGAAATTCAATTGAATAAAACATCAAACTTAGTTTAGTGAACGGGGAATCAGGTTCGAGCTCTGCGAGACCATCACTATCCATTCCATATACATAGTTGTACAATTTTGGGGCTGTTTTAGATTTATGACCCTCATGAGTGCAATGTCATTTATTCTTATTAATCAACCAAATTTACCCACAACAGTGCATGTGTTCTCTTTCTTGCTTTTCATTCACAATAGACAATTTGCCAATAATCCTGGAATTCTGCATGTGTTTTCCAAGAATATTGTGGTATAATCAAATTTATAATAAAAATAAAACACAATGGAGCTACGTAAACTTGCATAAGTTAATAGTTTAATTGTGCCTATCCGCCCGTAGAAAAACAAGTTAAAGCGAGAGCGAGAGGGATAGAAGTGCTTCTTCCAAGCAAAATGAAAAATATAGTATTCTAGATCTATAGGAGGTACATAGGTACCAACAAAAGAACGTTAGTTTTAGTCCAATTAAGTTGGTTTGTTTTTCGTACATAATAATGCCTAAATTATATTCATTAACTTTCTTTCTGTTGTAAACAATTCGTACATTTTCACCGTGAACTTATGATAAAAAAATTGAGAATGCTTGAGGAAGAAGCTTCATTGTGATTTTATGAAATACTCGTCGCTCGTCGTGTTGGTCGATTCGACGAACATTGTAGTGTAGGTTGCTAATGAGTTAATATTCAGGTGGCGTATTTATATGAATCTTAATGACAACTGATTGTTAACGGCCAGAATGGAATGGGTTACAGAATCTATGGAATGTGAGCTTGAACGTTCTGGAATTTAACTACCTGCCTAGGTAAATTTCATGATAGTGAGTGCCAAGTGGGTAGGGTAGGCGGGGCTTTTTAAGGGTCCTAAATAAATCTCCATTATATTTAAAAACATCACCCTTTTAATGATTAATTTAAATAAAATATTATTTTATTAAAACAACAGTTGTGAAACAACGAAAAATGAAGTGCACGACTGGGTCGCACGAACTTGACAAGTTGACACAATAATAAAAATAAATTTAATAATTTGTTTTTATACCTATATGAGTAAATGCGCAACTGGATGGCGTCGGCTCGAGACCGGGATAGGTAGAGAGACTTGTTGAAGGAGGCCAGGACCGGACCCCGGTTGTCGAGCCGATGATGATGATGATGAGTAAATGAGAAATACGAACAAAATCATATGAATTGTTTCTAAAAAAGATTCAAGTAAAAATCAAGGTATGCTGAAAATTTTGCTGTCTGAACATAAGTTTACCAAAAAAATAATTCCAAAAAGTTCATTAAAAGCGGTTTATTTAAAATAAATCGATGTTTACTTAATAAAAAAGTTTTTTTTAAATACATATACATATGTATATGTATATATACACCAATTTTAAGTCCTAAATGGTTTGCATTTTATGCCCAAAAATGCAATTTTTTAGTCAAGTGTTCCAAATATTGAATTTACAAAAAAAAAAAATAATTAAAAAATTTATTAAAATTAAAATAAAGCACTTTGCAAAATGTTGGTATTGAAGTTTTATCAAGTCATCTATTTCTTTCTTAAAAAAGAAGTTCCTGAAAATTCGTATTCTGGTAGAGAAATATAATATGTTCTTTAAGATTCTGAAGAGTCCCGAGTTCTAAAAGGTATGCTCGACTCAACAATTGCCGGCGCAACAATTCTGACGAGTCTAAAGTCTAACAACATCTGCTTGGACCAGTTTTACTACATACGCAAAACGTAAGTTGAGTCGAAGCAAAATAAATTTTTTTTAACGTGATTAAGTACTACTTTAATTTCCAAAATTGTATGCTTTTATTAATTCTAAATTGATCGCGGATAGTCAAATATTTTGTACTTTTTGAGAATATTCAAAATAACTCTGTGAACTCGAAAACGTCGCTTTAATTTTTTTGTAAAAAAATGTTTTTTTTTTTCAAAAACTGTTACAGGTTTTTAGTAATTTTTTTTTTCTTTTTTAAGTCACTTTTTTAGACAATAGCCCCTTCCGGTGAAATGAGAGGAAGGACGTCTTCTTCCAATGCAATTTGTTTCTTGTCTTGACTCAACTTGCGTGTCCCAAGCAGATGTTGTTAGACTCATCAACCGTTGCGTCGCGTCGGTGGGGACCCCAGAGGAGGCCTAATCCCGAGTTGTTTTTAGACTCGGGACTCTTCAGAATTTTGAAGAACATATATTTTTCTGCCAGAATACGAGTTTTCAAGTAATGGTCTACAAACCCTACCTACCAAATTTAAACCAAATCAGTATAGCCGTTTAGGATGTAAATGCTGATACACTAGGTACACACATACTGACATTACCAGACAGAATTTCCAGACCAACTTTTTTCGACTTCGCTGTCATCGTACTGTCATGTTTGATTTTAACAAAACCTTTTTTTTTACGAATGCATAACTTTGCCTTATGCATTCGTACCTATGTACCTAAAGGACACAGAATCACCGTAGAAGAAAAACAAACTTGCGATATAACTACTTGATGTTTAGCAGCAAATTCCCAAGATGGTGCACCTTGGCAGAGGTACCCCTCCCCCCCCCCCATTAAACTTAGTTGTAGCTTTATTAATACAGAATTGAAGTAGTGATATTAAAAACATTATTAACTTAGAATTTTAAAGTAGGAATAGTTTTTAAAATCGAATCACAGTATTAAAAAACACTATTACGACCATCGACTATACAGTTCATAAACCCCAGCCATTTTTATGTTTGTGAAAATATGGGTAGGTACCTTAGTATAGTCAAAATAGAACTAAAAAAGAGGCTTTGATTAAATAAATTCCCTAAAAGCGCAATTTTGGTACAGGTCTTAAATACCTACGTCAATAGCATTAAAAATGTAATACCAAAAGTCGACCCCGTTTGTGCGTTGGTTTTTATTTAAGGTCAAATAGCACAATTAATTTTCCCAAGACATGAGCATACAGTTTTCTGTTATTGAACGAAAATTATTATAAGAGCATTGAATTAAGGATTTCGACCCAACCTTTTTTATAAAACCTACATATTTGAGTGCCGCGTCATAAAAAACAATATTCCATTTTTTTTTTCAAATGAATCACCGGATGATGCAAAGTAAAAAAGAAAAGTGTGCAAACTTTTTTTGTAGAGTCTTTTACGATCTACAACTTTCTAGTAGCTCTTACCGTTTCAGGAATATACCAAATCCTGAAACGTGTACTTGACCTTTGATAGTTCGATGGGTACTTTTGACAAAACATTTTATTATAACGTATTTAAAACTTGTACCAAAATTCAGCTTATGTAACTCCCCATAAGCTGAATTTTGGTACAAGTTTTAAATACGTTATAATAAAATGTTTTGTCAAAAGTACCCATCGAACTATCAAAGGTCAAGTACACGTACACGCAATCTCGTGTGTCTATTTTGAATGGACTAATTCGAATTTTCTACGTTTGAAATTGCTATAACTCGGTAACGGTCCTTTGTGGGGAAAAAAGTACTGAAACATTTTTACGATCTACAACTTTCTCTTGTCACTTTTCTCAGTAGCTCTCACCGTCTTAGAGATACATAAAATTTGTGATCTTCGACCTCGGATAAAAAAAAAGCACAAGCCGGATTGATAGGGACTTTTGACAACATTTGTAATGCCGTAAATATTTTCGACTTGTTAATCGGATTGTTGGGAATCAATGCCATCTCAGCCCTTTTTTATGTCTATTTTCACTTTACTAATACATAGTTTGTTTTAACGACCTTCAACAGCATAATTAGCAAATAATAGATATACTAATTATTTATTGAAGTTTGATAAATAAATGCTTTAATTGAGTCAGTTCCAAGTGAAACTTTCTTTCAATATTCGTACTTTTCTTGTTTTTCAACTTTTTGTGAACTTTTTTTTGTGAAAGAATTAAAAACAAAATAACTGTTTCTTTGTGGCGTTTCAATTAATAAAATTCAAAAATAAGGATTTGTGGCCTTTACTACCATAATGCGTTTCGACCAAGTAGATTTACTGTACACGGATCTTGCTAAATCTACTTGGCCGTAACGCATTATGGAATAAAGGCCACAAATCCTTATTCATAAATATAGTAGTCAACATAAAAAGTAATTGGAATTTAAAGTGCATGAGTATTATGCAAATGCACGATTTAAACAACAATAATATTTTTTTTTTTTCGTCTACCTTCGAAATATTCATAATTTCTGAATCTTGTAGCTCAGAGTCAACCGGAACAAATCATACCACAACAGAATTGGTTTCAAAATTAATTTCTGGCTTAAATAAAAACACTGTTGATTAAAAAAAAAATATTTCAAAATAATATTTTTCTGATTTTATTTGAAAATGTGTAAATTGAAAAATTAAAAAAAAAAATAGAAAACTGAAATACATACATACATACATATGTATGTATCGAAAATATTCACGTTATATGTACAACTCTGGAGCAGCACAAGAATTTTTCGAATACTGTACCTAATCATTTCGAGGTAAATCTTATTAGTCATTAATATTATAATAATTATAAGCCTTTGTAAATTTGCAAAAGATTTAATTAAAATTGTTCGAATTTTTTTATTCTGATTTACGAAAACATTTAAAATAAAAGTTAAACGAAGTGCAAACCTTGCACAGATTCAAAAGGAGCTGTATTGAAACAAAGTTTAAGCCCTTTTTCTATCACATATTTTAGTTAAGGGAAACACTGCAAAATCTATTAAAAAAAAGCTCTTTTTCGGCTGACGGCAAAAGCCAATGCTTATTGTGAACTATGTACACTTTAAATCAAAAAGAAATAATAAAATCACATATTACTCCCCAGAGTGAAGATTCGGTATAAAGGATTGAAATCAGATTCAATAATTAGCAAGTTCTTTTGACATACCGTTTTTGAGTTCGCTATATTAATAGCAGAAACAGTATTGTTAAATTAAAGTTGCATATTATGCAAAAGATAGTTTCAAAATATTTTTTTATAATAATATTTTCATATATTATATGTATTTTATTTTATTTTATATGTAGGTATATTTTAAATAATAATAGGTATTTATATTTTCAGACAAATTTTGTTACATAGAATTCCAAAGAAAAATTGTGTCAATAAATTTTTTATGAGACCCATTTTCAGTTATATAAAAATCATAAGTGATGGCGTCACCTTTTCGACGAATACTAATGTATATTGGTGTACATACATATGTACATATATATGTAGGTAAGGTACCTACCTAAACCTAATATTAATGGTAAAGATGTGCTAAGTACCTACCTATAAGTTTTTCTTTGATACAAAAGTGAAAAGTAGGTAGGTATTTAGATATTATAATTCCGATAATTTGAATAATCATTGACAGGCTCATGTATTTCGTTTGGCAAAAATAATACTAATTGAATGCAACACTGTAAAATTAGTTCGAAAATATCCTATTAGCGATTATCGACAGCTACAGCCTTACGGTATCCAAAACTTTAACTTGCTTTTCTGCAAAATTAAGTGTTGAGCACTTTGTGAACTTACCATCGATATTAAATCTGCCCTCTTGTAAATGTTAGACATCCATATTTGTTATTTCAGTAACGTTTTTTTCTATAAACTTCAAACAATTTGTGTTTGCTTCAGACAAACCTATCTATTGTACATGCAATTAATAGCTATGTCCCACCACTTGAACACTTTCTATTTGCGATTGCAAAAATACCACCTACATATTTAAGGAAACCCAACTAAAGAAAACCTGTTTAAGTGTAGGTAGGTACATATTGCAAAGAACAAAATACTTTCCAGTCCCATCAAACCCACTTGAAAACACTCATTGTTTAGCTGGTCAACTGTGGCTAAGAGGAATGCATTAAGTTACAAAGGGAAAAATAATTTCTTAAGACTCCAGGTAAAACTCAGAACAAACGCCTGTTCCATTCAAACGTAAATAACAAGTTTTCTGCCTACAAATGGATGCTATAAAATAAGCATAATTCCAACATTATATGCAAAATATATTAAAATACAACATTTTTCAAGTGGAGTTACTAACCTTTTTGTGTCTTTTGGTCGTGAGTTGGTGCAGCATCATCATCATCGATCTTATCCGAATGCATGGATCTTCAATCTGAAGAACTTCCTCGTTTCCTTTTGAGAACTGCTGTCGTGTTAAGCCGAGAAGTGAATTTTTTGCTATTTTGCTTTATGGTTTATGCATTTTTTGCTTGTTCTTTCGTTTTTTTTATATTTATTTATTATTTTTGCTTCGTTTTAATTTATAGTAAATTGAGAGACACACAGAAAGGAAGGAAAACAGCGGGAAGTTGTTTATACATTCGAACTAAATTGCATAAAAAGAAACAAGATCAGTTAGCTGAGCCGAATCGAATTATATAGATACATTTTTTTAAGCAAAAAAAAAAAAGATACACTATTCAATGAAAGCCAAGCTGAAAGGTACTCTTTCATTAAAAACAATCCATCAAACGATTGATATATGGGGTGGGAGGAGACGAGGGAAGAACAAACTCTTATAAGAATTTCAAATGAAGGAAGGCAAAGAGTTCGTTGTTGATTATAAAAATAGAAAATTACTATATGTCTAATAGAAAGTAAGCAAACTCGAGAATTTTCCGTTCTTCAAAGTAAAATCTAGAAACAATCGCGATCGTTACGATTCGCCAAGGTAAATCTGCACAGTCCGCATATTTATGTATATTGAATCCGTTTTTCAACGTCGACCACTAGGTATCCACAATATAAAACAGTAATGTACGAGTAGGTATTTAAAACAACAAATAACAGGCACACTTAAAAATTGGAAGTATCCACAATTGATATTGTCTACTTCCTTTTTCTATTATGTAACGAAATTTATCACAACTTTTATCAATAGACCGCTCTGTTTACCCGTGAATCGCATCTATTAGACACATTTAACATAAATTCACAACTCAGAGAATATTTCAATTATTATTTGTTTCACTACACCATTCCATATTCCATAACCGACAAACAGAAACAATGGCAGTCATTCATTTAATGGTTTTTGAAAAAGGGCGAACGTAAAATTTCACTCCGTTCGTTCTCTTGTCAAACGCACATCACTCACTCGCTTTCCCCACCTCACTTATGTACAATCTGGACAGTGAACATAAATAAATCTGTTTAACGAAAAGGAACTTACAATTTAAAAATAAAAAAGAGATTGAATTAAAAAAAATTGATTTATTTTTTCGTTGCGTAGCGTCGCGGACCTTGATTCGTTCACGTTAACTGTGATACTGACGTTAGATATTGTTCGCCATGCTAGCAATACTTGTGCATCGGTAAGGTATCTCATCCAACTGCCACAGCCAGACCAGACGCTTCTACCGAAACTAATGAATATTTTCGAATTTGTTGGCGGACACTTTTGCTCTCTTTTTTTATCTCTTAGTTTAGTTTATTTCTCTTAATCTTTACTTGAGCTCTTGAATTGTTTATTAAACATGATCGTTGATCACGTATTCACGTTTCCATGACACAACAACAAAACTAATCGTAGCAGAATCATGATTTCGTGAGGTCGGGATGACAATGTATGTGGTAGAAATCTAAGATACATAGGTATATTTGATTTTTATCGTAAAATGTTGAAATAAAATAACCATCGAATTGTTTTATAAAATTTTAAATTATTTTATATATATTGCTTTATATATATTGCTATTTTTCAATCTTTAGTCTTCAGTGAAAAAAGTATAACAAACTCAGATCGAAGATAATAAATTATTGTATGATGTACGAAAAGTTTAATATGTAGATAAAAATTAAATTCAGTTAGTGAATTTTACTATGGCAAGCATAAGAAAAGCTCGAACTTATCATTACACGTAATAAAATTAACTTACCTATTCCTTGGAACATTATGTCCCCATAGCTTGGCGTTTTCGTCGTTACTTTATCTGCTTAATTGTTTCAGATTTTTAAATTCCTTCTATTCTTCTGTTACATTTATTTATTCATCCAAAAATTGATGATTGGGATGATTTTCAGGTCTCATGACCCAAATTTAACAGAAATTACATCGCTGGGTTCCAATGAGTCCTATATCAACAAACTGGCAAAGGCGGTTGTTAGCGTACACTTGAAAATTACACTGATTGGAATTTTATAATTTAGAATACCACATTTTCTAAAAATGTTGGTTAGGATACAACTTAACTAAAAGGTCTTCTGAAACTTATCTCCATAGCGAACACTAAAATTAAAATAAAAAAAATTATCAATACATCAACCTCCTTTAAGTAAAATCTTACTTCGAGTTCAAGTTCCAACTACTGCTCCAGATTTATTGAATTATTATAAAATTACGGCAGAATCAATTGTTGTTTTCAAATATACTTCAAAGCAGTCCTTCGAAAGCAATCTTCAGTGTATACATACCAACATAACGTAAACTGTACTTACAAAATTAATAGACACTTGCAATCGTGACTTCAAAAAAGAATATTTTCCGAGTAGATGTAAAGCTTATATCAATTTAATAAAGGACACAAATTCATAATGTACCAATTCGAATTTCATTGAAGTTTCATTGAAAAAGCTTTACATCCAGAACAAATGTCAAAATCATCGAACAAAAAACAAATAGTTAAAATTATAACAATTCAATCTGATTTATTAATAATAAACATAAATATAATAATGGTTTCGCTTAAAAATCATGATTTAACATTAAAATTTGTTTAACTTTACAAATCTAGGTACATTGTTGTTATTATTCTTGCCCAGAACCCAAATTGTAAATAAAAATAAGAGAAACAAATATTATAAATTAAAATAACGAACGTGATGATTTGGAAAATAAAATACATACTTATTCTATATAAAATTTTCATTAAAATGCAGTTAACAAATAAATAATTCAATTTGGGATTACTTTAGTTATGACTTATGAACTAAAAATTTATTTTTAGTAATTATTTTATAGTAATTAATTTGCTTACAAAAAAAATTTATCGTAAGTTGTTGGAGTTTTTTCATATGTTTTTTAATTTATATTATTTTTTGTTAATTGTAAAAAAAGCACTTTGTGAAGGCAACATCTGGTGTATTAGAATAGTTTTGATACTAAGTTATCCACTGAAAAGAAAGGAAGTTTCATAATAAGTCATGGTTAATAGATGTTCTTTAACAAAAATAGAGATAATTAAATATTTGTTTTGAGATGCACCCACACCTGAATTTTAATATAAAATATTGTATCTTACTTGAACAATGATTTTAGCTTAATCCTTTTTCGCCATAGACCGCAAGGGTTACATCTTAATAACCATTCATGATGAAGTTCTTAAAACTATTAAAGACATCAAACAATAGTTCAGTACAGTTCAATGACAGTATACAAAAGTTAAACCAAATCATTTGGTAAATTTATTTATATTTCGTTTTTAAAATAAATAGAACTGTGGATTTGTTGACTTTACTGGAATTGATTCAACTGTAAATTCATGGCAAATCGAGGAAGGTTTGAAAAAACATATTTTTCTTGTTATTACCGAGTGCAACAAAATTTAAGCCAGTTACTACGACTTTCTTTTCTTGAGTTTTTAAAATGTTAGAAAAAAATTTGAGATAACAATCAAATCAAAAAAAGGTCTACCATTTTGCCCGTCTTTCTGCCTGTTTAATCACTGTGGATGTACTTCCCATCGATTTTGTGGATATTTGATATTGAGATATTCCTTCTATGCCTGATAAATATTAAATAAAACAAATTCAAAAGAATACTTTTAGAAAAAAAACTTCGTTAGCACGAAGGTAATTTGCTTAAAGAGCAAGTACAAGCGACCCAGTAGTGCCGTTTGTTTTCAGACAATTCATTTTAAGACAGAAATGTTTCCTTTAAGAGCAATATTTGCAAACAAAAACTGACATCTATTCGTCTATTTATTTATATCCGACAAACCATGCGTTATGTACATGTATCAAAAAACATGTCAGTCTCAGTGTTAGAAATTCTGCTCAAAAATTGTTTTTACATTTCTCAGCATACGGAATCACAAAGATGTATGTCATTTTCGGGTGGTAGTCCCGAAGAACTCTCCGATCCGATGAAATTTAAATTTCAGTTAATAAAAACTAATATCCCCTGAAGAAGTTGGAAAAACCCCAACGAAACGTAGTGAAAAGAATGAAATAGTTTTATTTGCATTCGGAAAATACTGATCTTAGCCCGTGTAATACTATTTTTTTAAAAACACCTACATATTTGATTCTCCAGTACATGTGTTATTGTAGTGGCGACACATCAACGAACATTTTTATTCATTTTTTAAACACGGGAATAGAATTCAATTGAAAATTGCATTGAATATATTCTTTTAACTATTTATTACTTTTTTTTACTTTATGTTTTTATTAAACTTTTTAAGTTCCTTCAAATTTCAAAGATTTGTTGAAATTTCAAATGTGCAAACCGAAAAATGACAAAAGAAATTGTTTTGAAGTTTAAAAACATGAATGTGTGAGTGCTTCTGGTTTTGATTCTGAATTAAAATCGAGGGTATTGTCGGTTGCACCAAATTAATTTGCAAACTTATTCACAGTCCAAAAGAAAATTTGCCAAATAAAAAATTGAAAAGTAAAGTATTTGTGAAGTTTTTGTTTAAATGACCCAAGCCCTTTTGTTGGCAAAATCTATGATTTAACAATATTTCATAGTAATCAAGTACCTCATCGATTTTGTATTTAATTGTTTTTATGTATTTAAACATAATTTACGTGCCTAAGCTTTTTTAATTTTTTGTTTTGTTTTTCAATTTAATAAAACATGCAATTCCATGCAACATTTACGAAGTAGAAAATTGTGTGTTATTTAAGATAAACATACCTTTTGGTCGATGTAGTGCGTGAGTAAGGATTTTGTAGAATTTTTGGATGTGTTTCCATTACTCTCAGTAATAAATTATCTAGATAATCTTCGAGTTCCTTAACTCGTTGGCGTTGAATAAGAGCTTCATGTTCCATTCCATTGGCTAAAAGCATAAGTTCCTGAAAGGTATAACAAATTAAAATCTAAATAGTAGAAAGAGATTATAAAAAAAAATGTTTATCATCCATAATTTATTCGAAACCTCTCGTAGAATTAATATATGTAACTGTTGATTGAATAGCAGAGTAAAATAAATAATAGCAGATCAAATCAAGTGATTGATTTGTAAAAATTATTTAACATTTCTCTTGCGTATGACAAGTAGCAACAGGTGTAGGATGTACAGTCTGAAGGCGGATTCCGCATGACGTATTGTTTTTTTTTGTGTATACAAAACGAAAGCTGACTTCATTCTACAGCATGAGACGAATAACTTGGATGACAATATGAAAGAAAACACGCGTTAAATAACGGACTTACCTCTCTGGATTTGCCTTCATACTTCTTAGCTAAGGCAGCTGATACCTCTAAACGAGGAGTTTGTGACTTTTCGCGCCCAATTATTATTCTTTCGTTAACCTTAGGACTACTCGAAAGGTCATCTTGTGAATCTTGTTTATCTGCAATAAGAATTTATATCATTTATGTTGTCAATTTAATGGAACTTCAGTTCAATTTACCTTTTTTATTAAAATATTTGAATTTACTAAACCGCTTCTTTTCAGTCTTTTCTTTGCTTGCATCTGATTCTCTAGTATTTGGAGAAGGAGTATTATTATTGTCGGTCAAACATTCCATAGTTGAACTACGTGGCATCGCTATTGGTCCCTCATCTGAATCCCTGTATGCACCACTATCCATTAAATTTTCTTTGGACTTTGACTTAAAAACAGGTGTGGTTGGAGCTGTTGATGAATGTGTATTTTCTTTAATTTCGAATGGAACATTTTTTTTCTCTAATACTGTTGTGACCGTCGATGGTTTTGTGATTGGTTGTGATGTTTGTTTGTCCTGTGTGACATCTGTGACTTTCTCCATTACATCAGTTTTTTGTAGTGATACTTCATCATTTGCTGGCAGTGGAACTCTTGAATTTTCCCAAGAACGGCGTTTTAACGAATCCGTGCTACCTACATCTAGATGCTTTCCATAGAGTTTTGACTCCCATTCATCAAGTTTCTGATCGTTTTGATTACGTGGAGGTTTTGATGGTGGCGAGTTTTGAGAATAGAAAATTGCATCATCTTTGGGAATCAACGGAGATGGGGCATTTCGTTGATATGATTGTGTTGCACGGATGTTTAATGAGCTACCAGAGCTCTTATGAGATAAAGTGTCAAAAACAAACTCATCTTCATCCTCACTTATCACCCCAGGATCTGCTTCACCAAGACGCTGCCCATATCTTCTAAGACCAGGATTACTGTTCGGTGTTCCAATACTAGCAAAACTTCCGCTCGTAGAATCAACATCACCTTCTAAACCTTCTTTATTCTTCTTCTTGCCGTTCAAATGCATTTTGGAACCCAGCGACTTTGCAAACTTTTTGATGCCTTTGCGCTTTTCAATCGTTCCAATACTAAGAAGACTACCACCAACAGAATTCGCCAGTTGTCCAATGGAAGATTTGTGTTTTTCCTTTTTACTTAAATCTGTTAATGAGCCCGACTTTACTATGAAAGTTATTTTGGCTTCCAAATCGCCCCTTTCTTTCTTCTTGTCTTTGCCTGGCTTGCTTTCCAATTTAAACCATTTTGATTTGGGACGATCATAAACATCCATTTCGTATAGAGGAAGCGTAACTTGACCCAAAAACTCATCTAAACTTAGGTTATTTCGATGCAAACAAGTTAAAACTAGTTCAGCTCTATTTCCTTGATCCGGAATTTTTCTATAAAGGTAAATACATAGACTGTTTTGAACATTTTTTTTTTATATTTATAGTTACAATTCACATTCTTCGTGCCAGTCAACGTTCTCAGTTGCTTTTTCCTTGACGGATGTTTGGTACTTCTCTTTACCCAGTGCGATTGTGACGAAACAGTTGTTTGTGCCATTCTTGCCTTTGGTCAACAAACCCTTAGCTCTTTGTACTGCAATTAGAAAACAGTTATAAATATGTTTTAATCAGTTTGTATTTCGTTTTATAAGACACAAAGAATGTAGGTTTCTATAAAATTAACACTTCTCGTTGGAAGTTTAAATAAGTGACGAAATGATACTTTTCGGTATCATGCATCGTCGTGTAAGAAATGAAAACTATTATTATTTCTGAATGTCACAATATAGTTTAGTAATAGTTAATAATTATTTTTATCATACAATAACATTCAACTACAATTTTGTGGAACTTACTGATTGAGCTTTAAAGCAGAATATTCCCTGATTCAATCTAAGAAAAGCATATCGCATCATTGCCTGCGTTGTAAACTCGTGTTACTTGCTCAAGGGAGTTAGAGAATAAGTAAAATTAAAATTAGTGTCGTTAATCAAAATTGAGAAGACCGGAATCACGAGGCAAAGTTCAAAATTGGTTTTCTCATACCTTATTTAAAATGCAAATGAAAGATTAATCTGTGTAAAATAAAACTTTCATAGCGTTGCCGTTTACACAAGAAATTCTTATAGAATTTTGGTTTTGATATTACAATGTTCTGTACAGACAAAAAGACAGCTTACCATTTTGGAAATCAACATAACGAAGGCCAGCAATAACATGCAAAACTGCTTGACTTCGATGGCAGGTTGTGCTTGCTTCAAGTGTTGTGAGTAGCTTCAAGCCGTAAATAATTGAAGCGAAGATTTAAAAAACTTGAGAAATCAGCATGGGTTTATTTAGCTTGGATTTAAACAATGTAAACTCGATTGGCAGAAATCTCGAATAATACAAAATGAAAATATCGAATTTAAATACTTATCAATACCAAAAAATACTAAATCCAAAAGAAATTATAAATACTAGCATACACCCGAACTCGCACCCAACTCATATCCTATAACGTATAACAGGCCCAGTCAGGGGGGTTGCAGGGGACAGCATGCCCTGCCATACCTACCTCACTCATTAAACACTTCATTTTAATTGCGATTATAGGTATATAGGTACTACAAGGCAAGGTATTAAAAAAATTGAGAAAACAATCAAACATGACATTATGATGATAACTAAGTCGAAAAAAGTGGGTCTGGAAATTCTCTTTGTCTGTCTGTCAGTTCGTGTGACTATTCCTTAGAGTAGAAATTGAATTATTTTTGTAGCTTAAAAAATAACGGTAGGTACTTGCCACATGAACGTTGCGAAGAAGCTTTATTATCTCGAAAACGGCTACTAACGGTAGCTCACAAGGAACCGTTATTTTTTTCTTGACCAACTCGTCAACAGGTTAATCGATTTTAATCAACACTTTTTTTTAGAAAGATCTAAAAGATTTGATAAAATTTCATTACCAACATTTAACAAAAGTGCTAAGTATTAATTTAAATTAATTTTTTAATTTATTTTTTTTTTGCAAATTCAATATTAATTTAGAAAACAGCTCGACTAAAAAAAATTATTTTTTGTGCATAAAATGCAAACTATTAAGCACTTAAAATTTGCATACGTCAAATTATTAGTAAAAAAAACTTTTTTTATAAAAATTATTAAGTAAACATCGATTTATTTAAAAACTGCTTTAACGATTTTGGAATTCTTTTTTTGGTACGCAACAAAATTTTCTGCATACTTATTATTTAGTTATATTAAAAAAATTATTAAATTTAATTTTATTTTTGTAGCAACTAGCAACAAGAGCAAGTTCATGAGACCCAATCGTGCATTCGAGATTTTGAATTCGAGATTTTGTACCCAACCCGTTATTCAATCCTATTCTACTATAAAAAACAAAGAATAATAGCACTATGTATTAAATCACATTCACTTTGAATGAATATTAAAAAAAATTAAAATTCATAGAAATTTTCCCCTGACGAACAGCATAATAGGTGTTTTAATTATAATCATGTACATATAATATAATATAGAAGATGCAACCAAATGTTTTCAAACTAAAAAAAAGTTCGTAAAATGAAGATCATCTATTTGCTGGGCTTGTCTGTCTCATTATGTTTCATTCAAAACAAAAAATAATTTCCACTGTGGTCGAGTCAATCAATAGCCTTTTCCATTGGAGCTGATAAGTGTTCTGAATGTTAAATGCTTTCATTGATGATATTTGAGAGTATAATTTATTTGAAACTAAATACACAGTCCCTAATTAACATTTTGCAGTTTTCATAAATTGTATTTTGGAGTTTTGAATGAAAAAAAATAAACTTGAAAATATGTAGGTAGTTATTCGTTATAATATGTAACTGGCGAGCATTGCAATTGAAATGTATTTTTAAAATTCAAGAAGAGTAGGTATCGATTGTGATGATTGTACAACGAAGCACATTCGTTTAAAAGAGAAATTTTTAACCTATGTATTTTTAAATTACATTTGTTGAGATAAGTGTTGACAAAAATGCTTAAAATGTTATAATTTGTTCGATATTTTTGACATCTTGATATATACATTATCACATTCCAACGTCATCTTTGCATAGATACATACCTAAATCTTTTTATACCTACAGCCAACTAAAAAATAACAATCATAACGATATAAAGGTCACAAAAATACATTGTATTTGTTTAGAAATTTCAAGAATGATTATTATTTTTCATTTTACAATAAATTTTATATGTATGCACCTATCCCATGAAATCAACGCAAAAATTAATAATTATTTTTTCTCTGCACTTTTATCGTGTCTTCTTTTGTACACCACGTTCTCCGTTGGCATTCCAATAGTTTATTAGGTATAATATTATTATATCATCCAAGCAACTGGTTCTTGCTGGATTGTTTTCTTGCCCACCCCAGCGTGAGCTACGGTTTCACATGAAATCCAAAGCGAAACAGTTACACTTCATTTGCTTTTCAACAGCCAATCCATCATCCTCAATAGAATGTTATTCCTTAAACACCTTCAATTTGAATGCACAAGCCCATAACTGTTGTATAAAATCATGCTTGAAACCATAAAAGAATATAAAAAAAAACCTATCACTAGAAATTCATCGCACGGTCTTTCAAAAAATAAATACATACCTACTTCTATTTGAAAGTTCCCTGAAAAGTTTTTAACTTCCCGTGTTGCATCATATTAAATTATATTTGTATCTATAAATTTTGTGGTTCCTATTTCAGTGTCACATTTGAATTGGTTGTTTTACTAAAATGTTTATAGCTTAAAATAAATCAATCTAAATATTGGAACGTCAACTTGTTGTAGAAAATAAAAAAAGAAGAAGAGCCACCACAGCCAACTACTGTTTCATTTGCAATGGCCTTTTAATTGAGACATTTGACCCCGACTTGTTGTCATTTCCATTCATTAAATGCTGTGAACGCACACAGTCATTGTTTAATGTGTTGACTGTCACAAGCCATAAGTGGCTTTTAGCTCGTTTTACATGTGTAGTCGAATTGGAAAGTGTTTTGTTGTCCGTTTAATTTGTATGCAAAAAAGTAAAAGTAAGTTTAGGACCGAAATAAAACGAACTGTTAAAGCAGACTTCTTCTCCGGTAAAGCTTGATGGAATTGAACTCTATCCAAATGAAAGACAATTCAATTTGCATTCTAATTGAAATTGAATTTTAGTTGGACATCAGTTTGTAAATATTTTACCAAAGGGTGTTTTTTTTTAAGATAAAGCTTCCAAGAGGGACAAAATACAAACATGGTTTTTATAATTATAACTTGTTTGAGAAAACAAGACAACATATGTTCCGTCATCTTAACTGAGCAGGAGAAAGTAATATTAATCGAGAAGTGAGTGAATTAGACAACAACTCCCGTGGACAGCAACACTATTTTGGCAGGAGTAATGTACATTGAATTCTGGAGCGCAAGCTAAGTAGCCCTAACTGCAATATGTAATCATAAAAAACTTTGGGCGACCTTAAGGCTCAACAAATAAATCTAAATATTAATTATTATTGGACTACGTACTAAATTTCAAACTTAAAAAATGTAATGTGACTATAGATCACTCTGGTTTCTATGACAAAACTCTACGTCTACAGGTTGACAATAGTTATCTTTAGAACTTATAAGTATAGGAATATCATTCGATATTAGCAAAACGGATAAATGTAGGTAATTTAGTGAAATGTTGCACAAAACCACACGAAGGTTCGCGAAACCTTATTATTATTATTTGATCACACTTCAAAAATAAGTTTAGATTATAAGTTTATAATTTATACAAGTTCCAACAATGTTCATAAGCAAAACTCATATTTAAACTTTGTTCGGTTTTGACTGGATTTTAATCGAACACTCGAAATGTCAAAGAACTGGGTCTACATTACCGCATACGATCAAAACGTTATCTTTAAATTTGGATGGACGTTACTTTCTTAATTGAAGCACTTACAAATTTTCGACTATTCAAATACAAAGCTTTTTGAACGTAGGCGATGTCTCACCGACATAAGACTTTTTAAACTTCTCAAATGCAATTTTAACAGTTTGGCGATTCACAACGTTTTTGGCGAGTTAGAGCACAAGCAGTGCGCAACCGGACATACACCGAACCCAGTGCAGTAGATATAAAAAAAGTATCACATAAAACACTTAAGTGTGTGTTGAGGACAACCCAGGGCATACGAAGTTTAAAACTAAAGTAAATCTAAACAACTTTGTGATTAATTTTTTTTTTGAGAGAGTATAGACTTTTAGTTATCCTACAGTTCATCATTAAAATAGATACTAATGAAAGATTAGTACCTACGTGTAAGCAGTTGAATTCGAACCCATATCTCTTGCGAGATAGACAAACACACCCTACAACACTGTTAATTATCAAAAACTTTTGTTTTTTACTATCAAAAACTCAATCGTTTTTAAATAATATTTGTGATATCGTGACCATAATGTTTCCTGCTGTAGAAGCATAACTCTAAAGGAATTTGCCTTATCAGTCTTATTAATTAATTACCAAACAGCTAAATACAAACTCGTCACTAGCTACATAGCATACTTAAGTAAGTAAACATTATAGACTTTAGGTATCTAGCTATTTTTTCGATCTAACATCAGTCAATAAATTCGACTTGATTAAAATATGACGTAATTGGGTTGCGGGTGCTAAGATAGACTGTGTGGGTGTTGGGATTTTTAACTTAAAACACAAACCAAAGAAGGTATAATTTATATTTAATGTAAATCAGTTGGACTCTCTTAAGACATAATTCAACTATAGTATAGAGAATCAAAACAAATATAAAAATAGATACAAGCATTCAAGTAGGTAAGTAGATTAGATTGACTCTCAGCTAAAAATAATAATTATTGTTATTGCATGCACTAATGCAATCAAATGATGTTCTTCTGTAAAATAGATCAGTCCCCTAAGTAAAGAATGAATTATTAATGTTAGCTGTTCTTATCGTTTGTGCTTTGGAAAAGGTATTTCTGAATCCCAGAAACAAAAAAAACACGACAGAACCATCTGAGCGATTTGTAATGAGTCGCAAACAAACAACACACATCCGCAGCTATTGTTGATTTGAATTGGCAAGCGAACATGGGAACGGACAGACAAATATTTTGCATGGTGATGATAGAGCGGAGCGACAAAGTTGAATTTTAGTATGTATGACTAATAAATGCGAGAGACATCATTTTGATTTCTCTGTCGAGGGACGGGGAACCGTAGAAAAAAAAAGGTAAATCATGTGAAAACAATGACGATGAACATTGGAGCACTTTTTTACCTTAACTCGGGCGTTTGCCATTACCACTTCTAGCTGGGCCGTGCATGAACTACAATGTCACTATCTTGTTTTTTTTTCTTTTTTCATTCTAAAAGAAGAAAACAATTTTTTTGTAGGTCAGCGTACAAACGTTTGTAGAAATTTTTTTATAAGATTTCTTCGAAGCACAGGTTATTTAGGTAGAAAGCAAGGTGTCTGTTTGTGGGAGGGTGTTAATGGTAAATAACAATAAGACCACTTATGTACATATGATTTCTTAAAAAAAATAATGACAAACAACTACTGAAAATTAAATTAGAATTTTCTTTGTCAAGCTTCTTTCTATCATGAAATTCCGATGGCTAATTATATTTTTTTCCGATTGACTTACCAGTTACTTGAATATGCGTTGGACTCCACATATCTGCTTGGTTATGAATGCAATTTTATAAAATAATATTAAACACACCAGCTTTGTTCTTATAAGAACTATATTTCCACTTCACGAATAGTTTATTTATTTATCTTTGTAAAAACTACTATTTTTTTACTCTGCGATTAATTGAACAACACCAACTTCCATTCCACTGCCAACTAACCACAACCACACAAAACTGTAAATTCTAGTTTAGTGGCTGTCAAAATGGTCGACATTCATTAGGGATACCATCAAGCTGGTTTATGGTTTGAACTTTTTTTTCAAAGTTATAAAGTTATAGGTGCAAAATTATAGTCAAAATAACACGATCCAAAAAAGAATTTAACACAATGTTAACGTTTTCTTATCTTACGGCCATATTATTCACTCGTTAAAACCAGATGTAAAATTAAATAAAAAAATGAATTATTCACTTTACTCATTTTTTAGCCATGTTTAATATTGTTTGTTCACAGAAAATAATACATATGTAAGAAACAAAGGTATCTAAATGAAGCAACAATTAGAAAAGATGGATTTTATACGAAAATAAAAAGAATTATTTACATCTGGATTTAAGTTTTAAACAACTGAATAATATGGCCATTATAGTCCGATAGAGCTAAATCTTTCATTAGATTTTATCTTTTTAGATACGACTCTAATATTTTTACAGAAAAATTAACCACACTGTAATTGTAATTAATCTGACACACTGTTTGATTGTTGATGTCTGGCAGCTCTACAATCAGGTTCATCAACTTGAAGGAAAAAAAAGATCAAATAATGGTGATTAACGTTACGTTGCATTACGTTCATGGTGAATTATTATGGTAAAGCAGTTCTGCTTTCCATCATGGTGGAACCCCTCTTGCCGAGCACTTTGAATTTTTTGTTTTATTATCCGTTTTTACGTCGTGTGAATAGCCGTAGAAATGTGATCATCTCTGTTTAAAACTTCATTTTTGTTTTTCTTTGTTCAGTTAAATCAAATACAACCCATAATCTCATATTCGGATGGTTCCGACCATATGGTAAATATATGGCTTCAAGCTAGGCGTTAAGTCTATATGGAATTATGTTGTTGTTGTATTTACGTGTTGTTGTTTAACGGCTGTTGTCGTTTTTTCACACAAATCTATATGAATCTGCAAAAAATCACGGCTATTCAGCCCTATCATCTAATCCGTTTGGTGAAACCTACTATCGGAGGAAAGTTCCGATCGGAACATTTTAGCAAATTTTTAAACGATTTATGGCCAGTTTCACCACTTTTAAATATTTATTGGGTTGTTAAATCTTAAAATGGTATTTTTCAAATTCACCAACCAATTTCAATTTTAAAAGAGCCAATAAACTAAAGTCCAATAAAAAAAAATCTCAGGCTTTTCCGCATGATATCATTGTTCTAACTGAAACATGGCTCAATGACACCTTTTTAGACAAGGAAATTTTTGACGAAGAGTTCAATGTTTTCAGAAGAGATCGTCATGTAGATAAGCCCAAAGAAGTTGGTGGTGGTGTTTTGATTGCTGTTCGTAATCACCTCACATCTAATCTTGTCTCTTTCCCTTTTAATATATCAGTTGAACTTATTTGCCTTAGAATTTCAATTGAATCCAAAGATTTTTTTATTCTGAATGTTTATATTCCTCCTAAAAGTCCAGTAGCAATTTATTCTGAGGTCTCCTTAGCTTTGGATCATGTAATTGTTACAGCTGGCTTTAATAGTAATATTTTACTGGTGGGTGACTTCAATTTGCCTAACGTTAATTGGATCCCCTCAGAAGACGAGTCCTATTTTGAAGCATCCCCTACTTCCTCTCAACAGGAGCTTCTTCTTTTGGATAATATTATTTGTACTGACTTACAGCAAGTAAACTGTATTAAAAACTTAAAAAATCGAATTCTCGATTTAGTCTTTTCATCTGACGCTGCTAGTGTTGTTGTGGTAGAATCTGCCACAGCCTTATCTAATATAGACAGCTACCATCCTCCCCTTGATATATTTTTGGATTTGAGCTGCCATTTGCTCAATAACACTCAGTCGCATGACTGGTCATATTCTCTCGATTTTCGTAAAGCTAATTTTCAATTACTTTATGATGAATTAAGTTCCTCTGGTATTTCAGATATTTCTTTAACTAATATTGACGTCGCAGTTACTGAATTTTATACTATTTTCAATAACTGCTTAGCAAAATCTGTTCCTACTAAACTGTCTAAAACTTCCAAAGTTTCACATCCATGGTTTACAAAGGAGCTCACATCTCTTCGTAACAAAAGAAATAAGGCTTGGAAAACTTATATCAAAAGTCTTTCTACTTGTGATCATAATGTGTATATTTCGCTTTTTGAGCAGTTTAATAACCTTTCTAAAAGTTTATACTCTGACTACTTAAAGGAAATGGAGGTTTCATTGAAACTTGATCCAAAGAAGTTTTGGAATTTTGTAAATTCAAAAAAGAAGTCTGACGGATATCCAATAAACTTTGTTTATAATGATTCTTCGTTAACGAGCTCTTCTGATATCTGTAATGCATTTTCAGAAAATTTTAGTAACTCTTTTATTGACACTCGTGTTGATATTGATGTTGAATTCTTTGAATATTTGCGTGACTGTCCTCAAGTTACTTTTAACAACGTTCCGATGGAACATGACAAAATTTTACATTTTCTTTCATTGCTTAAAGATGACTACTCTCCAGGCCCAGATGGCATTCCTCCAATTATACTGAAAAAATGTAGCTCCATTATATAGCTTTTCCTCTTCAACTTCTTTTCGAGCTATCCCTTAAGTCAGGGAAATTTCCCAGTGTATGGAAAAAATCATTTATTACACCCGTTTTTAAAAAGGGTAGTAAGTCTGACATAAAGAACTACAGACCGATTGCCAAACTCTCTTGTATTCCAAAGCTATTTGAGCAAGTGGTTTGTAATAGTATGACGTTTTTCTGCAAAAATATTATCTGTAATCAACAACATGGATTTATGCAGAGGCGGTCAACGGTAACGAACCTTCTTACGTTTTTACACAAGTGCTCCAATGCTTTGGAGAACGGACAGGAACTAGATTGCATTTATACCGACTTTTCAAAAGCTTTTGACCAACTTTCACACGACAATATAATTTTTAAACTTAAGGCCTTTGGATTTTCTGCTGGATTTATTGATTGGATATATGCTTATCTTCAAAATAGATCCTACCAGGTGAAATTCAGAAAAACATTTTCAAACCCTTTTACTGCCAACTCTGGAGTACCGCAAGGAAGTCATTTAGGTCCCATTCTTTTTATTCTTGCTATTAATGATGTAACATCATGTATTCGCAATAGTGAAATTCTGATTTTTGCTGACGATATGAAGATTTTTAAATCTATATGCTCAAGCGGTGATCGTGTGAATCTGCAAGCCGACATTGATAGCTTTTGTACTTGGTGCAGCAAGAATGGATTAAACCTTAACCCAGCGAAATGTCAAACTATGACTTTTTCAAAGAAACGAGTACCCATCATATTTGACTATAATATTTCACAACATGCATTGTGCCGTGTTGTTAGTTTTAAAGATCTTGGAATCGTCTTCAATTCAAGTCTAGATTTTACAGAGCACATCAACTATCTTGTTAAAAAGGCTAACTCAATGTTAGGTTTTGTAAAAAGATGGTCCAAAGAGTTTCAAGACCCTTATGTTACCCTATCTTTATACAACTGTTTTGTTTGTCCGCATCTGGAATACGCATAGCAGGTATGGACTCCGTTCTATGATGTTCGCATAGATCTAGGATAGAGGCAGTTCAGCATAATTTTGTTCGTTTTGCATTAAAAGGTCTTCCCTGGACAGATCCTTATAACCTTCCACCTTATGAACACCGAATTCAGCTTCTACACATTCAGTCCTTGTTACAGAGGCGTGTAAATAACGATATAGTTTTTATCCACCAACTTCTTTCGGGCGCATTAGATGCACCTGATCTACTTACTTGTGTTGGACTCAATTATCGTGGGGGTGCTCACCATCTGCGTAGCCTTGAGCTCCTACATTGTCCACACCATCGGACTAATTATGGTATAAATGAGCCGCTTACCCGCATGTGCAGGCTTTTAAATTTAAATTCTAAAATGATTGATTTTAATAACAATAAAATAAATCTTAAGAACGTACTTAAAACCAGTGCTCCACGCTTTTAGTTCATGTTTTATGTATTTTGTATTGTTAAATTATATGTTTTATTGTATTATAGTGCTTGTGTTATTGTAGTCATTTGTTTTACATTACTAACAACTAACACCAGCACTAAGTGATGAGCCAGTGGAACACATATAATGTGTTGGAAAATCTTTGTTCATAAGCTGAAGCTTGCTCTAAGCTCCTTATGAACAGGATCTGATAGTGTAAAGTCCCTTTTTTCCAAATGAATTTTAAAGGCGTCTTAAAAATGCAAGACAAAGAGAACGTTTAAATTTTTCGATTGATATGCTCTTTTCTCGCTTGCTCTAATGAAATAGACCCATTTGTGGTGAATAAAAATCCATTGTTGGCATCAAGTTTCCTCACTTTTAAAAATTCACCTCCTAATGTTGGTGCACACTGTTTTAAGTTAAAATGCCAATAAATTTTATTACTCCATTAACTAAAATGTTTTTAGGTGTATTTTGGTGAAACTGGGTATTAGCATCATACTAGAACATATTTAGGATCATACTAAGTTACAAAACAATATTTAACCTAGTATGATGCTAAATATGTTTTAGTATGATGCTAAATCGTTTAAAAATTTGCGCTTATGTTTGTTATTAATAGCCGTGTTTTTTGCAAGGTATATAGGCTTGTGCCAAAAAACGCCATCAGTTACACGTAAATACAACAACAACATAAGTAATATGAACTTAGCTTACACCGTAATTACCGGGACTTGTCTCAATACAAAAACTACTGAGCTGTTAAGAATAGTTTTTTTTTCTGGCTCTGGCAGGGCATTCAACTTGTGTTTGTTTTCCCGATCCAGTCAGGTTCTGTGAAAAGCTTGTATCACAGGTAATAAATATATAGATGTCCCATGCCCTTACAACATTATGTCCCTAGTTGTGTTTCCCATTATGTCTTCATGCTGCAATATTTTCAAGCATGACCACCCAATGGGGAAAAAACTAGGCACATATTTTTGTATAGGCATGAGACATCTATTTTTTTATTATCTGTACTTTTGTATGTATATATTTCCAAAGCACTTTTTCAATGCGGAATTTAAATTTTCTTATACCCAGTTTCACCAAAATACACCTAAAAGCAATTAAGTTAACGGAGTATTAAAGTTTATTGGCATTTTAACTTAAAACAGTGTGCACCAACATTAGGAGGTGAATTTTTAAAAACGAGCAAACTTGATGCCAACCCCGGATTTTTATTCACCACACATGCGTCTCTTTCATTAGAGCAAGCGAGAGGAGAGCATATCAATCGAAGAAATTCAACGTTTTCTTTGTCTTGCATTTTTAAGACGCCTTTAAAATTTATTTGGACAAAATGGGACTTTAGTTTATTGGCTCTTTTAAAACTGAAAGTGGTTGGTGAAATTGAAAAATAGCATTTATAGATTTAACAAACCAATAAATATTTAAAAGTGTTTGGATAAACTGGCCATTATAAGATTTTAATTTTATATCAGTTTTATAAAAATCAACAAATTATCCATTTTGGTTGTCTTCAATAAATCTTGTACATTTGATCATGTGTAGAACCCTTAAAAACTTAAAAGCTTTCCTAACATTACTTTGATTTCATGTTTAAGAAAACTATTAGATATCAAAAATAGAGAAACAAAAAATATGTTGCCGTCTCATACGTCCACGAAAATTTTGCTTTTGACAATCTGGGACAATTTTTAGGTACCAACGATATATCTCTTTCTCGTTCGCAGAGGAGTGTCAAAATCAGCAGTACGCGGATGACAGCAGAACATTTTTTTATTTATTTTTATTTTTATTTTTTATTTTTTTTTGAAAAATTGATTGAAAACAAGTGCGGAAATATTAATGTTGTGCTTAAAAATTGTTAATGGTGTGTTATTAAACCTTATAGTCACGTAAATCTCAAATTTCACAGGAAAAAAAGAGATTATTTACAAAATTCTTTTACAAGATTTTTAGTTTGACAGTTTGAAAAAAGTGCGATACATTATTTCAATCTGTCATCCGCGTAGTGTGAGCTGTCGTTTATTTTTTGACAATATGGTAAATTCCCTCTCTGCATCTTTTGTGGATTTCGTTTTGCTTGGCCAGTGCCAAAATCCAGTGTCGAAATGACACTCAGTGGTACACTCACGGCAATTTTAAGGCAAAACGAACTTCTTTTTAGTGACTAGTGGCTTCATGCATTTTTTAAAGGAACCTGAACTTTTGATCTTTGGTTTTGTATTTTTTATTTGTTTAAATTTCATTTTCTTGAACTTGGATTAGTTTTTTATGTTTTTATTTATTTAAATCAATTATTATTAATCACAATGTTATTTCCTGAGCTAAATACCAAACAAATTTGCGAGTAAGAAACCAAAGTTAAAAATGCTGGCAGAAATGTCAAATCCTTTTGTGTGAGTGAAAATAGGTGTGTGCACTGTGCACTCATTTCTACACTTGCTTTTAATCGAGTGTAGCCCAAAAGACACTGAGTGCAGCAAATGACACTCTGTGCTGCTCCAACTGTCAAATTTGAGCAAAACGAACACCAGGAGTGATACACTGACAGTGACACTGAGTGCTACACTGGCCGAGCAAAACGAATTCCACATTTGTTTCTGAATTCTGAAATTTATTAATTTGTGATCGTGACGAATTTATAATTCTGTAATTGAATAATTGCTCAGCCAATTCGTTTACTCTTATAACTTTAAATAAAAAAAAATATGGTTTGCGTTCCGTGTTTTATTATTCCTGTTCTTTTATACATATGGCACAAATTCATACAGCCAATTATGCTGAAATATTGGAATCAATGGGAGAAGAAAGACGAACAAGGAAATGTTATAAAAGCAGCTCCAGAATTTCCATTCCAATGCAAAGGAGGTGTATGTCCGTTTCCTGGTGCAGCTAAAAAAACAGAATTGAAAAATGAAAATTCAGTCCAGAATGAAGATAATTCAACGGAACAAAGTTCATCCATTCCATCACCATCTACTGCAGCTATCACTACAGAAGACTCGAAAAAAGAGAACTAGCATTAATGTTTATAATTCCTTTAAAAAAATTTAAAGTACCTAGGTAATTAATTTAGTTTATAATAGTATGATTAAGAACTATTACTCATGATTGTTATATTTGAATTATGTGTAAATTTAGCATGAGAAGACGAAGGTCACAATGCGACGAAACCAGAAATATGAATAAAAAATGAAAATTTATTTTATGGGGGCCTTGGAATATAAATTTTATGTTTTTTTCTTAAATGGCAATTTTTTTTACATTTAATATTTTAGATAACGAGTAGCCGAAGTAGATACATAAACATAATTAATGCCTATGTAACTCGATCACCAAAAGCTCGGAGAAATCACGAGGGCTCCAGAACCTCTAAATAATTATCTTTTTATAATGTAATTTGTTTTGCGATGCTATAATATGATTTAAACTGAGAATAGGTATAATTTTGTCACTTTCTAATCACTATTGCGTTGCTTCCATATGGAACGGAGGTTTGCTTGAGCTTGAATGATGAACGTTGTTAATTCAGGAATTATACTATACCTACTCGAACAGTGAACCCAAATAATCTCCATAGAAAACAGGTTTAATGAGAGTTGAACAATTTTATTTATCAACCATTCAATAAATTTTTTTTCGAGTAAACATGAGATTGTAAAATGTAAATAGGCGAGCGAAACTAATAAAAAAGGAGTCTAATTATTGACTTGGCAGCCATGAAGTAGCTATAACTCTTTTTAAAAAAGTGTTGGTGTCCATCGTACAAATTTAATGTTATTTATTAAATCTTTAAAACATAAATACAATCACTGCATGATTCCTATTTAAAGAAGATTACAAATTCTAAATGAATTTTCAAAAAAAAACGTTATAATATTTGTCTAAGAATGAGTCAAAAATCTAAATTTGATTTTCGCTCGGAAACGTATGTTTCATTCAAACGAATTCTAAAACTAAGCTCTAACGCCCCATTCGTTTAAATTGATTAGAACTCGTTTTTTAAGCAAAAACTTGTTGCAAAATAAAACTTCCTTTATTATTTTACAACGGTTTCCTAGTGTATTTGTAAAAGTTTTAGGTAGTTTTGTTTTGTATGTAGGGGTTAGATCTCTCCAGTATCCATTGGTCTTTGTAAAGTGCAAATTATCTTAATCATTCGTATTCAACGATTAATCGTAGGTTCCAATTAATCCTGTAAAGTAAGCAAGTAACAAAAACCGATTTGTTGAGAGATCTTATATGAAATTTGGCAAGCAGAAAACTGAAAAATTAAAAAATTTTTCATGGGTTTTCGAATTTTATGTGTTGGCAATTTAATAAATGTACCCCCTTGCTCGAGAAAAAACAGAAAAAACACAAATACAAGTACCCAGACGATTTTCGTTTTCGCAAATGCATTTCAGTAACAGTCAAAAATGAGGTTGTTTATAATTTTTAAAATCGTACTATTTTATATAGGTAAGTATTTTACACGAAAAACTGACAAAATTAGTTTTAGCTGCCTGCTAAAACACTTAGAAGACGGCTATTTTATTAGTGTACACACATTTTGTTGTTGTTTCATTCTGGTTCTTTCTATTATTCCATTTCGATTTTGAACGGATAAGGAAGGGAATTTTGGTGTCCACAGGTTGTTGTTGTCTTATTCAACAAGTTGGCAAGCTACGCAGCCCAACTGAAGTATGTAATCATACAAACCACATATCAAATTTATATTTATTTTAATTATGCAGATCGTCTCTTGCAATTTATTATAAAAATTAAGACAATTTTTTTATCAAAATTGAAAACGTTTTCATCCCAGAACGTTGAAAGGAAAGTACTAAAATTAATTTTTTTCATTAATTTCTCAAACCTTCGCTTTTAAATTGTCATAACTACTCTTTGTTCATTCTCAAATAAATAATAAGAACAATCCAGTAATTGACAACTAGCTGGTTATTGTACGGTACCTTTATCATGTGTCTGATTGTATTTTTGAAAATCGACTTTTGATCAACGGTGATGTAGTTCATCCATTTTTTTCCAAATAAGCTGGTTAACGGTACATGTCATAGAGCCATACTTTTTGGTACATTTATCTTTCAAACGCCGCTTGATAAATTTTTCACACAATTAATCAAAAAAAAAAATTGAAAAAAAAAATTTAAAAAAAAACTGTCAAAAATGGAGCTACAAGAGCAAGTCCGTCCGTGTCTTGGCCTTTATTTAAATCGAAGTGCTCAAAATTACATACTTCTATAATAAAACGGATCCTTATGAAGCTATTGTTATTAAACTGAAAGTGTTCGAGTTTCAATGACCTGGGAAAAAAGGTACATAAATTAGACTAAATACATTATTTAGACCAAATACTTATTCCGCATACTCGAAAGAATCAAATTGATCAAGAAGTCGTCTCAGTAGAAATTCTAGGTGTCAGAAATTATTAAGGCTTTTTCAACTCTTATTATTTTCCGACGATGTTATGATCTCGAATGTAATCACAAATTTTCCACTTCACTACAGTTATAGGGTTGGTTCACTGATCGTCAATACCGTCAATGAAAAATATTTGGAAATATGTACAGTACATCCATTTCACATGGAGGGCAATAAATAACATCAACACTGTTTTAACGTGGCGTTGAAACGCATAGTTATTATAAAAAAAAACATCGTTGTTGTGATTTGTTTTTGTAAAAATATTATAGAAATTTTTATTTCAAGTACTATTTTACATTATTCTTAAATTGAGATTTAATTACTTTTCTATAAATGCCTACCATTGATATAAATGTCTTTTTAAAATCATCAACTACATAAGTGTAAAATTTTCAACAAGTTTTTCTAAATTAAAATTACAAAAAAAAGGATTTTACGGTCTTTGCTTAAATTATATAAAATAAAATGTTTGTTTTAATTTATTTAAATTAAAGCTTTTCCTAAATAATAAAATAAAAAAAAAATATGAAACAGGCAAACATTTAAATATGATTATTTTTATAAAATCTACTTATAGAAAGTTTGCTATAAGAATATATTCTTATATTTTCTTAAATACTAATTATTTAAAATAAAATTCAAATCTAATTTTACAACTACTTTAAATTACAGAGATTCCATTATGTAATATTATTACATAGTAATATTTAAAATGTCAATTATGCCTTTCTTTTTGTGTGGAAAATTTATAACAATGTTAAAAACCTCTGAAACATGTCTTCGACAAACACTCACTGTTAATTGTAAAATAAAATTGCCTTTAAAACTATAAAATATGATAATATAGTATGCTGTTATAGTTTGGATATATTTGCTCTTTAGTTAAAACAATAATTCTCTGGAAAATGTAACAGGGAAAATATTTCCCGACTAAATATAATTAAAATACTTTACTTACACTATGAAAATGTTTAACTTAAATGAGATACTTTTTACAAATGAGTTTTTATATCAACATCCTATAGTGTTTGTATGCTATAAACGGCTTTTGTCTTCGAGTTTTTTTTTTACAAATATCTTAGTTACATATTTCGTTTTTATACTTAAATATATAAATAGTAATATTTAATTATTTAACAAGCAAGGGTTATCGAGGTCGTATTTCAGAGTTTTTTTTTTTTAATAGAGAAGAAATTTTAGTAACATCAAACTGGTTTTAAACAGAAAGGCAGGTATGAGGAATCTTTTAGTTTGTTGCTTGTGATTGTCAGATGTATATGGCCTCAGAACCCTTGTTCGCTTGGTGGCCAGCAGTCATGTACATGTTATTTGGTCCTTGTGGCGATTGAACGCCCTCCGACCAGTCGGACGTAGACCGAGGTGATGCACTTGACCAATGACCAGGAGATTCTGGTGACGGTGTTGGATAGCTGTCCAGTGTCTGGACAAGGTGCTGCGGGGTATGTCCACCAGAATGCTGGCTGGGCGGCGTTAGGTATTGGTAAAATGCCGCATTATGTTGCGATGAAGGGGATAGCATGTTCGAGGGGGAGGATCCCGAATTCGAGCTTTGTATTGACGGCGGATTCATTTGGCCAGAAAATGAGTCTGTAAATACAAAAGAAGTCAGTTACACGTTTCTTGAAATCTTTATTACTTGACTTACCCGGAGATCCACAAAATCCATTCAAGTCCAAGCCAGCTGAACCGAATTCTAAGCTCCCTAACTGCATAGACTGTGGCATTATTGCACTGTTCTGTTGTTGCTGTGGTACCATTATTCCCATATCACTGCCAGTCGGCGATATCATTCCGATTTTCACCGGCGAGTTCTGCGACATACTACTCGGCGACTGTTGAAAGCTCGAAGCAGACGATGACGAATTGCTATTTGGAGCCAACAGCACCTGACCTCCGACACTCAGTGGAGGTCCGTGCTTTTGATGAGTTGCATGACGCATCGCTTGAATGTGTGTTGGTGAGGTGGGCAGACTTGGACGTGATTTTGCTGGTGATGGTGAACCTGCAGAAAACCAACGTTATTAATAGAAATTCAAAGATCGATTTATAAAAATTATTACCGAGATAAGCATGCGGCGAGAGCGCCATATTGCTTTGGACTGAGTGAGGTGGCGATTGGTTCGAGTATGGCGGACTAAGTCCTTGCTCGCCCATCTGTACACTGTGTCCGTTCGCTGCGCGTTGAGCATTCATTATATCTTGAAACGGGGACCCCATTGAATAGCCGTAGTTCTCCATGTTGTTCATGTTTTGCAGCGATTGGATCGATTGCCCATTCTGAAAAAGTACAAACTGTTATTAAGAACCTACAAATAAGATGAATATTAAACATACTTTTATGCAATCTTCGTAACTGGGCGGCTGTTTGTTGCCGCCCAACAGGTCCACCTGATGGTGGGCGGCCATAGCGTTTGAATACAGACTTGCAGTATCATACGGACTTGTTTGTGGTGGCGACTCTAGCTGTGCATCCAACAACTGTTGTTCGTTTAGCATTTGAGTGTTCACGACACCACCAATGTTCAAACTACCCTTCTTGGCATTATTCTTCTTCACACTTGCTTTGCGCCGCAAACTGCCACTTATATCTCCTTCAGGTGATGTAGGTGTCAATGATCCAGCTGCAAGCTTTGGCTTCTTCGCTTTGCTTTTCGGCTGCTTGCCTGATGTGATCACAGTGGGCTGCGTTATTAATTGGGGTTGTATGCTGCTAGGCGGAGAGCCGATCATTGTGTTTGGCGTGACAGCTATCATCTGTGGACTTCGGGGTACATGCTCGTCCAACAGCAGAACAATGTCATGGTGAAGGCGCTCGCTAGCCACATCTCGCGGCAACCGATCCATATGATCTGTGATCTCACGGTTGGCGAAATTATCAAGCAACGCCTTGCATGCTTCATAAGAACCCTCACGAGCAGCAAGAAACAGAGGTGTTTCATCCTTGTCGTCTTGCGCATCCCGATTCGCGTGATGCATTAGAAGAATATTTACAGCTTCTGTGTTGTTTACAGCTGCAGCCCAATGAAGGGCCGTTTTTCCTGAATTATCCGCCGCGTTGATGTCGGCGTCAGCTGTGATCAAATCTTCGACCATGCCCTCGATGGCAAGTCTTGCAGCAAGGATAAGTGGTGTTGTGCCGTCGTGCATTCGAGCATTTAGATTCGTTGCTCTGTTTCTCAGTAAAATTTGGAAGACCCCCATTGCATCGGCAGCAACAGCCGCATGCAATGGAGTTCGCCCCGTGTTGTCTTGGCAGTTCGCATCAGCCCCTGCGTCCAAGAGACGTTTCGCAGCATCGGCTCTTGCATATCGAGCAGCTAGATGTAATGAAGTTTCCCCGGTTTTATCCATTGTGGCATTGAGTTCTGCACCTTGTGCCAACAAATCTGAAATGACCTGTGCCGTTGTATCATCCCCAGTGTCTATATCCTCTCCAGTATCGATCCCTCCCCCACGTACTGCAGCAACCATTAAAGGTGTCATTCCACATGGACCACGTACATCTATGTCAACATGTTTACCATCCTGATGGGCAGGAGGAGTCATTATCGAAGGCCGAACATCGGCGACTTCCAAATGCTGTTGTGACCAGACACGGGAATCAGCTTCCTCATAGTCGGTGACAGCTGTATGATCACTGGAATAACCTTGCTCACAACGTATTCTTTTCGGTTGTGGCATTTCAGACTCATCATCGGACCACTGTTGTGAATGGCCCATGTGTCCCATGTGATTGCCTTGGTTCATATTTACGTCGTTGCTCATGCAAACAAGTGAGGGATTTTTATTTAAGTTTCTCATTTCTTGGCCGTCAGGTCCTCTACGACGAGTATGTCGTCGCAATCCAGTTGCAGGTGTTCGGAACCCTTCTGGAAACCATGTTACTCCATGAGCTCGCTTCCTTTGAGTCGTCACAAGAACACCAAACAAGGCAAACGACAAAACAACTAATATTATTCCTAGAGTAACATATTTTACATTTGTTGGACTGTCCAAAATCTCTTCTCCGGGATTGTTCACTCCTTGAACCCTAAAAATAGGAAATTTGGGGGAAAGAGTGTGCTTTGATGCTGTTGCCGCCAAATATTCAGCCGCCTCTGTTGCTTTACTGAAACATTCGTCGCATTTTCGGTTGTCAATTTCTAAATAAACTTGAGTACCACCCTGAGCTTTACGTTCGGTATGAATAACGTGATGTTTTCTTCCCAGGGCAGTGTTTTGCAAACCTTCAATTTCTGTTTTAACTTTCCAGGGATATATCATATCATTGTCCATGCTATCTTTCTTTATACGCACCGTCGTCCTCAGCAGATGTCCCATATCTCGCAAGAATTCCACTGCTCCCATTTTGAAAGTTTTAATGTCCATAAGCACAACAATCGATATAGCACCATCTGCGATATTCGGAGGCTGTGCTTCATTTTCGCAGTCCAGACCATCCCAGTTGCACTCTGCATTGTTGCATCCATAATCACAGAATCCGTTTGCATAGTGTTTCTGACAATACGCATTGTATACTGGATTACATGGCTGTAATTTGCCTTTACAGTCATGTCCATCATACAAACATTGGGAATTGTTGCATTCTTCGTTACATGTGCCATCCTTGAAAACTCGCCAACACTCAATATTAGCAGTGCAGTTTATCCATGGATTGATTCCAAGCGAACAATCATTTCCGTCAAAGTTGCAGGCGTACGTATTGCAGTCGGGATCACAAACGTGATTTCCCTTCTTCTGTTCACATCCTCGCATAATACATTGTTGTTTTTGGTACTCCAAATCTTTTGTGTATTTTCTCAAGCCAACTCGATCATTGTCGGCAGTCCAGCCCGGATAACTGGGGTCATATGTGTCGCATACTTTGCCCGACCATTTCATAGGACAAAAACATGCAAAGTCTCCCAGTAAGTCTTCACAGCCTGCTCCTTGTTGACATGGATTTGGTTTACATTCATCCAAAATATCAATTTGACAGTTTATACCCATTGTGCCTTTGGCACATTCGCAACGATAGCCTCCAGCGTCGTCATCGATTACACATCGTCCAGCTTGGCAAGGATTTGAGTCGCAGTCATGGCCAGAAAATTCACAGTTCGGGCCATAGAAGCCTTCTGCACAAACGCAATGATGTCCAGTTTGTCTTGTGGAACAAATACCTCCATTTTGGCAAGGTGAGTTTGCACAGAAATCTACTTTGGTTTCACAATGGCGACCCATATGACCTGGTTTGCAGTTACAGTGGTAGTTGTTTACTAATTGTACACAGTCTAATGTACCTGCATTTGAGCATGGATTAGATAAACACTCATTAATATCACCTTCACAACGAGAACCAACAAATCCAGGTGGACAGGCACATTCAAAGCTTCCAACACGATCTATACAAGATCCGTTATTATGGCATGCTCCTGGGACGCAATCATCTTGATTGATTTCACAAATTATTCCCAACGTTCCTGGTGGACAGGAACATCTAAAGTCATGTACCAAATCATGGCAAGTTCCACCATTTTGACAAGGATTTGGACTACAATCATCCACATTCAGTTCACAGTTTTGTCCTTGGAATCCTTTACGACAGTTGCATTCGTAAGCTCCAATCAAATCATGGCAGGTTCCTCCATTTTGACATGGTTGTGACTCACATTCATTGATTTCCTTCTGACAATATGATCCAGTATAGCCTTGTTGACAGTAACAGCGATGCGAATTTCCAAAGTCCTCGCAACTTCCGTTGTTACAAAGTTGCTTTATATCTACATTTTTCCTGTCAGCAGCATCCTTGCATGAGACCATTTGAACATCACAGAGTTTCCCTGTCCATCCTGCTGCGCAAATACACTGGTATACATTCTTCCGTTGAACACATGTGGCTCCATTTTCACAAGAACTCTGCCCGCACCAGTCCACGTAGTCAGTGCATTGTTTTCCTGTGTAGCCATACGAACAGTGACAAGTATACTCGTTTCCATTCTCATGACATGATGCTCCATTCATACAAGGCATGGAATCACATTTGTTGATCTTAAATTGACAGTTGGACCCAGTAAACCCGGGAAGGCACGAACAGTTATAACTGTTTATTCCGTCGAGACAAGTTCCACCATTCATACACGAGCTCTCAGTGCAGTCTTCATCGTTTGTTTGACAATCTATTCCTGAGAAACCTAATCTGCATGTACAGGTGTAGGAGTTAACATATTGGTTGCAGGTCGCCCCATTTTGACACGGCATGCTGAGACACTCATTGATATCAACCTCACAATGCTTGCCTTCAAATCCGTCAACACACAAACAAGTATAGTCACCGATTCCATCCAGGCAAGTTCCGCCATTCTGACATGGAAAAGAAGCACAATCATCCGTATTGACAGTACAGTCCCGACCTTCATACCCTTTAGCACACAAACATTTATAGGAACCAGGAACATTTAGACAAGTGGCGCCATTCCTACATGGTGATGATAGCTGGCACTCGTTAATGTCTTCATCACAATAGCGACCTGTGTATGCTTGAATGCATTGACATGAAAAATCCAAAAAATTTGAACTTGGCGTACATATGGCATCGTTTCTGCAGCGGTTTGTAGAACATGGATCTAATTTGGACTCACAGTCTCGACCTGTAAATGGCACTTTGCAAACACACTTGTATCCCTTGACAAGATCAATACACGTCCCACCGTTCGCACATGGATTGTTAATACAATCATCAATATTGGTTTCACAACTTCGGCCAGTATAGCCTGGCATGCATTGACAACTATAAGAATTAAGAGCATCCCGGCAGATACCTCCATGTTGGCAAGGATTCGAGCCGCATTCGTCTATGTCCAATTCGCAACGTTTACCACCATATCCTGGAAGACAATGACAAATAAATTGATTGACCCCATCTTCACAGCGCCCGCCATTAATGCAAGGATTCGAAGCACACTCGTCGACATCGCTCAAGCATCGCGCATCAAAGTAGCCACGTGGACATTCGCACTTAAAACCGTTCACCAGATCCATACAAACACCTCCATTGGCACATGGATTCGAAGCACATTCATTGATGTTTATCTCGCAGTGAATTCCAGTATAACCAGGAACACATTTGCAAGTGTACTTGTTTATTCCGTCTATGCATGTTGCTCCATTGTTGCACGGATTGCTGTGACATTCGTTCACATTGATTTCACAGTTTTGTCCAGAGGTTCCGGGCAAACAGTGGCACACGTACGTTCCGACTAGATCTTCACAGCGTCCACCAAATTGACAAGGATTCGATTCACATTCGTCTATTTGCGTTTGGCAAAGATAGCTAGTATAGCCCGCATCACACAGACAAGTGAAGGAATTATCTCCGTCTATGCACTTTCCTCTGTTGCATGGATTTGATTGGCAATCGTTTATGTTTATTTCACAAGACAGTCCTGTATAACCTGGTGGACATTCACAAGTGTATCCCGCTATAGAATCATGGCATATTCCTCTATTGCGACAGGGTTGCGAGTGGCAGTCGTCGATGTTTATTTGACAGCGTGATCCCGTGAAGCCCAACGCACATGTGCATTTGAACCCATTTATCATATCACGACAACTTCCTTCGTTGAGACAAGGATTCGACTGGCATTCATCAATGTCGATTTCACATTGAGTTCCTGTAAATCCTGGCATACAAACGCATCTAAAGGTGCCGGGATCATCTAAACAACTTCCTTCGTTCTGACAAGGATGAGATTCGCATTCGTTGATGTTTGTTTCGCAACGCGGTCCTGTAAAGCCTTGTGAACAGTTACATGCAAAAGATCCTGGTGTGTTGACACAAATTCCATTATGCTCACAAGGTGAACCTTGATTACATTCGTCAATATCCTCTGAGCAGTCTATTCCTTTAAAGCCCGATGCACAGGAGCATGCAAACGAACCATTAATAGGACTTGTATCACAGATTGCATCTGGGTGGCACGGGTTCGATGTACAAGTATCGTCAAGATGGCACAGTAGTCCTGTTTTTCCAGGTGGACAACGACAGTGAAAACTGCCCACACCATCTATACAAGTAGCACCATAAAAACAAGCTGCTACCGCGCAATCATCGTGGTTCTGTGAACAGTCTGGGCCTTCCCATCCATTCACACAAATACATGAATAGCTTCCAATTGTGTTTGTACATGTTGCACCGTTCTGACACACTGAAGGTCTGAGGAAGAAAAATTAAGACCCTTAGACAAAGGTTTCAATATTTTTAAGTATTAAATTTACCGTAAAGCACATTCATCAACATCAGATTCACAGAATTCTCCGGTATAGTTAGGTGGGCATTTACATCGATATGAGTTTATTCTATCAATGCAAGTTCCTCCATTCTGACAAAGATTACCGGGACAATCATCGATGTTCTCCTCGCAGTTTTTTCCTCGAAATCCTGTAAATATAGAAAATGTTTTATGTTTTAGTCTATGATAATAGAATAGTGATAACAGTATGTGTTTTTGATTGATTCGCAGATATTTAAGTTTATTACTTTCGTTTCAAGTTGGCGCTGCTAAACTAGCTAAACATTGATTTACATTTTCATCAAAATAATTAGGTACCATTTGTAGGCAGAGCCGAAACGACATTTGTCAAATATTGTATTACATGATTACTAACATTAGAATTTGTGCTTTAAATTAAAATAATAATAGGCAGATTATAGGTACCTGCAACTACAACTTTTCAAAAAAGAGAAATGTCCAATTTAAAATGATTCTCTATTTTAGAAGCATCTTTTACATATAAGGGAGTACTAAATTCATATCTGGGACTGGGAGGGCCGCTTCACAAGATAAAAGGATTTTAACACTTATTAGGTTATTGTGATCGCGGTTATAGAAGCCCAAATTCTTACGTTGACAATTTCAAGATCAATAGAATCAAGAATCAAGGTCCTTGGGTGAAGTGGTGAATAAGGAAAGTTGTAGCCCGAACGTTAACTACCTATAAACACGGTCGGAAAAGAAGAAAACAAAACAAAAGAAGAAATTTCGGAACTGCAAATAGCTAGTTTTCAAGATTCTCAAAAAAAAAAAAAAAAAAAAATCCCTACCTGTCCCTATATATTATCTATAAACTGTAACTGATTGGGATTCCAAATCCAGACGATTCGATGAAAAGTCTGCAATTGACACCAATTGTTTTTTTTAAAGTTAACAAGCCAAGAGGATTTGGAAACAAGAACCGTATAATTTTTTCATATCATGAATATTGGGAGATACTCAGGTAGATGTCTAGAAATTACTTGTTCAAAGACTGATCGCAATTTAGTGGTTTATTCGTTTTAAGGCAATGCCTTACAAGTTGTTGACTAAAAATAACCAATAGGTACAACAAGGCACATAGGTATTTCAAGAGAAGAAAACAAGTGATGTGTGCGCGTGCAAAATGTTTTCCAAAAGAGTCAACAGAGACTTAATCAGCGAGCGAGTTCTATTTGGGCATTGAAAAAATACCATGGTTTCGTCTCTTGGGACTCAGTTTAAGTCAATTAAAAACTCCAAAAATAGATAACTATCAATTAAAGTGAAAAGCGCACAATCCACAGATTGACACAATATATGATGGATGAAGGAGTTCTGATCAGAATCAGATACCTAGTAAGAGGATCTTTCATTCTTTCCTCATCTGTTGAGAGATTTCGAATGTATGACGAAAGAAAGGGATCTTGTTTTCCTCATTGTTTCTATTTAATTGGCTAATTTATATCCGCGTCCCACTTTTGCAACAGTGGTTATGGACTATAGTGTGGGACGTTATCAATCATCAGCCACCAGCTAACTACAAACAAGGGCTTGGTGCAAGGTCTTTGGGGCGCTGAAGATGATCATTATAAGGTCATTATCATGCAGATCAGTGTGTAGGTAGACTTACAAATGAGGTCCCCAAATAAAATCCAACCACTAACAAATCTAAAAAAAAAAACCTTTCCACCTAAAAGCAGGATGCGTTCCTCCACATGTTCATAGTCATGGAACATAAGCATCGCGATCCCCGATCATAGCAGTGTACACATTTGGTGCACATGATGCGCGCATTGGAATTATTTTGAGGTGCATGCTATGCGACTGATAGAGCGAGATAGTCAAATCGAGCAATATAGGAGCGAGACATTTATTTCTGTACTCTGCCTCTTCCCTCCCTTCCACAATCAACACATTTCTTCAATATTCATTTGCCTTGCCTCTTGCCTTTTCTTTGCTATGCTGCTACCCTAGCCAACCACTGTGTGGTGGTTTTGTGTTGTTGCTTTTATTTTTGTTGGTGTTTCTGCTTTTGGATTACGGAGAAACATTACAAGAAACTTGGTTGCAGGGCGATCGCGCAGTGGCGAGAGAGGGCGCGCGTTCCCACGGTTTCATATCTGTAGCGTTTTTATTTTCCGTTTCCCCTCTCAATCGATGCCGATTATGTAGACGGGGACGAGTGTGTGGTGGTCTGGCTCTGGTGGACCAGACTAGTCAGAAAGAGAACAATCTATGGAATTCGAGTAGTGAAGAGTATGTTGGATTCGTAGAACATTGAAATCGTCCGTTCGTTGTTCAGTGGTTGACTGGTTGTGTATTTTAAGTTTTTTATTATTTTCGTTTCGTCTGTTCGTCGGCTTTACTTCTTTTAGCTCAGTCTGAGTAGAGGAGAGGTTCAGATAAAATAATGTTTAGCTGGCTTTTGTTCTATTTCTTCTGCTTCTCCGTTTTCTTTTCGAATGAAAAAGGCACAAGCACAACTAGAAGGCGGCAGAGCAAGAGCAACTTCTCTGTTCCTAGAGGTAGAGGAGAACCACACCAAACCGGCTTTATTATTATTATTCTTACTATGCTATTATTATATCTTTTATGTGTCGGTCGCGTTTCGTTTTGAATGTATAGTGTTGCAATGGATGTTTACACTGAAACAAATGACACCAGAAAACATACTGGGAGTGGGCCGGATATTTGCAGTTTGTACTGTGGCCCACTGTTTGTATTTGTATTAGGTTTAGGCAGGATAGCTTTGTGCATAGATAGGTACCTAATTGTCTGAAGGTTGATAGCACAGGAAAACATCTACAAGCGGTAGAATTTTTGTTCGTCTTTTGACAAGTTAATACCTTTAACGCTATAATTTCTTGGCTCTTGGGCTCTACATTTTTTTTTTTTTAAATATTATTTTAAATTTTTTAATATTTAAATATTTTGACATTGAGATTTTGTGTATCAATGACATTATATAGGAACCTATCTATACCAATAAATTTGAAGTACCTAGGTAGGTAGGTAGGTAGGTAGGTACCTACCTACCTACCTACCACCTACCAACAAAATAGTTAGGAAAATTAAAAACAAAAAAAAGACTAAGGACTTGCTTCACAATACATATCTAAGTAAGTTTTCAATTAAGCTATTGAGAACTTTTTTTTTTTACAAAAAACAACAAAACAATAAATAGCAAACAACCAATGTACCTACCTACCTAGGTACATAACTGCTGAGTAGGTAGGTCTATTACTTGAAACTTTCTCGGAGACTGAAACAAACCCTAAATAAAATAGCCAAACTGAAGTTGAGTATAATGAAATTCAATTTAAAGGTTTCGTGGCCTTTACTCCAAATTATTAGGAACGTATTAGATATGGTATGATTTCATCTAGCTTATGAGCCCATCATCATAGATACCAGGGCGAAACGCATATTTTGGAGTAAAAGAGACTTTATATTGAACATACAAAATATTCAAATACAAATAAAGAAATGGCTCAAACCAGTTTTTATCTTATTTTTAATAGGTATACCTAGGTAATTGAATGCATTTTCTTTTCATGTACCTACTGTATAGGGCTTTTTTACTTTTAGCAATTGTCAACCGCCACTGCGTTTCAATTTGCTTATGAAAATATTTTTATATGCATACATATATATTTTTCGTATAACCATAATGGCAGATTGCTTAGTTTCGTTGAGATTACTGTCTCTTGCACTTACTTACAGCAAATTTGACGCATGGTAAAACTAACTGCCATTTCTTCCGTTTTGTTGAGCCTATGTATTATGGGCAATTTAAATATACCTGAGGAAAACTTAACGCGGCATTTTTATAATAGTTTTGCTGATTTTGACCGTTATAAATATTCGTCTTCAGATCATATACATATATAATATGTAGGTAACAGTAGTTTGTGGAAAAATAGATTAATCTCCTGACGGAAAAATATTGAATTGGTGATTGGGGGAAACTTCGCGAGAAAAAATATATTTGAAGTCCTGCAGCTGCGAAAATGTTTGTCATAAGTGATACGCATAACTAGCATAATATTATAGGTAGATAGGGGGAAAGCGGGAGACTTGAGCCACTTTGCATAAAATCGTAAATAAAAACTTTCTGTTAATCTCACCCAAATACAAGATATTTTTAAAGCTACATTTATCTATTTCAAAAATAAACTGATTTTTTTTAAGAATATGCAAACGTTACATAACTAGAGCGAAAACTCTCAACAAAGATTTTCGGCTCAAATACCCCTCTTGGGTGGGAGACTTGAACATGACCGAATTTACTGTTTTAAAGAGTAAAACAAAGTTATATTATTCACAAATAAATAAATAACTTTTTTAGCGGTAATGCACACATTTTTTTTTGTATTCATATTATTCAAAACAAATAGGTACCAAGATGCTTAAATACCAAGGTAGCTTACTACAGTCTGCATCGTATGCACTAATGCATGCATACAGGATTCGAGTTAAATTGAAGTGAAATATTGCAAGAGGTTCAAGTCTCCCATATGTTCAAGTCTCCTGCTCCTCCCTACCTATATGAACTATACATACCTATCAACAAGAAGCGCAGTTGGCTTAGGTGATAGTCAAGGTCCACAGATTCGTTCTTCGTAAGATGACAGTCATAGTGATAGATGATGAATAATAATAAAAAAAATGTGTTTTTTCAAATATTGAAAAGCCGATAATACAAGCGGAGGGAATGCGGATTGTTGGAAGGTATTGCTTTAATTGTTTCTCCAGCCTTTTTTGTGGCACTAGGTAACTACCTACCTATTTATTTTTCTCGACGAAGTTATGACATACAAATGAAACACAAACCTTATCTCCAGTGTTTCAAATACGTTAATTTTAAAGAAAGAAATTAATTTTATTAATAGTTACATAGGTCCTACCTTACTTTTAATTCTTTAAAAGATTTTTTAACAGTGTAAAAAAACGCACATTTAATAACCTTCCGTTTTTTGCTTTGGCTGTCTTTACTTCCAAAACAAAAGGGAGTAAACGGGTCAAAAAGAGACAACAAAATAAAAAATAAAAAATAAACGCCATACAAATGTAAAAGACTGCTATCCATACACAGAGGTATACATACTAACATGGATTTTCCAACGAATTAACGACTACATCGACCAACAACAAGCGATGACACGAAGCCAACACACCGAGAAACACAATAAAATGATCAAGCTGACCTGTACGGCGGGGTCCGGTTCGACTGTCCAAATCTGATGACTGTGCCCAGGAGCGATTTTCAATGAATGAAATGTGAGATATGAATGTTCCTCCGAACACGAATGCAATTTTTAAGCGGGTAGAATGGTAGATAGAAGACTAAATTTGCCTCGCAAACACAATTCGAATTCAAACATTAAAAAAAAAAAATACCAAGAAAAAACGTAATTCCGAAAACCAAACAATAAACTTTAGAGATGAGAAATACATAAATATTATGCTAAGAGGGATCGGACAACGTTATTCATTTTACTATCCATCAATTTTTAGTTTTGATTACGATCGCAGAAAAGGTCGATGATCGAGCAATTCAAATAAGAAACTTAGCATAGAAATAGCCTCAGGACAGGATGCTATTTTCTCTTTTACCTAAGCCTTGTAAGGTTAGAAATGAATGCTAGTTTTAATAACAGGCAGGTAAGGTTGAAACAATCGCCTTTGTTTTCTTTATTTTTTTTTTTTAAGATTTATTGCACTCTGTCCTGAAATTTTATAAATAAATTGGTGGATAATATCACTCTAATTGCATCATAAAATAAACATTTTTTATTATTATAGGAAAGCAGCTTGCTAATAGGAAACAATAGTTGCTGCTGAATTAGCATACCAGGTAATTGCGCACTGGGCAACAACTGAGCTCTCCAACATGCTCCCAATTTGAATTTGCTTCATTCATTGTGTGGCAATGGTAGATAGGTAGGTAGGTATGTGTATGAATAAATGCACAAGTTGCACGAACAAGGGTCATTTTAATCAATTAAATATATTTGCTTGCATTTTGTTGTTTCTATATGCTTTCTGTGCGCTGTCCGAACATGGAACTACATTAATTAATTGAGGCTGAGCTCCACTTCCCACTCCAAGCTGAAAATCGATTTAAGGTGTGCCTCACACCCGAGACAAGACCCAACTGTTAACTATTATACTCCTTCTCATTCTACCACTGGTGTGCAAATGAATGGAAAGTCAACGATCAATCGCCTAATCATCGATCAAACCATAATGAAGAAACTAAGCGAATATAGCAGGCTTCAGATTCAAACTCAGTCTCGTGTTTAGGTATCTATAAGCTCTTTTGGGCCAAAAATTGATTTGAAAATTATTTGCCATTGTTGAAATGCGGTTGCTATTTCTTTTTTCTTGCCTTTCTTGCGTATTTATTTACGTTCGCTTAGCCTTTTGCTTGTCTACAGATTGATGAAAAATTATAAAGAATACGAAATGGTAATCATCTCAGATCGGAGAGCTAATGCCGTCCTGATGCACGAGCCAACGCTGCAACTGTCTTTCTTGGTGCTGACTTGGAGGGGGGATCGAATTTGTAATAATTTTTTGTTTCTTGAACGATAATGATGATAATTTACGTTGGTTAAAGGAACAAAAAAAAATCCTTAAACAAAAACTAAGTGAATTCTTTAGGACATACACAAATACCTGAAACTGCTTTTGTTATTACCAACAAATTGTTTTCATGTCCAGTATTTATTGAATTGAATATGCTACATTTTTGATAACCTTCAGGAGCGGTTTACGTACTTCTAGATATATATCAAGAGAAAGGTTGTTAAGATGGTTTTGTTTTAACCGTATTTGAACTTTTTCTGATCAAAGGCGACTAAACAGGCAACGAAAATCGTAATTAACATAACCAGGTCGCAGTGATCTTTCTAAAATCATGCATCGCATACACACCGTGAATTTACAATTCGGTTTAATTTTATTTCAAACGAAAGAAGCGTGATGCCTTCGGGGTGATGATGATGCATTAACTTTGCCAAAAGAAGTTGATGAGGTTGGTGGAGTTTGGACACGAAGCGGCTTTAAGTTCGGTGTCGGTAAAAATACAATTATTTTCTTTGCTTTCATCTTTCCCCTGTCATTTCTTTTTTCGTTTTTTTTTTCATCATAGCATCGCATCGCCATTTCTCAAATTCTCCCACACTTTTGATATAATTACAAAATTACTCGACAGTTATACGAATTTGTATTTCTATTGGTTTTTGTGCTATTATTATCATCGTGATGGAGTACGTCAGTCGAAATCGCAACGCAGTGATATTTACAAAACAATGAAAGAATTCTTTTATAGCCTTGTTTGAGAATTGAATTAAAAATTCGATAATCCTTAGCGCTTTTTCATATATTAATTGTAGTTATGACTCAATTTATTGAACTCGAATCAAAATGAGTTTATTGCACTTATTTGATTTGTGGAAAGCCAGTAAAATTTGTTCTGTAAAAGTCTTGTGCAATCTGATTTTTTTTATGACTTTTGAAAACTATAATGTTTTTTAGTTTAGAACCTTCTGCCCTACTGCACACTTATGGTTCCCGAATTGGAGTAACGGTATGTAAATAAAACAGAGATTTTGTATTCGAATGAAATTCAGAACAGTGCCAGAAATGTGGCATAATGAGTGTAATTGGCCTAACTAGATGATTACGAAAGTTTGAGGTTGCTTTATTTCTAACTACAAAATTCATACAACAAATAAAAATAACCTAAGCATAAATACTTGACTATAGAGTATACACAGTCTATTCAGCACAAACTTCAAACTCAGTTGTATGAAATGTCCATAATAAAAGGTTTTTTGGCCATAGTAATATGACCAAATGCTGTGGTATAAAAAGAAGGTTGAACTAAATGGCAGGAAGATATTAATTGTAGTCGAAAAAGCAATACTCTACTCTAGAATATGAAATCGATTTCATATTAATCGTTTCTAACGAAACATCTGAATGCCAAATTTTGTTTTCACTTCCACTACTGGTTTCACTTGGGGTCCTAACTACTTAACCTAGCAGCACTATAATCTTAATCCTTGTTTAAAATTATTTGTAATTAGTGTTTTGAAATTAATGTGAAGTGAAGTGTTGTAAATATTACTTTTTTTAAAAACGTAAATTTATATTTATTTTTGTTATGCTTGTTTATTTATTTTGCTTGTTATATTAATCTTTATGAATAAATTCTTTATTTTTTGTTTGTTTTTTATTTAAAAGAGATTAGGCCTACTGGGGATACCCTTCAAAAACGCGCCTACTATCTTACCTTTTGGTGGTGTGGAAAAAGATAAATTTCATTTCATTTTTATAAATAAAAATTAAGAAAATAATTTTAATTAAAAAAGAAGAAAGGTAACCCTACATCATATTTTTTCAGTTTTTTCCAATTCAAAATGCTTACTACGGCAACCCTGTTAGAGCTTTTGAAAGAAGATAACCTTATGGAAAGCAAAGAAGTGCGAATGAGAGACAAATATCCCTATCCTCCCTGTACTGCCAAGTTTTAGTGGACAGACTATAGTGTCGTTCTGTTGCATTTGATTTTTTTTTCAGGACCTGCCACTCTTTCGCGAAGATAGTGCCTTTTGAACGGGGCTCTCAGCATCTCTTTAGTACCTACATGAGGTTGTCGTTCTGTATTTTACCAACAATGGCATTTTCGACGTTAACTAGAACCATATTAACAATAAAACTAAATTTCTAAAGAAATAATTTAAAACTGCTACACTGAGATCTAAGCTCCATTTATACAGAATCGTACTTAATTTTATTTAAAAGCATCGCAGTGCTAGTTTCATAAAATAGCTAGTTTAAAAACTATTAAGTAATATGCCAACAAAAAATTTTGTTTCGCTCTTTAACCATCATCAGGTCAATCGCATTCACATTCTTTCTTTAATTTAAATGCCTAAGATTACTACTTACCAAGTGGACACTTGCACTCGTAGTTGAGACCGCTTGACTGACGACACGTTCCACCATTTTGGCATGGTGACGGCGAGCAAGGAATGTACTTCGATTCGCAATTCTTCCCCGTGTATCCTGGCGCGCACATACATCTAATAAAAGAAAAAACAAATTGCATTTAAATATGGTTTTGATTTAGTTACTGGAATGAAAAAAAAAAAGATTGAAAGGAACAAAACGATTTGCTTTAATTGTTGGCTGCCACAAGTTAGATTTTACAATGAGCGACAGTTGACAGGTAATTGTTGCCTTCTTCAGAAGCTTGTAGTGATTTTGTTTTCAATCTGTAAAACTTGGTTGAAGCATCACACTTAAATGGTTACTCATTGCAAGGTTTACTTTCCTATGAGATAAGACTATTAGAGCTGGATCGTGATGTGAGGAAGATTACCACCCGAAAGAGTTGTGCACTGCAGTTCATGGGTCAATTGAAGGGTGGTTAAGAACAATATTCAACTTGTAGGAACCACCTTATACAAAGAAAAATCTTTTAAGCTCAACACACGAGGCTATGCAAATTGACTTTCCTTTCGATCCACAACAAGCCAACTCGAGTGCATTTACTTTGTTTTAGCCTTCGCGCATCTCTGTTTGGGTTTACTAGAGGCCGGGCCGGTTTAAGTCGAAGAATTAGGCATTGGAATAAATCTCTTCTTTTTTTTTATTTACTGTGGATGTCTTTTCGTAAACTGTGCTAAATCAACCATGAAAATATAAGGTACGCAAAAATGGAGAAAGGTTGTGTATTGCATAGTATACGATGTCGACTACCTGAATTTTAGCAGATTGTTTCGGTTTAACTTTATAAAATCAACAAAAAAAAAAATAAATAAACCTGATCTGAGTGTAGGTCCAAGACTAAGAGTTCCAGTAATATACGACAGAGAAAAAGACTGTACGCTGCTTTCGTTTTTTATGTGTTACTCTGGATTTATTGTAATTTTTGAGGTCTTAAGAAAGGTTCACACACGATGGTTGGGCTGAACAACATGTACAAGAGTGGACACAAACACTGTTCATATGAATTTGGTTTAATGGTAGTTGCTGCTATTTGTTGTGGCCTCAGTGTTTTATTACCCAAGTGGAGTCATTTTTAACGTTGTATGTCTGTCGATCGGTTGGATAGATGTCGGTGGCGAAGTTATATATATATTTTTTTGTATAAGCTGACCTTTCAACACGATTTTCGGGGAAGGGTTTAAAGAGCTGTTACAATTTATAAGGGGACTTCCTACAAGCCAACTTTTTACATAGGTAAAGGTAACAAATTAGGATGACTTTTTTTTGAAATATTTTGTTCGTCTTCTCATATTACGGTGTTGTTTTTTTTTTTTACTTCCAACTACAACAAGTGTTTCAAAACTGGAAGTGATTGATTTAATTAAGTGTAAAATTATTGATAACCAATACACACGCATTCGTTTAGTTTATGGTTTTATCCAAGAGTTTAAAGTGGATTCCGATTCGTTGAATAATAACATAAATTTTCAATTTAAAAAGAGTTTCTCATAAATTTAAACTAGTAGACAATAAATTTTGCAAATAAAACTAGTTAGTTTTTGGATTAAGATTTAAATAAATTAAATGTGCAACTTTTAAAATATTTTTCGTTGTTCGTGTTAAAAGTCCGGTTTTCTTGAGATTGGGAGATGTTTATAAATCTTTCATTGCAAGTTGACCTTTAATGGGAAAATTAATTATGTAAGTTAAGATTTGCGGTAGGATTTTCAAGTTGGTTGTACAGTAGTGTACGGATTCATTTAGTAAGTAGTAGATAGATAAAAAGATATTTCTATTTGCTAGAAGGTGGTCAATGTGAAATTGATGAGTTATTAAAAATAAGTAAGTTAATTAAGTGGGAGTTTGAAAATGCCGATACCATAACGAACATAAACTTATTATTTTTTTTTTGTTTCTTGCCTTATTAAAGCACGCTTGACACAATTTAACTAATGGTCAACTGTTTGGATTGATTGATTGAATATTAGCGACCAAATTTCCGAGGTTTGTGGAATATATGTGAATTTTATAAAGTGGGTAAAGTTGAGAAATTCCCGAAATTATTTTCTTTTCTCTTTCTAAGTTTGACAGTTTGCCAATAATAACTTGTTCATAAACAAAATACCTACCTACTTACATCTGACAGTTGTCCAACCACTACTTTTATTTAACGGTGTTCATAGTGATCTGACTTTACCCATTTATATTGATATCTATGTTCTCCCTCCTTCTATTTGGAACGAAATGATCAAGTGATGCAGATTTTTTTCATTTTTGAAAACTCGGGATTTTTTGACATTTGTGATATTTTCTGTTATTTGCCATTTTTATTAAATTTTTTTAAGTTTTCACAGATTTTGGTTTGGAATTTCAATTTAAGCATAAGCATGAGCATAAGCATGAAGGCTCTCTTGAAACATATTTGCAAATGAATCCTTTATGTTCGCACTATTAAATAATGTTAATAATAAGGAATCATAGATTTACGTCAAAATAGATCGGTTGAGTAATTATTTTGTGAACACGGTATTTGATTGGTTCTTCTAACAGTTTCTAAAAGTCCTAGCCAATGCTTTCACATTTCTGTTGACTGAATTTGAGGAGAAATTCTAGCATCATTATTAAAATAGGTACCACAATGATATATATTTGTGGAATAAAGAGTTTGTGGAAAATATGTACATACATACATAAATCTGCGAAAAAAAACAATTCTTAGTCACGTCGAATTAACAAAATTTTTAAAAGTTATAAAAATTATTAACGTCAAAATGTATCTACAACAAGTCAAGAAACAAGTAAAAAAAATATTCTACGCATGTACCTACTAAAAAAAATATAATGTGAAGTAGGTACCTAAACTCATAAAAAAATTAACACATCCTGAATTTACTTCGTTACGGAGCTATCAAATGACAAACTTTGTTCATTAGTCATACAAATTTAAATAAACAAAACATTCAATGGCCGACAGTTTTGAGTTTTTGACAAAAAATATTTTTTTTCTGTTTCTACTTTACATTCGATTCATTTCTTGATGACAATCTGCACGAAACATCATCAATAAACAACGACATTTCATAACTCAGTGTTTATTCCAAGAACATTTTAAATAAATCATTTCCCATTCATTGTGACAATATCTTGCTATACACTCAACTGAATAAAGCAGACACTTGGGAGGAGATCAACAAACAAACAAAATAATCCGCAAAAGACACAGAAGCAGAGAACCAGATTTTCATTGCCACCGCGAGCGGCGCGAAAAGAGCTAGATAACCAGTTCACAGCTGAACACCAAAAGTGGTTCCATTGTACTTATTCTCATAGGACATAGAAAATAATAAAAAATTTAGCTCCACCATTCCATATAGTTTTCTTGAGTAGTAATTAAAAGCAAGTTAATTTATTGCTGTTGGAGCATTTTTGTTAATTCTCCTTATGTGCGCTTTTATCTTCGTCTACATTTTCATTGCTGCTGGTGCAGGAAATTGTTCTCATGAACTCGAAAGTCGTGGCTTCGCGCATCAACCTGTTATTGCTTCCAACGTGGCTAGCATGTTACGGAGTCACCAAATGCCGACAGTAACTTCCACTTAATGGAGACTCGTTAAAAAAAGGAAACGGAATATGTTAACATTATGTACTCACTGATATGATCCATGTGTGTTGACGCAGCTACCACCATGTTTGCAGGGATTCGTTTGACACTCTTCAACATCTTCGGAACACACCAAACCTTTGAATCCTTTTGGACAACTGCATTTGAAATTTCCACCCGGAAGTGAACTGCAAGTTCCGCCATTTCTACAGGGTGATGATGCGCACAGGTTTTGTTTTTCACACAGCTTGCCTGAGAATATCGGCAACAAAGAAGCAAAAAACAAAAACAAAAACAAACAAACGACAAAATTAATTAATCACAACTCTGACTCTGTGGGATGCTTAGACTAATTGCCACCCACCTGTATAACCGTTGGAGCAGGAGCACGTGTACTCTGTCAGTGATTTTAGGTTACATGTACCGCTGTTGAGGCACGGCGACGAATCACATGCATTCGGCACTGGTATTTCACACAGAGACTCCGTGAATCCGATCGGACAATGACATGCAAATCGAGGTGTTCCATCGCGAAACATTACCTTGCAGGTACCGCCATTTTGGCATCGTCCTGTGTGGCAGGGATTCGCGTACTCACAGAAATCACCTACGTATCGTGATGAGCAACTGAAATGAGATAAAAAAAAGAATATGATACAAAAAATGTTTCAAGTAAGAAAACGACCTCAGTTGTATTTATCATGAAAACTTCAATCCACAAAGTTATATGTATGTATGCCCTATTAACTTCTTCTTCGTTGACAACACCCAGTAAAAGTAAAAAAAGAAGAAAAGAAAAAAAAAAACATTCCAAAGCGTCTGTTTTCGCGGTTAGGCCGCAACCCACAACAAGCACAAGAAAAATAAATCATCTGATGGTAAGCTGGCCAAACAAGAACCTTAACCACCGAAGATTAATACTCGTGCGCAAGTTGCCTTTTGCAACTTGGAATGATACGCTTTTCATGCATCTTACCACACTATGTGTGTGAAGAGTTTCTTCATAGGAGCAGATCAATTTTAAATTAAGACCGCATTTACCACACAAAAAAAAGTAATTCGATAGATACATATATGTAGGTGCTTCGAAGGCAACAGTTCACCGACTCCATTGCTTCAAAATTATTATTTGTTTACAACTGATTCAAGATCGAGTCATAAGATTCTCATTGCATACTTGATCTGGATGCACCATCATATCATTGAAAACTCAAACCAGTACATACGTGCTATTTTGAAAAAAAGCTGCCATGTATCTTTTTTTTTTAAATTATTTTCTAAGCGCAAAATTTTGATGTATAAGTATAAGCGAACCGGATGAAGTGCTTTATTGTGCGTTTTGTGTCCCACAAGTATTGTATGTCATCAAATTACACCAAACAAAACAACAACAACATTTAAATGACGACACACAAAAAGAGGAAGAAAGAAGCAAAGGGTTGGAAGAGAACTTAGCTTCCCTTCAACCACAATGTTTAGTTCAGAAATCCCTCGGTGTAGGCGCGTACATATCTGCGTTGTGCAATATTCTTCTCAGAGGAATATAGTTAGAGATACAGAAAATTATTTACGTAAATGGTCTTAGAAACTAATGATTTGCATACCGAATGAAGCATGAAGATTTATACCTGAAGATTAAAAAAGGATGCCATCATTATACATTTAAAACATAAACAAGAAGAATAGTTACTGGTTAGGTACTGCTGATAATTTGTCGGCCAAGCGAATAATGTGATCCTTTTTTAATCCGGTTCCTTTAAGTAAACTCAGCTGTTGTCGAGATATTTGGGAAGATGTAATTTTTCTTGATAATAACTTAACTTGATTTTCTAGAACTATACTTAAGGGAGTTTGAGAAAAATTTTAACTTTGATTTAATATACCTAAGGTATCAAATATATTTTCCTCAGTTATGAATTTATTTTGTAATTAGAGATGCTACTAAATTTGTCAAAAGGGAATTTCTCATATGGGCACCCGTGTTTTACAAAAGATATTTATTACTTTTTTTTTAAATCAAAACATAAAGGAGCTAAACCGAAATATTCGATGAATAAAACGCGAACACGACTGTTAAGGTTGACATCAGATTTATTACTGCTCGAACTAATGTACATTCTACTATTATACATCCTATCTTATACTTATGAAATTACTATACATACATATACCTACATAATATACTAAACCTCGTCCTTATGTCCTAGCTCCTAGCAGGTGTTGGAGGTTTTACTATTTGTTCTTTAGTTTTTCTTAGATTTTTATTTAATTGACAAAATGTGCATGATTTGACATAGGCTTTGACGTCTTTTGTCATATGCTTCCATCTATATTTTTGTTTGAGCTTATTAAGCAACCTTGTGATCCGGGTGGCCACCTAACAAAAGATCATCATGGTTATACTTTTAAGTATCTCTCGTTTTCTTTTGTCACTAGTTATTATGGTAAATCTAGGAGTTATTGCTATGTTGATGTTTTTTAAAAATTTGTTTCCAATTTCTTTTAAATCTTTCCTTCTTAGTGGGCTATAAAATCAATGACTCATACAAAACTCAGAAGCTTGGCGGCGTTTACTGATGCCAACTCGAACAGCCCCACAGGGGCTTTTGGAAGAACCGGTGAAGTGGGAAAGTTGTGATTCCATTGGAAACCATAAACATTTTTGAAAAAAGAAAGAGGAATAGGTCTTCTTACAAGCGATGGCTATTTCAAGCAGAAACCAGGGGTGGAATCGGCTTAGGTGATTTGTGATAAGTAACAGTCAAAGACTACACTTTCGGTCTGCGTAAGGTGATCATCACTGTGATATAGCTAAAAACCAATCACAAAATTATCGTGATTGTCACCAGCACATGAAGTTGACGTTTCATTTTTATTTTTGTGACAATGTGGATTTTAACTCACTTATCACAAATCACCTAAACCGATTCCACCCCAGGTCATTAACGAAAGAATTTGTTCTTTATTAAAATAGTTATCAACATGTTTGACAGCTCCGAGGACAGCTCGGTATAAAAAACCTTGATTTTAGGCTGCTTGGTTTTCTACTACAATTTTGATTCCCAAGATTGTAGTCTTCCATACCTACTTTCCATAAAACAAACTGCTTATTCTTTCAAAGTAAAAACAAATAAAAATCCAAAGCTGACACTCTTCGACTATGGTGTAAAGAAAGCAATTCATTATACCCACATAAATTATTAACAATAAAAAAGTGCTTACATTGTACCTATCCCAAAAATGGCCACCTGTATTTGCCATGGCTACATGACGACTTAAACAATCTACATCACATATCGCCAGATAAGACAATTTTCTGTTTAAACAAGCATAAAAAAACGGTCATCTGCTAGCTGCACCCTCAACATTTGCAATTAGCATGCCTTGTTTTCTGCTAAAGTGCCGATTGCACTACAAAGTCGTCTTGTGTGCGAAATGTCACAAGCAACATCAGTTTTAGATATCAAATATACGAAGGAGAAAAAAAAATCGGAACAAGATACTGTACACAACATCGAAACTATGACAAACTAGCAATGAAATTGGCGCGATTCAAATGAAACTATTTCTCACCGTCACCATAATAAAACATGCACACACATTCCACGCGCCGTCCCCTCCATATTAGCATCCGTCTTTAACCTCACATACCTACTCCTTCTATTAAAGATTTCCTGGTGATTGCTGGATGTTGGATTGCGCCGCTGCCATTCGGTAAAACATTTATTGAGACCAATGTGCTATAGCAGTAGGTAGGTATGGTATGTGTTTGCATCTAAGGGGGCACCGCATCGAGCTCTGGCTATAGATAGATACAACCGCCTTAGATTAAGCACCTGGAGATTTTATGATCTCCGCTAAGGTACCTCTGGCTCTCAAAGATGGATAACAGTGAATGGCGATAATGCCGACAGAAATGGCGGACACAGCAAATACGGGTTTCAGAAGAACCGACCGCGCCGCTCCGCAACGACCGCACTAGTTTGTGCATACACAGAAATGTAAAACGGTTTTTCACGTTGAATGGTTAAATATTGTGAGTAAAGTATTCGGTCATAGTGTGCCTTAATGACTAACAAGAAGTTGTGTTAATTACAGGCAGCACCAGCAGCAACTTTAAAACGAATTAAAAAGAGAGAAAAAAAAATACTCCAAATGGAACTGAGCCAGAGACCCTAGATGGCAAATGGAACGGGAAGCTGTTGAATCAACGGACAACGACATGTAAGGTAAATGGAAAGCTGAAACATTCATATCCGTAGAAAACAATTCACCAATAATGTGTATGGGAATGGAGTTTTGCTAAAAACATATTTATGTATGCAGTTTGCCTTATGAAGTTATGAATGAAATTCCCTTGCAACAATTTAGTCTATCATTCATTTTTAACAGACGAAGTTGGTACCGGTTTAAATGAATGCCTGTTGTTTTTCGGATTCATGAGAAAAAGAAGGTTGTAGGGCTCCACAAATGTTTACATTTATTGTAAGTTTTTTTTTTAAATTATCTGTGTGCAATTTGTTAAACCAACATTTGTTTTACCAAAGTATAAAGTACAATATACCTAAGTTGTTTTTTGTTTTTTCTATCTGTGCAGTAGAATTAAAAAGTGAAGGCCTAATGTGCAATAACTGGGTAATGGAAAAATTTCAATTAAATTCAACAAGAACCACATTATTAGAAAAGGTTCAATGGTTGTTGTTCCCTTCTTATCATCATCATAATTATTGATAGACAAAAAAAAATATTGTAATTTGTTTAACGGAGAATTTACTGAACCGATTTCTATAATTTTCTTCTTCTACATATGTATATCGACTATGTTAATGATTTTCAATACGACCACAAGTTTCCAACTACTTCACTGCTTCAGAATCTGTTTGTGGTGAGGTTAACAGTTTTCATTGAAAATTTTCTTTTTCAATTTCAAAGCAAAATACTTAACATGGTGTAAATTAATGTTTAAATGAAGCTAATGAATTATAAAAATGTTTTAATGAAAAAATTAACGCAGTTTAGTCTAATTTGCGTAATATAATTACATTCGTGATTTCAATGATAAAAATTTCTGATCCGGATCAAATCAGAGTGGATAATAAAATACAGCTAATGATGGTTTTCAAGATCAAAATGGTTTTTGTATGGATATTTCATTTTTAATGATGGAAATTTTCAATAATTGTGATTGTAGCCATCATTGAAAACTTCCGTCATTGGCAAACAATTTTCAAATCTTTTCACTGATTGTGTTTTGTTCTAACACTATTTCTAAGTGGAAAATGTCTAAATGGAACTAGATTCTGTTTCTGTTATAAATTCATTAGTAGAGAAGATAAATTTAATATAAAAGCTCTGAATTGCGTAATTTCATACTTCAAAATCTTGTACTCGGAAAGTCTGTAAATCCATAAGTATTCTAATATTTTGGTAATTGACAATAGAAGCTTGCCTGAAGACTGTATACATCTTTGAAACTAAGCAAGTTTCGTAATTAAGTAAACTATCGACACATCAAGCATTGTTCATAGTTTGTGCGACTCGAAAGATATTTATAAAATTCGAAAACCAATCTTCAGTGCACAGTTTTATTCCTTTTATTGAGAGAACAGGAACACTGAAAAGATGAACACCGTCAACGCATGGACCTTGATCATTCGATCCCGGCGCTTAGGAGTTATGTATTTTGGCTCTAACCGGTTATGGTTCTTTCCGCAGCGTTTCATATTTTGATTAGTTTCGCAAATGCCTTAAAAGGCTTTTAAAATGCTTTGCATTCCGATCTTTCACATTTAATGAATTGCGAGGTAAAATGTAAAATGTCAAAACAAATGTATCGAGCTTTACAAGTTGGCATATAAAAAGTGTTCCCATAAGCTCTGTTTAGTTTCCTGGAAGGTCAAATTCTGTTGAAGATAATGGCAGATTACGCAACGCAATTTTAAATTATATCAGGAAACTATTGCTGATTGCTCACAGCACCTGTTTATTGCGACATAATAAAGAATTAACTTAAGCTGCCAAGTAACGTTTTTTTACCTATTTAAGATCTTTTCGATCGTAACATCTATTATGTGAATAAAACTATACAATATTTCAAAGCACAACTCATACACCACTCCTTGTTTCCGTAGAGTGGAGGTCTTGGGGTTTTAAGTTGGCCGAACCGAATGTGAGAAGCAGTGTATGAAAACTGTCAAAAGATTCCCAATTTAAACATAATTAAGGCAAAATGTCTCCCTTGGGGCACGAGTGAACCCAAGCCCAACCTCAATTAATGCAGCAGTGGTCGAGGTATAGTATAATACAGCCTCAAACTGTTTTACCAAGAGAAACTCAAACCAAAGAAAGAAGCACAAAGCGATCAGTTTTTTGCTTAAATTTTTTTTTAGTTAGTTGCTTCTATTTTCTTTTTGTACCAGAAATGATGCCCAAGATGCCCGTTTCAGCAACCCCAGTGATACTCATCTTGAATCCAACTATCGCTTCGTATATCTACCATGACTAAGTAGAATCGGTAGTATATGCGAAACCGAAATCGAACTCATGTTGAATTTCAATTAGTCGTCGTTCTTTTCAACTTCATAAGGATAGCCAGCACTAGCAACAGCGTCAGAAGAGGAAGCGGTATGACGATCCCAAGTCAGATACCAAGTTTTCCTCTGCCTACACTCTCACTCACAGAGCACGGCATTGAGTAGCCAGCCAACCAACCAGCCCAGCCAAACAGTCCGGAGTATATTCTCCCAATATGGAACCCAGTTGGAATGGAATGCCGCTTGCACTAGAAGACGATCGTGGCCGGCTCACAACAGTAGTTGTACATACACTATGGACCACAATGGTGCAATCCGACTGGATGGCTGGCTGACTGCTTAGTTTTACAGTCTTAAGCCATCATAAAAAAAGTGAAGCCGACAAAAGACATTATGTTGAAAATTATTTTTCTCACATTCTCGACTATAGAAGACCAAAAGGGAATTCGTATAGTTTCTTGATGGCGTGTTTATCAACGAAATACTAGGCACTGAGGAAGCGTTCAACTCTTAGCCCATTGAAACTCTGAAAATACACAGTGTGCAATGAAACAACTCCATATAGACTATCGCATTAAGTAAACAAAAGACTAATGCCTTTAGATGTGCTGCACTTGTGGAAATGCTAATGGAAACTCACCATTAATCTTATTGCAGGCATTATGATTATTTGCATCTGGAGTAGAGTCGAGCTGGAGCGCTCCTACCACACACCACACAACAATTGACTTGATTAAGGGATACATAGTGTTGTTGCCAATCAGTCACAAGGAGTGCTCATGCTTGCATGTGTATCGAAGATGTCGATGAGGTTGAGTTGAGGTCTCTGCGGATCAAATGAGGTCCAAAACAGCGCCAGATTAGTTGTAATCGCACTTCTATTCGAGCGCGTCATGCTGTGATGGGTTTTTGTTTCGAATGCTTCGGATGTAAATACATAATAAGGTGATGATGTTCAAAATCGAACATTCGATCGACGACGTAAAAAAATAATACGTATCTGCATTATAAAAATTGCAAGGGGTTGTTTTCATGATAACTCCTCAACTATATGAGATGATTTCTGACTAACTGCAACATTTGTAGAAAACACAGTAAGAATTTCTCTGAGAACTGACAACTTTAAAACAATGTTGCATGAATATTCCGACGCAATGCAATATCAACGGCTCAAAACAAAATTATAAAAACATTTTAAAGAAAACCCAAGAAAATTAAAAACCTTCATGGAAATCTGTTAGTTATTTTGGATTATCAAAGATTTATTGGATAAGAATGTATGTCATTCATTATCATCCCACGTTCTTTTATATAATTTATACAAATAGCCATGAAGATTATTACAATGCAGCAGATAATGCTGCGCCCACTGATCATTCTCTTCAACCTGACAAAAAAAAAAATACTCGAAACTAATTACCATAAAGACCGTTCTTTTAAGCCTTTGTAGTTAATTAAAAAAACACTATAAGAAAAGATTTAATTAACAAATAAAGAATTCAAGAAACCCAAGACAGAATATACACACTAAAATTAAATTACCTAAATTAAATAAACACGGGTTTGCTATACGATTTTATACCTAAGATTATATTGACAACAACAAAATCGAAGCCATCATCCCATTTTTGTTTGGGAATATAGAAACTTAAAGGGCAACCTATGACTAGTAAACAGATTTCAATTAAACCTGATATAACAGTTAACATGTACAACGAAAGGACATGAGTGTTTTTTATTTTTGTTAAGGAGTAAACTGATGGAGCTTAATATAATTACACAAATTATTCTATGAGACAAGATCTTAATATCCGAACACTTCGAGAACTAGGTGTATGATTTTAGAGGAGACCAAAGACCAAAAATCATGTCCGAACAATTGAGTTGGGTCTACGTTTGCTTAAAACATTCATTTCGTAATATTTATTTGAAACGAAAAGCCCAATTATTAGTAAAGTAACCAATATTGATTGACAAAAAAGTTTTACAAGCGTTTGAGAACCGGTGTGATCGACTTATCTGGTTTACCTACTCTAGTTTAAAGAAAATATACTGAAATGAATCGAGAATAAAATTATAGGCACTTCATTGTACTTGAAAGGATTGTTCCAAAACTGTGGAAGCATAGGTACTGGGTAGCTTGATAGATTTTGTCATTCTGCCTCTGTGATTTTTAGAGTGGTCGAGCCCGTCTCTAAAAATATCAACCGTTTCTCCTTTTCTATCAAGTAATAACTAATAACTTATAAGTTATAATACAAACCTTACTTAAGAAGCACGGGAGATTCTTTATATCCGTAGTAGGTAATAGTAATATTTACACTGTGGTGACTTGGCCATATACAAGCGGTATTTACTTTAAAGTCGAGTTAGAGATAGCATAGATAGATAGGTACCTATCTCAAAACCAGCTTTATTTTTAATAAGAACATTGTTTTTAGAAATATGTAATTTATAAAAAGTATACAGGGTGAGTCATGAGCAATACGACAAAATGCTAGGGCGTGTAGGTTGCGTTGAGACAAGAAAAAAATCGTATGGGAGGGGGAGGTCTATTCCCCTCCGTTTAGCCGGGAGGGGCAATTTTCGAAAAAACTGACTTAAAATGGGAAAAAAATTATTTAAAATCAACGGCTTCATTCACAATGCTGTGCAATACGTTTTTGAAAAGCCAATAACTTTTTCTTTCATTCTGTGTTAGATATAATCTATGCCTTCTAAACAATGGAGATCATATCGAGAATTTTTTATAAGTACTTCCAATAAAAAACATAGTAAAAATAAAAGGAATAAAAAAAACTAAAAAAACTAAGATTAATGCTTCTTAAATTGCTTCGTTACAATAAAAATAAATGTTTTTCTTAGAAAAAGGTGGTTTTGGTTTTTTTTTAATTTCTTGAGAACGACATAAAATTTTTGCATCCGGTTTTCTTATTTAGACTTAAAATTAATAACAGCATTGAATTTTGAAATTAAAATTAGCACTTAAATACGTAAAATTTTGAAAAAAATGAATTTGAAATTTTTTTTTCAATTTTTTTTTTCAAAATTTTGACTTTGAAAATTAATATTTCAAAAACTATTTCTTAGAATAGATTTATTTAAACACAGAATGAAAGAAAAAGTTATTGGCTTTTCAAAAACGTATCGCACAGCCCGTTGATTTTAAATAATTGTTTTCCCATTTTAAGTCAGTTTTTTTGAAAATTGCCCCTCCCGGCTAAACGGAGGGGAATAGACCCCCCCTCCCATACGATTTTTTTCTTGTCTTAACGCAACCTACACGCCCTAGCATTTTGTCGCATTGCTCATGACTCACCCTGTATACCTATAGTTATAAATATATGTTTTATGTCTGACATTCAAAAAAAAAATGCGATGGTTTATAGTTTTAGGGGAAACAAGAAAATAAAATAAAATAATGATACCACTTCTCGGTATATACCTAAGTACTTATTAAAAATTAATTTAAAAAGTTTTTTTATTTTATTTTTATATTTAAAATATTCAACTAAGTAGAAGACTTAGCATCAGTTTATTTTTAGTGGACTTTTTTGAATTATTATTCAAAATAAAAGCGTTTAGCGACCTATAGTCCAAGAAAGGGGAAACATGAGAAAAGATAATGTTTATAGTTTTAAAAATACTTTTTAAATACGTAGGTATACCTACATATACCTCCTCCTCAACATTTTCATCATAATATTTAATTAACCAGATTGCTGAGTTTTTCTTTGGGCGTTTTGAGAATCTATAGATATTCTTTCTTTGTGAAATTCTTTAGAGCTTAATTACCACATCTCCATTTTAATTCTGTCCAAACACCTCAACGCTGCATTATATCATACTTGAAGATATATATAATTTATTATTATAAATTTTATCCTAAATCCAATAATGCCAATATACAAAAAAGGAATCAGATTTAAAGAATGCAACTAATGCTTTGGGCATATTTTTGTTTTATTAACTTTGACGAAATTTTATTCCATGTGCCGCCCTATACAAATATAATACAGTTATAAAAAAAAAAACAACCACAAAGAGGTATATACACTTACATACAATCTGTGTGTGTTCAAAGTGTACACAATTAACAAATAAAAACATGTTTTACGAGATTGGAGTTCTTCCCCTTAGGAAACAGGGAGAATGTTTACCTTCAACTGGTATGCTGTATCGTCTTGAATACAAAAAAGGGTAGACGAAGTGAAATATTTAATGTAGGTATTTGAATTATTAGAATGATGAGAATGAACCTTTCGGTATGTCTTGTGTAGAAGTGGTTAAGAAGTTCAGACTTCAGATCAACATGATGATCTTATTTGCCATGTACATATGTGATTATTATTTTTGTATTATGTGATTCTTTTTCCCTCTAGTAAAAGTGTAGAATGTAGATATTTTCTTTGATTCAATAATCAGTAATTACTTTAAAATTTTGAAATCATATTTGACACAAACAAATTTGTTCATATTGTGGATTTGTGGTTTTAAATTTATAGCGATACATAACATATATGTGTTTAAATAATACTAACCAACAATCACCACGATATCCTTATCAATGTTTAAAAAGCTAATTCTGAAAACGTGGGAAAAGGAAGCATTCACATGTTCAAACCGCTTTCTTAAGAAAGCCACACAAATTAACTTACAATCAATTGGAGCAAAAAATGTTTTTTAGCATTTTTATTTTTAAATGATATTATATTATAAGATATTTATGTATGCCACTGTGAAACGCTGTAAAATTCTTTAATTTCAACTTTAACGACACACAAAATAAAATTCGAATTAAATTAGAAAGCATTTTGCGAATTCTAGTTAACTTTAATATACAACGCAACGTTTTTAATCTTCTTTAAGTTATATATAATTTTTTTGTTATAATACGAATTCTGTATTACCTACATTGAAAAAATTTATAAATAAAATAATAAATAAAAATAATGTCAACTAAGTAGAAGACTTAGCATTAATTTTGCGGACTTGTTGAATTATTGATTCAAATTAGCTTTTTATGGCCTTTAGTCCATGAAAAAATGGCGTTTCTTGCGGATGCTAACTTTGCACTCATGGCCTTTACCATAAAAAGTTAGTTTGAATCAATCTTCTTCAAGGTTGATACACCTTTCATTATAAAGTTTCGGTGTCAGTTCTTTAATCCTTACATATGTTTGCACGTTGGCAACATGATAATTTTGACTTTTTAAAATTTTTCAATATTTTAAAACAATTTCCAAGAATGAAACACGTTGTGTGTTTGGGTCACCCTGTATTTCAACACTACATGGGAACTATACAAGTTTAACTCAATAGAATCGGTTTCTTTACTAATAAGTGCTATCAATGGACTATTTTCCCAGGGACTTATTTCCTACAAATTGTATCTAAGTTTCAATTCAGAACCGAGTTCAGAACCATTTATTTCCAAAAGTGAAGATCCAACAGCAAATAACTCCTTCAAATAATACTGCACGTAACAACATATAACGTTTACAAATCAGTTGTGAAAAAAAAAACAGTAATACAAATAATACAATTCTAAGAACAAACAAACTAAACAAACCAAATTAGGTCGTTAACATTACAAATGTATAATAGTGCTCCATTATAGTAATGTTAGTAGAGTGGAGAGGAATCATCTAATGGCAAGAAAGTTCACGATGTTATCGCGCGCCCACTGCAATAACAAACAGAGAAATATCGAACCAAATTAAAACAAAACTCAGGAGTCTCTTGCTCTCTTTCTCTATGATTCCCCCCTCGACTAGCAATCTCAGATTAAGCATATCTCTACAGAATCGGGGGCATGCAAAGGCTGTCATTGTGTCCCTCTTTCTAACTGCAACAAACGACTGAATAGGAATACTAAAACCAAATAACATAAAGTGCATTAGTGCTCTGCTGTGTTGCTTTTCCTTTTCTGGACGGACGGTTGGTTTGGCTTGCCGCTGCTGATGCTGTCGCTGTTTTGCTGCACCGAATTGTCATTACATGTGCCATGTCAATATAAATGCAGTCGCACCAACAATAAAACTACGATTATTCATTTTAGTTCGTTAAATTACATGAGATGCTGGAAGTTGCACAAATGAATGCGAATAGAGCGACGAATCGAGGCCCATTTAGCCGGCTTGGATGACGAACGGAGAAGACAACAGCAACGCACATAATGCTGCTGTGCCCTTAAATGGAATAACGAAAAAAAAAATACCTTCGAAGCAGATTCCTCCCTTTGCCTTCTCCGTCTGGAACCTCATGCCCGATAAATATCTAATTTCGCTATATGGCTTTCAGTGCGCTATCTGATTGTATACTGCTTGCAACTTGATGATGATGCTATATGCTGCTCAGTGCTTTAGACTCGCCAACGTCATATATGGACTTGATCGAGATAACTGCTTGTGCGCCTTCACTCTCTGCCCTGTCATGTTATTTGGAATCAATAATTGATCATCGTTTCTTCCTGAAAAGAGTTGAACTTGCGATCGATGGATTCGACAAAGGCTGAAGCACACATATGAAATGCTTCAAAAAATAGTAGAAGCGCTAACGTGTTCTCCTACGCAAGAAAGGGCCATCTCTGATGGTTTTCGGTGCGCGGTGCGGTATTCCTGCCACTTTATACCTCTATCGGTTTCGAGCTGTCTTGCTTTCTGTTTTATTTGCTGGTTTCTATATCTGAAGAACATGAATTTCGTATGACGATGACGGTTGCTGCAACATCGCTCGCCATCATTGGCATAAGAAGGAAAAGGAATGAAAATAGCGCGTGGGCGACAGACTTGTCTTATTGGATGGACATAAGAGTCTTATATCATGTCGTTGCAATCGCCGTTGTCGTTGTTCGACGATGACGACGACGACTGTCGACTGTCGGTCGGTCGTTAGTCTTCTGCTAAATTATTCTGCATAAAAGTCGGATGTGGGCTGGATGGAGTAGGAAAACGAATATCTGGCGTGTTCCGTGGGTCCCTTTATAAGCCTTGTGCTCTATCAGCGTCTACATCATGATTGGAATCGTATTCCAAACCTGTACGACTTCATAATTTATTCAATAAACTCAGTTGACTGAGAGAGGACTAGTCTGCATGATTGGTCATAGATGTCGCCTTTCTTGCTTTATCATCTTTATATTTGTGCAGATAAAGGCTGCAGCGCAAAGGCGAACAGGAATAACACAAACACGACAGCCAAAAGATGAAACTAGTTTTTTTTTACAAGTTCTTTTGTGAAGATCCAATGAATTCATGACATCTTCGTTTCGGGGACAATTTTTCACTAATTTGATGCGTTAAAAACGATAACAATCACGTTCAGCTCAGGATGGAAAGTCCGATGACAAAAATATCCTGACAAAAACCAGCATTTTTATCCTAACACCCACATGGTTTCTTTTCTTTCCAAGTAAGGTAAACTGATGCCACTGCTGGTTCTTTAACATACCTGCGAACTCAAAAATATCCTTTTTTTTCTTTTGTTAGTTTGGTTTTTCGTTCTGCAATGAATTCAGTTAAAAATTGCGTTGCCATGTATGGTAAATATAGAGACTCTTTGGTTTTGAAATAAACCTTTGTGGAAACATGGCAACGTCGTTCAATTCGCCCAGGGCTGTTTGGTTCTTTTTTTATGCTGATGTATGAAATATTTTTGCATAACTTTAATTTATTTATGTTAAGGCTCTGGGGGTTTTGGTTTAGTTGATGATATAAACACGTTTGTAAATCGAACTTGAATTTAGTTTGCCTTCTTCGGTGTGTATTCCTTTATTATTCTTTGAATATTGAGATACGAGTACCTATTGTCATTACTTACTGCTGTATTAGGTTGAGTGAAAAGATTCTTAAGGATAATAATCATAAATTAGGGGCAGTTGGTCTTAAGAAATATTCATACTAAGGGAACTTTGGGAATGTATTGAGGGTTAAGAGCCACAGTCACTTCGCAATTTGTTTTATGATGGCGAAGAAACTTGAGCTAAATAACGATCTGTGTTTACAGTAGAAGCACAAAATTGCCATCTTGAAATAGGAAGAGTTTAATAGAAAAAAACACCCTAACTTTTCTTTTTCACTAACAGTTTAAAATATTATAGCTGTCGAGTTAACGGATCCCTCTTCTAACCACTTCGTCCTGGACACTCAAGTATTGATCAGATCACCTCTCATTTGCATTTTTATTCAATCTCTGAATAATTTTACTCTTTTCCTGCTCGAATAATGTGTTGACCCATGTATGGAAAAAAATATTTGGCAAGATTTTTTACTAAGCCTAGTTGTGTACATATCCAATGAATAGTTTTTGGAGCTGTACCCATCTTTTACCGAAAATTCTACTGTGAGTGTTGAAGATTTCTTTTCTATTTCTTTATATAAGGCTCTCTTTTCATTTCAGTTACGACGAAAAACAAAACGAAGAATTGAAATGGTATTCAATTAATTGTTGGGGAATCTTTAGGTATGATAAAAATGTTTCTTTTCCTTGTAATTGAAATTAGTTCCGTTTTTAGTGGCTTATTATTACGATGGCATCTGTGTAGAGAACACTGCTAAAATTAGGTTTAACTATCACCATTATAACATTTGTCAAAGATTAAAATTTGATAAACACCAATATTTTTCACAACGATAATACCAAGCTAGTCAATAATCACAAGAGATTTCAAATATGAGTGGCACTCACAGTTATCAAAACTTTTGATAATTGTCGACGATAATACCGATGGATCAATTTTGTTGATAAACATCAGTTATCGTATTGTTATTTGGCAACCGTAAGAACACATTTCATTTGTTTTGTCAACTGCGATATTTATATGTCCTAAAAAACACATTTTTATGTTGGAAATGGAATCCGATTTATTTCTAAATGAAAATAAAATTTTATAGAATGATTTTAATGTATATATTTTATAAAACTAAATAAATTATTAGTAAACTCAGTTTCTAATGTTCACAGCTTCAAATTAAATAACAAAAGTTTTGTTCAACGAGAAATCCTGCAGTTCAGAACAAGAGCATGCCAAAACAAAAACCGATTTTTTGCACTTTAACAAATCTACTCTAAATGTTCTGATCTAAAAGCAAATCGAAAATCCTTCTCAAAACGGTTGCGAACTGCTCTGGAAATGATTACAAAGCAGCTTTAAGAACATTCCAGAACATACATTTTCTTATTTTACCTTTAAAACATGTAACTACTATTCTGTTCGCGGTACAATTCCAAGTAGTCGTATTGACTACAGATAAAATATTTTCTCTTCTTTTTCATTTCTTTTCTCATTCTTCACAGTTCATTAAGTGCTGAATGTTTTCATCTACTAGTTTTCGACAATTTTTATATAAAACCATTGGTTTTATAAAACTTGTGTTTAGTAAAAATGTATGATAAAACTTGTGGTTTTGGTTTTTTTTCACGAAAACCGGGTTTTAGCTCTGTGTGAAAACCGTATTTGTATAAAGATAACTTTAAAAATTGTAAAGGAATGCTTTTGTTTTTACACTTCAATTATAATTTTACATTATTTTCAATGTTTATTACGAAAGGAAAAGAACAGACTAACTAAGTTTAAGATTACTTAACTAGAACCAACTTATATTTCCTTTCTTTAGTAGGCTTGTAGACGTGGAATAAAGAACTGAACCTCTGAAGAAGTCAGCACAAAAGCAGCAGTTCATAACTAATTCGGTGAGTTAATTGTGTTTTTCATTCGTGTAATATGTATTTCAACGCTTTAAGTCTAAGGTGAACCAATTTTTCAAAATCATAACCTACTTAGTTGAAACTAATGGCCAAGAAATATTCTTAACACTCATAGCGTCCACTTTTATCATTTTGAGAGATCTATGACATCGTGTTACTCGTGTTATTTTGTTCAAGGACATTTCGTAAACAAATTAAACGTTACAAAATAAAATTACATCAAAAATAAACTATCTATAATTTTGAAATCCGGGTTACCTTTTAAAACAAAGGAAAATGCAATCAAGCTCTGATCAAATATATTTTTTTATTTATTGTATATTTCCATTCATTTAACCATAAGTTCATGTCAAATTAGAATCCTATAACTATTGGCCAACTGCACGACATACAACACTTTCCAACGCTTCCATATACTCTACATTAAAAAAAAAAAAAAACTTTAAACTGCAATTCAAATGCGGAAATTATTGACGCAATTATATGGTATCGATCAACATCATCGTTCAGTCCCACGTTAACCTTTCTTTCCCTCCGGATATAACCTACAACCATCCAGATAATGAAATTTGAATAGAGACCCGTAATGTAAATAGAAAGAGCTAAAAAAAAACCCAAGCCGAGCATATTTATAGAATACTTAGTCATTACATGACCATAATTGTTTGGACGCCGCCGTAACGACATATAGTTCAGCGAATCGACTAACCTTAACCAAACGAGCTAACGAAAAGTGGAAGAGAACTCCTCGTCCTCATATTATATTCAAACAAGAAATGGCGCTCACTTATCGATTCCCATTGTGCAGTGAGATTGTTTTGTTTTCCCGTCCGCTGCCGCCATCCACCATTCCCTTCCGATTTGTTCGGTCTGCATACCGCGTGAAAGAGTTGGTTTGGAGTTAGGTTAGTCTTGGTCTTCATCTGGGCCCTGCGGTCTAAAAGAGATCTGGTTTTGGGTTCGCCAGCAATACATTGTTAATTCTCAATGGGCAATTTCTGCAAATGATCATTGTTAAGTTTGGATTTTGAGGTAAGCTGGAACTGGATTTTCAGTGAGGCGGGGGAGATATAACAACGTTTTGGTGAGAAGTAATTCTTGTATGCTGCGCCAAGTATGTTGGCACTCGTGCATTTGGGTTAAATGGTTTTTTGGGTTTATTGACAATAGCTCATAATATTTTCGTGAGCACACCTACACGAGTTTTTTTTTTTATTTAATTCTTTTTTTCTCAATAGATATGTATAAGTATTTTCAGTTGTTAACTCTTTAAATTCAATTCAGGGACTAATAAATAATTGTTAGAAATATTTTTTATTACTATCAATAATTTTTATCTCTTTCTGTGACGTGTTTACAAATGAAGCAGTTCTTTTTTATCTAAAGAAACTTAAAAAATTAGCATTCTTAACGAGTTTGTGCAATTTTGGTTTCTTTGTTGAACATTTTTTTTCAAATTTGGTTTTCGATGTCATTAAAAGATAAAACAAAAGCATTTGAAACCAAAAAAAGGTTCACATACTTTCTTCCGGATTTGAATATTTTGTTTTAAACCATTGATTAAATAAATCACCAATTAATATTTAAAATATTCAAATTAAATCGATTTTATTGATCTTTTCATCTGACATTTCCACAGTTGTTAGTTGTGTCCCCCGCCCATACTGTTGAGCGATTTCGTTTTATATTTTATTTTATGTGAATCTGAATAGATTTTATAGAACGGACGTAGGTATAACGAAATAATCAAGCCTCTCCTCTCTATTTGCCCATGAGCTTTGATGTTCGCTGAAGTTTGTTTTAAATAATTCAGCACTCACTTAAATCTAGTTAAATGGCATTTTGCTGAATTTGAAATGCGCGGTCGTTTATTGTAAGTTTATATTGGTTTTGCATATTTATTTTATATTATATGCATATTAAATAGATAAATTGTAATTTGTTCTTAATTATATTGAACTTAAAGTGGCAATTGACTTACTTGCAATAAGACTGTCCGTTTAGTTGTGGAACGCAGGAGGCACCGTTTTTGCAAGGCGAAGGAAAGCATGACACAATACCTGTAATGAGATAATGGAAATAATGTTAGATTTATATCTTTTTTTTTTTTTTTTGAATAAGATCATTTGAACGTATTCAATGTAACTGAATATTTATGCAAATTCTGGGTGGGGTAACTGACAACTTTTCCAGTTTACTTTGACCAAATAGGTACTATTTTTTTTAATGAGTCTTAAGATATTTAATAGCAACTGGAACAATTATAAATTAATAGAAAGGCGACTCGACAACACGCAGATTATTATTTAAACTATACCTTTTCTTGCATTTGACCTTATTATCATAAAACAAATATATACCAATAAATAATAGATCAGCATTCCTTTTCGTACTTCTAGACGAAATTCCAGAGCATGTGGATATTATTCATAGTCAACCCAAGGTCTGATTTTTGTATATATCTATGCTGAATCAGTGGGAAAAATGCTACAGTCGGCGTTGGCAAATCGAAAAAATATAATATCCATAAAGAGACAGAAAGTTTGCCTTTATTTATATATATTTAATAAAAGCAATAACAAAGACGTCAAATTAAAAACAACTCAACACCAAATCCCTTTAATTCTTGAACCCTTTTATTTTTCGGATCCTTTGAGTCTATATACCTTTATTTTTGGAAATTTTACAATTCATGTTTCGTGTTTTCTTGCTAGAAATCTACATATGTATATAAGTTTTTCCAATAAAGACGGGTCGATATTGACAGTCTGCAGCGGCAATGGTGTTTTGGCAGCATCTGTCAAATCTTTTGTTTATTTTATTAAGTCGGTTATGCCAAATTTTTCAAACTCGTTCAAACAGTTATAGACAAACAAGGATTCTTGAAGGATGGTTCTATACGAAATACCATTCAATATTTCAAAACCAAGAATATCAATCAAAAGACTTATTTGCATCAAATATAGGTCCACTATTTAGACTGAGAATGTGAATAGGTTCAGACAGGACTGTAGCCAACTTTTTTATTTTTTCTGTATCGTAACGTAACCATTTTTGACATTTTGAGATATTTGCATTTGAAATCAGTGATACGAGTTGGTAAAGGGAGCTTATAAAACAAAAATGGGAGAAACAGAAGGATGTAGGAGTTTTTTTTAGAACGTATGAAAATATTGCCTTTTAAAGAAAAATGGGGTACCTAATTATGTCAGTTTTGTAAAAAAAAAAAGAAAAAGAAATACATGTGCATACGGACTTTTTTTTAAATTATACTGCAACAATAAAGAACTTACTTGTCCTAATACTCCTAATAGTAATAACAATTGCAATTTAAAGACTGTGCATAAATCTTTGTTGTTATAAATATTTTTTTCTCTAAATTAGAAGAACATAAAAAATTACATAAAAAAAATTCAATTGAATAAGATCATCCTTATCTTAAAGTAAAATTTTGAAATGATTTGCTTAACACTTGACAAATTTATTTAAGCTTTCTCAAAATTTCCACAAGTATAAAAATTCCTCGTTGTTCTTTATTTCATTTTAAAATATTATAAACAATGCAAGACACGAAACCATCCACGGGCCAACATAAAATCTGCGTCAGAATTCAGACAAAATACATTTGCAAACTTTTCCCTTACAACGATGAAAATCTAAAAGAACAGAAATGTAACGAGAGACAGCAATAAAGAATGAAAAAAAGCAGACCTGAGGAAGTCGAAGCACTCTGGTAACTGGTTTACATGACGCATCACTTGTGGCATGCGTAATTATTATGATATGTCAATTTAAGCGACAGTCAAAGTGGTGAGCTCGAGTGTTTCGATGGAGAAAGATCGTTTTTATCCAAGCTAATTGACCCCAATTAGACATGTTGCGCATTGTGATGTTTCTATACGCTGATTCCAGTGTCTTACAGTCGTGCAGGAAAAAAAAGGAGAAAAATTCCTTTGTATCTTTTTCTTCTAAGAAAATCTTAACATAGAATTGAATTTAACGAACACAAACAATTTCTTACCACCAAACCACATGATTTGCACACATCAATTAGTGCGCGCGATATATGATGTCACATATTAGATATAAATGACGCTTTATTAGCCTCAAGGCGTAATGTCACAAATCGAGCATATCATCATCATAATCATCTTCATCAACATCATCGCGGGCGGAAAAATGATGCTTTTAGAAAAACATTAAACTATTTTTCGCCCTTGTGAGTAGAAAATGTGTTTACCAGCTAACAAACTGAAATCGGTAAGCTCTACTAGTAGAGCATGAAAATTGCTGCCACCGCCTGCTGCCGACACGTCCATCAGTACCCGCACTATAATAAGTAGTAGTACGAGTATTTGTATTTTTACAACAGCAACTCGAATATCAATTCGTTCACGGTTTTTAGGCTTATTAAGTTGAGCAAATTAACACTGATGAACGATTGGACACCTAGGTAAACACTCAATTAATTAATCACTTGAGTGATTATTTTATCAGAGCAGCGGCAAATTCGAATTACGTTTGTCAATTACCATTAGTTGCATTATTTATTATTTTCAAGTTGAAATGTATTGTGCTCTTTGATTGCTCCGAGTATACTTGGTACATTAAAAAAAAAAAAGCAGAACTACTTTAGCTGGTTTGCACAAGCATGGCGGTCGGTCCCATAGTCCCAACTCTTTATAGCTGCTTCCGTGCAAACATCAATAACTATCCCGCCAATGTGAATGCGGCGCGGCCGCTGTCAATCTTAAAATTTATAAATTCCTCTCATCCGGTACAGCAACATCATCATCAGCACAGCAGCAGCAGCAGCATCATTAGCATGATGTAGGCACATAACGCCATAATAACAGGCATTATAAGGGTGGTGTACACTACACATGTGCCTTTCTGTTTCTACTGTTCTATCTGCTTAGCTGTTTCTGTTTCCTTGCATCATACATTCATACAACATCATCAATGATGTGACCAAGTCGACGACGACCGACGTGGCGGTGGTCACTTAATGCGTTTACACGCAGTGCACTGAACTTTCCCTCGTTAAGATGGCCGTTACACTCACTTTGTTGCGGCATGCAGGGGATTGTTAACTGATATTTTGTGATATTGGTTTAAGAACCCAACATAAAAATAATGCAATAAAGTTAGCAACTTGCAATGCAAACAGTTGCAATGATTGCATTGTGTGTACACGGGAGGTACATAGGTAAGTAGGTAGTTATTTTTTTTTCTTCATCTTCAGTCATTCATTAAGATTAATTTCATCCAACAAATGAAAAGATGGCAAAAAAAGACCGGGCTTGCTTGTACCTCGGCACCTTCGTGCAGTGATTCCATTATACTAATACTATATGTTGCCTGGTGTCGTTATTGTTTTGATTTCATTTGGCAGTTGTACTGAGACATTTCATTCACGACTTCTGCACAGTTATTCAATTTTTCAATTTCTGTCAGGCTATAGGGTGTGAAAAATGTGACTTTCGCAAGACAAAAAGACCGAATTATGAAACGTGCTTTTTGCATCATTTTCTGAATGAATAGCACTAGGTAACATTTTGTGTGAAATTCAATACTTTTGAAAATAATTGTTTAAAATGATGTGAGCTTGCATCATTTAAGATAAACACTCAAATATTATACTTACGGAAAGTAACAGATTTTGATTTAGGAAAGGTCGAGAGCATATTCTTGGGATTAGATACTTATTCATCGGTCGTAGTATGATTAAATTTAATCAAAGACAATTGAAATATTTCAAAAAAAAAAAGCCACGAGATTTTAAGGAAATCTGGTTAGCAATTTTTAAGCTTGTCTAAAAGCTTCCCAGACTGTTGCCTGAGCAAACCCTGATTCTTATTTCCAAATCAATAAATATGGTACATTATTATATAGAAGCAGCCAAATTTTCACCTGCGAAATATGTCCGACGAAAGACATAAACCTTAATTGCTGAAAATTCTGACGTTTACGAAAGTACCTACCTACTGAAAAAAGAAAAAGTTTTGCATTTGGCCGTTTCTTTTAGGACTAAGTTTACCTAGAAGACAAAGCAAATGCGCAAATTGTAAAAAAAATTGTAAATATAATTTTTCGGAAAATATGAAATATGAAATAAGATATTTAGGCGATTCGTCCACTTGAGCAACGCATCACAACTCACAAGCAAATCCAATATAAAAAAGACGTTGGATCAAAATTGCGTGTGATTTTTCATATTGGAATTGCTTGTAAGTGCACCAATTCAAAACAAGTTCAAAATTTCTTAAAGGCGAGCAGATCTTAAATGAACTCGAACAAAAGTGATTTCAAGATTTGGAAATTCGTTTCGCAAGCCAAAAGCCATAGTGTCATTCATTTATAAAAAAAAAAACACAAAACAAATTTGTTTAGTATGTAACGAGGTATGTAAGTCCTAAGGTTGTATAATGAGCCAGAGGATCATCTGTTTATGTAAAAAAATGAAAAAAGTATTTTATTCCATTTAATCTTTTTTATTATTTTTACTTGCTCAATAGGGCAAGTATTGGTTTCGTGTAAAACAAAAATTCGAGATTTTAATCCAACCTGACATTACGTAGGTTTCGTCATGCCGTCCGTCGGTCTGTCTGTGCAGAAGTGATATTGTGCGGTTGTTTAATTTAGTTCAAATTTCGTAGCACTTTTTGGTGATTCCCTAGAGGAGAAATTCGAATTGTTGTTTTAGCCTTGTTATAACGGGTACCTGCCATATAAAGGTTTTAGTTTTCCGAAATTTTCTAAAAACCGCTCTAATGATTTTGATAAAACTTGCTTTACGTTATATTTATTTGCAGTAGTCTTAATATAACAGTCGTGCATTTTATTTCTTTTCTCATAGTTATTATCTGTTAAAAATAATTAATTTAAATGCTTAATTTTATAACATGGTCATCACATAAGACATAAAATAATAGTCAACCATGATAGTGACGTCACTATCATCTGCGAAATCGACAAAATGGCGATCTTGAGTGAGCCTGGAGCATACCTTATATTTCTGTTTATCGTAATTTAAACCCTAATATCAGATATTAGTATGTAGTTAAATTAAAAATATATCAATGTCAAAAAAAATTGGAAACAAAAACTAAAAATAATAATTTTTGTTCACCAAAATGTACGGTGGCAGAAGTAGGTAAGTTTGATTTTTTATCAAATTCATGTATGTATGTATTTTCAACCTAATACCTACTTTTATTAATTACTTTAAGATATTTTAAAATAAGGTTGATAAATAAAAAAAGATACAATTTTTCTTCAATTTTTCTTCTCTATCGTAGTAATGCCAAGTTTGACTGTTATCTAGAATAACATTGATAATCTTTTGCTTGGGTATGCATTTTGAACTTTCAATTTTTTTTAGGTATTCGGGTTCCATCCAATGGCTGCAAAGGAAGACAACATCACTTGACGCATTCTACTTTATGTCCTTATCTACCCTGTTCAACCTGCTGAATTTTTCAAACCATTGATTTTTTTAAATTTACTTCGTTAATTGTAATTTACTTAATGTAGGAAACTAGCTATTTGGAAAGATAAATAAAATTATGTTAGTTACCATAAAATGCTTTAGTTTCTATAAACAATCCCTTCTTACAGTGACTTTTTCATAACTGTTTTGAAATAACGCAATAAAAACCTATTAACTATATGTAGTTACAAATATTATATACCTACTTATGACGAAAAAAGTAGTGCAATTAAAAACCACTTAAATGCTGTTAGGCTCCGCATTTACCATCTGACCACTCACTACATTGCAATAAAACAAAACAAAAAAAAACTAGATGATTTTAATATTTTAATGTGCAGCGAATGAGGAAAGTTATAAACAGCATGATCATCCAAAGACTGTGCACCAATCTGCATTTGTGTTATTACAACCACGAGTGCAAGCGTAAGTCGCAAGCACCGCCAAGTCAGAGTAAAATCCAAGCCAAGAGTCGTTCAATAAACATAAAAATCTTACGGTGCCATGCAAAACTAGTCCAATTACACGCAATTGCGAGTCTATTAAGGAACAAGGTAAAACCAAGCTGAACGCAACCAGAACTGCGCCTGGTATGTAATTTCATACAATCCGATCGTAGCTTGCATCGGTTTATTGACTTGCTTTTTGAATTACATTCGTTCGCTCGCTCGCTTGCGTTTTGAGTGCATTTTAGTATTTATATTGCTTGAGTTATGGTGGGTAAACGGAAACAATCTAATTGCGAGGATATGGGCAACTAACTAAGGGTGTTTACTGGTTAGCTGTCCAAATGGACTCCGGAATTGTATCTTCATTTTAGTGTGACATGTTATGAACGCAAAAAAATGAGGGTGAATGTTCCCACGAGCATTTCCAACGCTGCTAACACAAAGCCGCAAGTACTTGATGTGTAGGATATCGACAATAATTGTGAATGGGACATGGAACCCTTCTTTCGATGATGATGTTGAAGAGTGCATGTGTTCAAGAGGCCACGGCTTGTGGTTCGCTCTATAAAAGTAACAACAACAACAAAAAAGAAAAAACTTTACTCATTTAGTTCTTGAAGGGCTGGCCAGACTTTATTTACACACAGCAACAGCATTCATTGAATCAGTATGTTTTCTTTTTTTATTCACTCTTTCTCTGTCTATCTTTTTTGATGGAAGCAAGTCTTCTGCATATCATTACACACAAAGTTTAAGATGTCAGCATAACATAGATCCCTCTGCTCATTTGTTAAGTGTCATTGATATTGATAGATTCCATGGAAATGTGGTTTCTCAGTTGGAATGGAGTTCGTTCGGGTCGGTTGTTCCGGATTGAGACACAAAGAAGCTAAACAATCTCTTATCAACCAATGCTTAAACTCATTTGTACAGCGTTGCTCGTTCACATCACTCTTTTAAAAATTCTCATTCAGGGATTATTGCCTAATCAGCTATTATTATTATAATTATTTTTATTATAGATTTGCAGCCAGTGTATATATTTAAATGCACGGAGAAACTTTTTTTCAAACCCACAGTGTTCCCAAAGTTTACATCAGTCAGACTGAGATTAGAAAAGTTCAAGAGGAAGGGAATGCGGTTTCTTGAAATAGTTAGGTATATAAAAGCGAGACACCAGAGGCAATGGAAAAACAAAAATATAATATTAATCGGTTCCCACACTTTGCATGTTGTGAAACAAACATTGATATGATGTACATTAGCACTATAATAACAATAATAAAGCACTTTCTTTGTCTATGGGTTTTGTTCCGATTATTTGGACACGGCTAAAATGATAATAAACAAAATGGGGATGTATTTGATTTATTTAATTGTGTATCTAATAAGTTGTTGGAAAGAAAATATTTGGGATTTGTATATACCTATGTTTGAGATAATATCGATTATATTTTATTGTGCTGAGGTTAAAGTTTTTGTCAATGTGAAGGTGAAGACGTTTCTCATATGAGAGCAAGTGCGACAAATCGAATTAGAAATAGAAAGTTCCGAAAAAGAAATCACTTCAAAGATAACATAGGTACACAAACATATAAAATAATAACGGTACCTATATGGCACGACTCATGACTTGAAACAAGAACTAATTACTATCCCTTTTGAATATGTTGCTAATTCTAGATGACTGGAAGGGACTTATAATTGACGGCCGAATGCGAGTCCCAAAGAGAGAAATGTTAGTCTTTGTCACTTTGTTAAAAGCAGTGTCCCAAAAAAGAAGTCCTGATAAAACAAAATGCCAACTAAAGAGTTCTATTGGCATCAAATATGTAGCAATACAAAACCGAAAAGCATGCTGAAGTTTTCTGAGTCAAATAAATAAACCGATTGCACGTTGCATCAGAGAAACTAATGCCATTATTAATTCGATAGATGTTTGTATGAATTGTAAAAGAGATGCTTTCAAAAAAAATGTAATGCTCATTTTTTTGCAATTGTAACCAATTAGCTTGGTAATTTTGTAATTTTGTATATGTATATTATGTATTTCTATTTTTATATCATTTATTACTATTTTATGTCTCATATATGTATTAATGTTATTTTAAGCATATTACATCTAAAAGAGAATGTAAATCTCAAATTGATGAAATAAAAAAACAAACAAACCGAAAAAGTGTTACAGTAAAAATTTTCTAACATTCTACAGAAATTGTTAGGTTTTAAACAATGTCATATAATGACACGTATGTCGTACCTACCAACATTCAATTGGCTTCCTTAGAGAGATGAAACTCAACAGCTATTCAGTTCCAGCATTGGCTAAAGCTCTAAAGCAACAAAGACATTTTGCACCTTCTTTAACTCGAGCTTCAACTAAGGTTAATTTTTTCAGAGCTTCTTTCTTCAGCATGGGGTCTGATTAAATAAAAACATAATTTTTTTCTATAATTCGCGTTCACTCGAAGAATTATGAATATAGGTACTTTTAATAAGACTGAACACAGAGCGTTAAGGAAAATCAATTTAGAGGGTGAAAGGGGATACCGATATTACCGATGCTTTGGTTTGTATGGTTTCTATTGGTTTTCTATATCTGTGTCCTTACAGTGCGAGTGTCACGGTTAAACTCAGGAGAGAAATGCAACTTGCAATTTCTGCCGAGCACTCTTGAAGAAAGATAAGAAACTATTCAACCGACGGTGTTTTAGCGAAACAATGTTTCTGTTTTAGTCAAATCCCTTTTATAGTTTTTAAAGCTTTTTCCGAATTTTATCCAGGAAAATTAGATAAGTTATAGAAACACCTGCCTTATACCATTCATTTGTAGGGGAATTGGGTTTATTATTTCCCTTCATTGTTGGGTTACCTATAATATGTACCTATGCAACCAATACAAAATGAGTCAGCACATCTAAACTGTGATTGAAATCATTCATATTGCTTGATTTAAATTCACTTGCGACAACCCTATATGAGGTCATTATACCTTCCATAACACAATCGGTATTTTATATAGGTATCCTTTTAAACTAAGAAATAGTTTACCCAACTGCAGTTAAATTCCTAACCATAATTTAGTTGAATCGACTTATCAGAAGTACCTATAAACTTGTATACAGTTAATTGTATGAGGTTAACTACGAGAACATTTATAAACATTTATGTTCAAGATAAGCTTATCCAGAAACTACCACCTTGGTATGACAACTTACTGCTAGACGTAGAGACGCATCTCCACAAATATTCACAATAGTAAAAAATAAGACATTCCCTACTTTATTCCATAGTCCCAGAGGAGTATCAATAGGAGGAAGATAGAATACCAACGAATAAAAAATAATACATTACTCATTTGGAGTAGGATCCATCATATGGAATTTTCATCAATTCTTGTTTTACTTAGGTACTCCCCTTTGGTATGCTTCATCTCCCATAAAAGGTAAAATCTGGTTTTCTACCACCTCAAATGGTGGAAAATATTCGCAAGTGCTTTCTTCTCCTTCTAGTTCATTGGAAACACGGACAGTTTTGATTTCTTTGTCGAAGCGCTTCCCTTTGAAGTTTTTTTTTTTTGTTTCTTCTCCTTGAGACCATGCATGGTGCTCCTCGCTTCGTCAGTGGTCGTCGTCAAGTTCATGTTGAAAAAGAACTTCAAGAAAGACGATCGTCGAAACCAACAAGAACTTGAGAGCATAAAAATCATAAAAACGAAAAACAAACACAGAACAAAGAAGAAGGAAGAGAAACGCAGAAAACACTGCAGCAAAGTTAGAACGAACGCACAGCATATTCTACAGAAGAAGCAGAGTGGAGAGAAGGTTATCATCATCAAAAGCCTTTTGCTGAACCTCAACCCAGCTAAAGAACATAACAGATGCTTGATTAGCGTAATAATAACTCGATGGACGACGGACGACGATGAACGAACGACGAAGACGACGATGAGACGAAGCACCATCTCTATCAGCAACATTGAATTCAGGTAGAAAATGTTGTTAGGAATTTTTATCACGATGATGACTAAGTATTATTATAGCAATGCCTACGGTCGGGCGGCAAAGACTACGACGACGACGTCGACCACGACCGACGGACCAATATTTTTACTTCGCCGCTATGTTATGAGTGTGTAAAGCGATTATTTGCTTTCTTGGAGTTTCTTTGGAAATTAAATCATAAAGAAGTTTATAACCGGGCATGGGCTCTGGCTCAGATTGGGCGGACAGACACGTGAGACGTGAACCTGCAACAAAACCTGATTTACCTGAATCACGTTCATCAATTGAGAATGAGAGGAGGCAGTGGAATCAAGAAAATCCAATCGGAATCGAATGACATGGCCCAGGCTCGGTCTCAGGCGCAGGCCCATTCGACGAAGAAAAAGGTGTGGTGTCATATGCATTGTGTGACAAAACATATTTAACAGATTTTTTATTTTGTTCATGTGGTATTTCACTATGCAATCGAATGCATTATATTTCTACTTATAGGTACTAGGTACCTATTTGATTTGCAAGGTTGTAATTAATATTATACAAACTTGCTTTCCAGAACTAGTTTTATAAACAAAAATTGCTACGATCAAGAAGCAATTATAATGGATAATAGCTATGGTCCACAGTGAGGATCTTTCCAGTTTGAAAGAAGAGGAAAAGAATCATTAGATTGAGTAGTAAAATATTGAAACCGTTTTTATCTTTTCTTTGCTTTGATAGCGATCACGGAAGAACGTAGGTTGATAATGATTCTGTAAGAAAGCTAAATAGAAAATTTCAATACAAAAGGTTCGTAGGAAAAGCAGTTTTATTAAAATATATTCTTTAGAATACTTAAACTAAGAGAATTTAACTATTATTTCATTATTGTGTTTTGTAGATAGTAGCTTAATGAATTTAGAAAGATGTTATACCTAGGATTCGTGTAAATTGAAATATAATTAGTGTAAAAGTTGCGGAGGTGTCACCACAACGAATTGTCTATTTTATTATTTACAATAACTGTTGTATAAACCGGATAGGTAGGTTTATACAAAACCTCCAAATTTTATTATTTTTATTAATTTTAAAGAAGCCTCTTCCCATTTTTTACATTTGTAAAACACTTTGTTTTGAGCTTGTATGAAAAATCATCTCAATTTTTCTTTTTTTGAAAAGCAAAACTTACTTCTAGATTTTAAAATTAAGACCAACAAAATTTAGTCTAAAGGTCGGTAGGTAGATAGATATTTGTTAGAACGTGGTAAAATTTAAGCTCCACTCAAAAAAAAAATTCATTTTCAGTTGGCTCGGAATATTCTTGCTTTTCCGACGATGTTATGATTTCGAATGTGATCTGAAGTTGGCTCGGAATATTATTTTTTTATAAACAACCTACCCATATACCTACAGAAAAAATGAAATTCATTCGGGGAAATCGAAAATCTAGGGATATGATCATAGATCAACCTCCTTCGAAAAAATCAAATTGTAGGGTGGTAAAAACTAATTGCTGGTTCAGATTAGACACCTTTGTAATGGCATACCTATCGTGAGAACCTTTGTGAAAAGTTACGTTGGTATCATAAAACACGATCCAAATGTAAGTAGGAACAGTAGGAGCACTTTTTTAAGCAATCGCATATAGGTTCCTACCTATGTTTGCGTGTGTGCATATTAGTTCTTTGATTTTATTTAAAAATATATTTTTTGAAGGGATTGACAGTTTTTAGTTGGTTTCTTTGTCTTTTTTAGATTAAAGAAATCTTTACATGATCGAGGACCTTTCTGTGGCAGTATTACAGTAGGTGACCTAACTCTTTGAGTAGGTACCTACCTATGCGCGGACACAATTTAATTGACAGTTTTGTTTGGGAGCAGATATACAATAATGTAGGTTTGTAGGTAGATATCAAATTCTTTGAAAATGTCTTAAACAAGCAACGTCAAAATAAAATTCTAAAAAAGTTTTAACATGAAAAGCACAAGAAATCTAATGAGATGTTTGACAACCTTTAACAACTCCTAACTGGATTCTTGGGCAATCAAGTTGTTTCCTACCTATGGTAGGTAGGTACCTATACCTATAAGTAGATACATATTTGCCTAGGTTTTCTTTAAAAATATTAATAACGTTTAACATGAATTCTTATTTACAACTCCCTTAAACGATTTTTTTTTTCTCTTAGACAGACAACCCTTTTGGACAGACAAAAGTATTTTGACCGTCCGTCCGTCGCTGTCTACCTAGGAAGGTTTCACTGTACCTTCCTATCAATGTAGGTACTATTTCCTATTTGCATATTACCTACCTACTATATTTTAACCGTTTATGTTCGAAATAAATGTTTATGTTTAAATGGGCCTAAGTGTAAGGGTTTTTACTTTTTATCAATAAGGTAGGTAGGTATATAATCGTAGTTAATCTTTCAAACACATTCCATTGTTCAAGTAGGTAGGTATACATATGATGAATTAATTTAATTTTTTTTTTTAAATTATATTTCATTTGTTTCGCAACAACATTCAAACATCATAAAAGAATATAAAATAGGAAGGTAAGTGCCAGGAAAAACATCCAATTAAGATTTAATTCCTTCTTCACCTCAAAGAACACTCTTCTTGTAAAAAAAATTATTAATATGAAGATAGGAGGTACCTATCTTGGTACATAAGAAACACCAACGAATGCAAGGAAGCACAAAATGCGTTTTCATGTAATTTGAATGCTCTAGAAAAAACATACCAAGGTATACACACGCACAAAATCACCGGGGTTTATTTATAACTGCTATATTTATGACAAAAGAGGGAGGACCAGAAGGACAAACAAAACAAGGAGAGAAAGAGGATGGAAGATGTGTGGATGAAAGGTTATCCTGGTAATTCGATCTTATGTGTGCATTCAGGAACAATATGGATTTCGTTTTTAGGTGTACCTCTACACATACAACATAAAATATACACTTTCTAGCAGCTGTCATTTTTCGCCCAAAAATCGATACAAAACTGGAACCAAAGTCGTTGAAGCAAGGAACATACAAAAAAATCCAAAACAAGGGAGAATAAGAACTTAAAGCAAAATATTCCGATGACCTGTTGTTTCTAAAATATTCACGTTTTGGTAGGTAACCTACCTTCTTCTCTTTTTTGTTTTTGCATTTAGCACAGTGAACGAATTTTTCTGGATGAAAATATAGCCCACTGGTACTATGTACACACTTGACAATCTGGATACCTATACCTAAGTATATTTACATACCTAGGTATGGCAGTAACAGGGTATAAGTATCTTAACATTCATCTTGTATAAAATCCGTTTAGCAATCGTTAACAACATGAAATTTAAGAGGACGACATTTTGCTACCGTTGGTTCAATTCCACTATCTGCAATCTACCAATTATGACTTTTAAGTTTAATGAGTTGATGCACGAGTTGGGTGTTGTACGACGCGACGAAAGGAGGCAAATAGGTTTAACCTAGGTAGTCTCTATTGCATATAGGTAACTTCCTAGCAATGAAGGAGCAATCCACAAGCACAAACGATAGTTAGGAGCTGCGCACACGAATAATTATTGTGGGAAGCGCAGTACCTAATCTACCTTAATCTCGACCTAATAACCATTGAGAACGTCGTCGTTTAGTTAAAAGCTGAAACGAAGTTTTGTTTTTATTTTAAGATAACAAGGAACTGAAATCTTAAAAAATTATTTTAATTGGTTTAACTTTCATGTAAGAAATATCTCAACTTATAATGTTGTTGTTTAATCTTAAATACAAATACCTAATAGTTTTATGGGACCTACCTACCTACTTCTTATTCAATAAAATTCCTTGTTTCTTTGGCACACGTACGATTTATTGTTGTTCTGTTTTTACATAAAAAGGTTTTCGTGGAAAAAAATTATGTGATAAGACACATTATTGGGTTCGTTTGCTTGGACAATGATAAGGCCTTCCTCAAAACATGTGTTTGTTTAGTATCATCTTTCAAATTTGTTTACTAAACCATGACATGACAGTTGAATGCGAACAATTGTTGGCACTCGAACGATAAGGAACGATAGATATGCGGACAAATACAGTTCACCAAAATGTAAATTTGTTATTCACGATTTTTTAGAAAAAATTTAAATTGTATGTAGAATGTGTCTAGGTATCTTTTTGTTAAAGCTGTTTGGATTTGTATGTACCTAGGAAGGTAGGTACCTACATTACAAAATATAAACCTACACCTGTTTTTTTTTATTATATTTGCTAATCTTTTACATCTGAAGGGTGCGTATAGGTACCAAATAGAACTAGTTAAAAGCAAATTACGTTCTCTCATGTACCTACAACATTTAAACGTGAATGTTAATTAATGCTGGAAAATCCCATAGGCAGGTACAGGTGACTGGGTATATTTATAAATTAACAAAATTGAAGTAACATTATAAACGAACTCACGTTAATTTTTTTTTATGTCAATTTGAAAACATATGTAAATGTACCTAACCTACATAGGAACCTAGGGGCTTACTCTTAACGCCACTCGGTAATTTCTTAAATTATGACCCTGGTTAACTGCAATTTCTTTTTTGGAACTTATACTTTATATATGTACTTACCTACCTACATACCTCACTATATTAAATAGATATAGGTAGGTAGCTAGGTACGTAGGTACGTCAGTTTTCAATACACAGAGATTAGTTCAAAAATAAAGGGCATGATTGTAAACAAAACTAATTTTTTCTAATGCTACCCAAAAAATTGACTTATTAGAAATAAAATTATGAAAAAAAAAACGGTAAGACTTACAAAGCCAGAAAATTCTTTTTTTATTTTGTTTTTAAATAAAGTTGTTTTAGTAAATAGTTTTTGAAAAAATAGCTTTCAAACTCGAAATTTTGAAAAAAAAATCAAACTACCTACCTTTTTTTTCAAAATCTTATGTAATTAACTATATTTGTTTCAAAAATTCAATGCTCTAGTTAATTTTTAGTCAAAAGCAGAAAACTGGATGCTTAAATGTCTTGTACTTTTTGAGAAGCCTAAAAATAACTAAAACCATCTCTTTTTGTAGTTCTTATTTGACTGGACTTTTGTGTAATTTTTGGAATATTAAAGGATTTACCTTAAGTACAGTCATTTTAGACAAAAATAGGGGTCAACCTAGATATGAGAGATAATAAGCTGGAAACTCGTATATACCTTCATATTGGCGTTATAAAAGTTGTCTAGAAAGTCAACAAAAATCTCGGGTCTGCAACATAAGTTATTCAAGGTTAAAGGTCTCGAAAAACTATTTTTCGAAAATATCTTGGTTCATATGTCTAAAATGATGTTAGCATCCATTACAAAATTATAGAACATAAAAATTCCAACAAATTGTGTAACAGACATTTTTTCATACGATCAACCGTTTTTAAGATAGGAGGCGTAGAGTTTTGCACATTCAAAATGTTATACGCATACAATAAAGTGAAAAAAGTATTCGATAAATAGCTATTCTTCATGATTTTTTCACTAATAACAGATGAAAATCGAACTGCCAATTTGGTTTGTTATAGCGTGGTGGGCGGAGGCGCCACCGCCGGCTGCGTCGATCCTTTTTTTTAAACTAAAATATTTTAAATTTTAGTTAGATACCAGTTAATTTACAACACGTAGAAGACGCCGCCGCTCACCACGTTTAATTATAGTATTTTTTTTAACGCATAGGTAACACTTATTTGTAAAATTTTGTTAAAATCGGTTTGCTCTTAATGAGATGTTCTTATGTATAGGTACCTTGTATCAAAGGTCTTAAGAATCTCAATATTTTATTGTATAGCAGTGAAGCTCTAATTGATGGGAGTTTTAACATTTTTCTTAAAAACTGTTAAGTAGTCCAGTAGTTAATTATAGGGACATTTATGATGTTGGCCTAATAAAAATGCGCCAAACGCAACTTTGTCAAAAATCGAAAAAAAATTCAGAAAATTTCAGATTTTGGCGATTATAACGATAGAGGACTATTTTTTGACCGGACCTTCTCAGGACGTTTTTAAGGTTAACTAAATTTTCTAGATTTTTGAACGTCACTTTGGCAGGGAAAATCAACAACAACAAATTACCTACCTATGCTAAATAGTGCCAAAAAGTCTAGGCTAACTTTCCACCCTTTTGTCAGAACAGTAGGCAGGTACTTACCTATGTTGACAAACAAAACTAAGATCAAGACTTCATATTGCTCCAAATATTCATTTGCATCTATCTTATTAGCTGTATTCATCGAAAAAATACTCAGATCAGATCAGAGCAGTGCAACGCAGGTAACCGCTAAACAACTAGGAAATGTCAGATCAAGACAAATATGCTTTATTTTGCAATACCTCAAAAACAAGAAAATCCTGCCCTAAATTGAATTGATCCAATCTAGACGAACTAAATGAATAGCATAAAAGTCAAATTTGAGATCAGTTCGAAGTAAAAAATGTATCATTGAACGATAAAAACTTGCTATTTTTTACCCAGATCAGTTTTGAACAGCTCGGTGCAACACTGCTGTTCAGAAGGTTCTGTTTATATTCTATTTTGATCACCATGTGTTAAATATTTATACCTTAGGTGCATTACAGGACAATTTATTTGTTATAATTAAAAGTGTGGTTCTATTATAAATAAAAAGGATTTCTTGATTATCATTTAAATTTTAAAAATAAGATTTTATATTAAAATTGAGCTTAAATAATATATTGAACATAAGTTTTCTCATTTTAATAAACAATATTGTAATTGTAATGATCTTACGGTAGGTACCTAGGTAGCTATCTACTGATCATCGAATGCTTTCCGTTTCCGCAACGAAGAAAAGGGTAGGTAAAATATTTTAATTATGTTTTACTTCGAACATAAATGACATTCGGAACTGACGGAATGATGTTACCTACATATCTTACCTACTAGGAATTGCATAAATTGGAAAGCAAATAGACGCATAACTACATAAAGTAGTTACCTAGGTACCTATACCTAGGTACTTACAAGTTAGTACTTTGTAAAATATAATGATTAGAAATAGCTTATGTTGAAGCATCAATTAGGTAGGTAGGTATTTTAATAATTTCCTGGTTTTTAAGTCAGTTAGGTAATTGTGGGGAGTAACGAACTAGTTCGGCACCTATTAATGATCTTTAGAAATTAAAAAAATTCTATTCTTGTAAAAAATCCACATCAAAACATTATTAGTTAGATTCATCTAGATTTTCGGTTTAAAAAATCTAGCTATTTCAGAGGTTACCTATTGTAATTTAATATTTGAATTTTTTATCATATTTCCCGCACCATTTTTCCTTGTTCAGTGCGGGATGAAAAAATAAAAGGAAAATAGTTAAAAGAACTCCTATAGTTAGGTACATTTGTATTGGTGTGGTGTATTGAGTAAAAAGCAGATACAAAATGAACACCTGTCCCTAATCGGAAAATTGTAACTGCCCGTTTAGCCAAAATGATTTTGTAAACACATTTATTTTAACGGTTTTCTTTAAACAATTATTTTTGCGAAAACAAATTCGTTTTCATTAAATGTTTAAAATAAAGGTTTTTATTAAATATTAATTTCCATTCCTTTTAAAAATCGATCGACACTAGAACACATTTCTCATGAGCAAACAAATAATTTTTTACTTTATCCGTCTCTTTCGTACATTTACAAAGGAAACTGGTTTAGGACCTTTGGTATGTGCGTCAAAGAGAGACCGAAAATGCAAAACACTCGAGTTAAACCGAGACCAAGTAGAGAAATTCAAAATGGTGAAATTTGTCAGGAATTGTATTTGTGTATGGATAAAATTATTATTCCTTTTTTACACAGATACATTTTATTTTTTTATACATACCTTCGACCCTGCAAATAATCCCAGTAAAGACAAATGTAAGAAATATTATTTTAATCCAAAATGTATCCGATTTTGCTGTATTCCCGGCCAGTAACCACATTGTAATCCAAATCCAGAGTTTCTACGTTGAATTTGTCCTTCTTTCGATGGCCACTTCCGCGCGCTGAGTTTTTTTTAACTCGGGCTTCTGCAGTTTTATTTTCTTTTGGTAAAACATTCACATTTAAGCACAAAAACTAATAAATTTAACACAGAGGAACTCATTTGAAAATTGGTTATTATTATTATTAATTTGTATTTTAAACTAATCTATTGAAACAGGAAGACAATAATATTAATAAAATCCCGATTTTTGTTTTCGTTTTCTCCGAAAAGATCGTTACATCCACATCCGAACACCTTAACAAACAATATCCTGTTTTTGTTTAGTCACTTTGAACTTTTATAACACCACAAAAATAATTATTCCAATTTGTGGCGTTTTTTTTTTAATGTAAGGATATCGCACACCAACCACCTTTTTACACTTTCCGGATTAAATATTTTATAAATCAAACGCACCCTTTTTGTTAGTGAACCGCTGATGTACTGTTGTTTTGTTTATTAAATAATAAACAATTATACTATTCACTCAAAATACAGAGAAAAAAATAATAATTTAAAAAAAAATCATCCGCGCAGTTTGGTAGCGCATGCGTTCAATTTCGCGTCTCAAACCACTTTACAATGAAAGAGGAGAAATTTTATGGCGACAGCCGCTTCTGCTCAAACGAACATCGATACTCTGAGCCGAGTATAATAAAATGTCGATACTCGTGCAAGATGGCCGCTCTGATTATATAGTGTCGTTTCAGTTTTGAGATACTTTTGAATGAAAATTTATTAGTTAGAGAAGGAAAACTACAATACAGAAAAATTGTTAGGGGAAATGTATGTTCAGATAAATACAGGTTGCTGTTGCGAATCGAACAAATATTTTTGTATAACAGTTGAAAACAAGTTTTAACATTTGATATAAATATCGCAGACAAAACATGAGTGTTGGCAAGAGCGTGAACGAGAAATAAATAAAATATTTCATGCGATATAAGAGGTGGTTGTTCGTAAGGGTACTCTTACACTGGTAGCTTGAAAATTATTTAGTGCCTGCTTACATTGGTGCATTGAGAGGAAAAATATAAATGAAATGATACATCGAAACTCAAATTAACTTTCGTATAGGAATGGTTGCCTGGTAAAATAAAGAAGATTGAATTATTGATTTTTTGCAGTAATTGTAAAAGTAAACGTTTTATTTCGGTGGATTGAAATCTGTTTCCAATTATGAAGCCAACGAAGAAACAATTATTTCGAAATCCACCAATGTAGTGAGGCAGATATAATTAAGATGCTCTAGATGGAATTTTTGTGACTTTTGGCTCCGTGTTTGCGCTTGCAAACAAAAAAGTACCAGAACAGGAAAATTATTATCACTTACCGTTGCTTCCAAGTTTATTATACACCAATAAAAACACATATTTTACTTCTTTATAATATGATTTAGATGCTGTTTTGTTTGTAGTAGTATGTATTATTTTATTCAATAAACTAGTTTAAAAAAGCATTCTAATTTAAAAAAAAAAACGCAAAATATGTGACTTGTGTAATATTGGTGTTCGTTCATTACGGGAGCAACTGTAGATGCCATGAATTTTGTATTGAGTTGCATGTGTAAGTTGTGGCATATTTATATTTTCTTATAATTTGTTATTGCGTGCTTGAAAGAATTGTTCAATAAAAACTAAAAAAAAAACTGATTTTGTTTTGATCCGAACCCGCCAGACCCAAATATTTATTTTTTATTAAATGTACATAGGAATTTCAATGTATGGTTAGAGAAGAGTACGATAACTTTGGCGCAGAAAATTGATAATAGATTTTTGTAGAAGGGACAAATACAAGCATTTTTTACTATGGGAGGAGGTCTATCTCCCCCCGTTTGGGCGGGAGGGGCATTTTAATGAAAAAAAAATTTCTAAAAATAAAAAAAAAACAATTAAAAAATAACGCAATACCTAGAATTAAGTCTTATATCTTTTTTGAAAGCCAATAATCTGTTTTAGTATTTTAGTAGTCAGTTTTTAAGTAAAGTGAAATCTGTCCATAGTTTTTGAAAAAAGTGTAATTTTTCAAAACATTGAAACATTTTTTTTTTGAATCTAAAAAAAAACTGCATATACCCAATCTCGCACCCACCCCAAATCCTATCACAGCCCAGTCAGGCGGGCTGCTGGGGGCAGCATGCCCACCAAACATACCTCACTGTTGATACGCCTTAAGGCTGGTATTGGAAAAGTATGATAATTTAGAGTCAATTTGTGTAATTAAATTAAAATAGTAGTTTAGGTAATTTTTAATTTTCTCAAAAACTAGAAGACATAAAATAATTTCTTTTTGGTTTCTGATTAAAAATTAATATGAGCAACGATTTCTAAGAAAAAAAAAATAATATAAAATCTCAAAGTTTTGAAAAACACACTTTAAACATTTTTTTATGTTTTTTTCCCAAATTTTTAGTTTGAAAGTAGTTTTTTTCAAAAACTATGGATAGATTTGACTTGATTTTTTAAATCAATAAAAGAGAGTATTGGCTTTTAAAAAAGATATAATACTTAATTTTAGTTATTACCGTTATTTTTCAATGATTTTTTAGTACTTTTTTCATTAAATTTCCCTCCCGCCCAAACGGGGGGAGATAGACCCCCTCCCGTAGTAAAAAAAAGTTTGTATTTGATCCCTCTACAAAAATCCGTTATCAATTGTCGGCGCCTATGGTTATTTAAACCTGACCAAATGTTAAACAGTTTGTAGTCAAAATGGTTGAATTATTCTTCAATTATACAACCAAATGATGGATTCAATCATCTAATTGTGTTCGTAAAAATAGAACAGAATGATGGGGACATTTTCTATACATTTCCAAAGCAAAAGGAGAACACCGAAGATTTGTTTACTAATTGAAAACAGCCCATCTTGTTTCGACGACGATATGAACAAAATAAATTTGATGTCAAAATTATTGAGTATGTTAAAGCGAACACGGTTAATAATTTGACATCAAACAGACAGACGAAAAATCAAAACACTTTTATTGAAAATATTTTTTTACTTTATAGCAGAGTAAAATTTGCATGCACTACAAAAACAACAATTACTTTATAGCGAGTAACTCTTACTTCTCTTCTTATCACTAGTAATTCTTAGGGCTCGGTCAAACAGAGCGCGGGCCGATGACGCCACACGGTGCGGTCAATACAAATACTGGGAAGAAAAAAACCCTGCGGGCGGTCAGATTTTGTTTGTAAATTTTTACAAAGAACGCGGGACCGCGCTCTGTTTGACCGAGCCTCTATAGGGGATACTTTCACAATTGTTCTCAGTTTTATCTATGAAAGTTTTTGGTACATAAGTAGTAAGTGGTAAACAAGTAGTGCCAATTTTAAAATTAAATCCTTATAGACGATGTTATACTGAATCTTTTATTTGAAAATTTCTAATTCTACTTAAATTTTCCTAGTAGGATTCTCAATAAAACACCTTTCATTTAAGCAATTTCAGTTTATTTTTTGTGTGGGAAAATCATTTTTTGAAATATTTTTCGCAGTCGCATATTATCACACAAGAGCAAAAGAGAAAGAAAGTTTATAAATATATATTCGGTTAATAGCTGTCAAATTATTGCTAAGTTTTGATTGCAACATAGAGAGAATCAATATTATGCGACATTGATTTCATAAAGTATTTTAATTTAATTTCCTGTAATAATATACAGTCAAATATATCCCAAGTATCAGAGTGCGTTTTCAACGCAGCGTGAAGTTTACCGCGGCTTCAAAAGGGGGAGTTGTGATAAATTACAAATTATTTTTTCGACGCCTCGTTAGAAAATATTTTTTTGTGAATCATTTTGTATCATAGCAACATTAGGAATTTAGAATCTTTTTAAAAAATTAAAAAAACTTAAAAAAATAATAAAATCGAAAAAACAAGCTAATTGACATATTTTGGGGAAATAAAAACAATATTCATATTTTTTAATGAATTTATTTTATAATTCACTTCGGTTGTTGTATTTTCTAAAAGTACATGTAATATGAGCTCTTAGAGTAGAATTAAGTTAAACACTTCGTACGTTTTAATTAACGTTGGAAAAACTTGAATGACCACGTCCGCGTCGTTCACTCAGCAATACATCACTTTAATTTAATTTAATCACTTGATTAGCATAAATAGTTAAATAACCTCTCCAAATGGAATATAACTATGTATTTGGATGAGATATGCATATGCATCATGTAAACCACCAAAAGTTATCTCCATCTAAAATTTTGTGAATTTACCTATAAGATAAGAAAATTTGTGTTATCAACCTTCGATGCAAATGTATTAACCAAACTGTTAAGGATTTTTTTTTTGAATATAAGAACATTTTATAAAATATGGAATATGATTTTTATTGAAAATTTTATGAAGAAATAATATGAAATAGAAGTTAAGCTTGTAATTTTTCAATGATTGCAACAGTAAAAACAAAATATTTTTAAGTGAAATTATTAGATTCATCTAATAGATTTTATTTTTATAGAGATATAAGTACCTACGTCTCATTTTTTCGTTATAAATTAGTTCAGAATTTAATTTACAAGGAATAATAAGGCAGCATTTTTCATATAATTATATTCACATACACTTACTAGACTTAATGATACGTGTGTTTTATTTTATTTTTAAATTTATATTTATTTTCGTACTTTATTATTAATTTATTACTAAATTTTAGTTTTAACTAATTAATTTGGCTTATAAAAACATTTACAATCTATCTACTTTCCGTTATGAAATCAAATCATAATTATCATTTTTATATGTATATGCATTTTTTTTTAATTTAAATTTTTTAAATTGTTTAATTAACTCTAGAAATCACAATATGGTATAAACTTTCATTTTGAATTGATTTGTTTTGCTATATGTCTAATTTTGTATTAAACATGCGTAGCCAGAGCACCTTTTTTCGTATTGCCGTTCGAGGGAAGAATGAATTGTCCCGATGGACTTTGGTTGAGCGCCTGTGACGGTGATTGTGTCATTGCCAGGGGTGCGATGGAGTGTAGTGTGTTGCTGCTCGCTGTAAGGTTGCTGTTGCTCCCAATGCTGCCGATGCCGATGGTGTTGGGGCCGAAGCTCTTTAAGGATGTGGCAGCATTGCTGCCACTAATACTAGAAGGATGATTTCTAGGTGCATGATATGGTGGCGGGGCAGGAGTTGCTGCTGGATTCGCTGTACTTGGCGGTGGCAAAGGTGGGAGTATTGTACTCGATGTTCTTAGATATGGATTCCCATAGATCGCACTAAATCTGCTGTCTATGGTTAGGCCATTTTGCAGCAAAGGTTGTCCTGTAAAGAATGTTCCATCAGAATTATTATGCATTATAACCACGTTTGGTAGGCTTTACCTAGGAAACCGTTTTGCATTGCACTTTGCGCGTATTGGGGCTCATTTCGGGTCCTTGGAAGGCTCATATTGCCCGATGATATGGGATTGTTATAGTGAGGAAGGGTGGTTGATGTGGTTAATGTGTTTGAAGCCGACTTGCTTATACTATCCGTTGGTGGGCTGTAATCAAGGGCATATTCAAAGTAAGGTGCATAACCGTTGTTATCTTTGATATCCTGGTTCTTTTGATTTTTAACCATACATCGATTGTATCTATCACTGAATTCACCAGAAAACCTTTAAGAAATTAAATACATTAGAAATAAAATATTTTGTATTTTAGACGGCTGTTTACCGGTCTTCATTTGTGAGCTTCACTGGGCCAGCAAGTGGTACTCCTAAGGTGCCACCTTTCGTTGCAATATCTGGCATTGGAGCAGATGTTAAGTTAATGGCGAGGCTTTCAGACCCCGAACAAGTCTCCGAGTAGTCAACATCATAGCCTGCAGAGCGGATATCGGTTTTCATGTCATTTAATTTATCATTCACCCTACCCTCTGGGATAACATCAGCTGGAAGGGGCTTCTTCTTTGCTCGTTTAAGGTAGACTACAACAAGCATACCCACCATCAGAATAATTGCAACAGACGACACTGATCCCATCACAACAAGGAAGTAAGGAATAGATCCTAAAGAAAAATTGACTATGAAAAATATGTCTAAAAAGATTGATTTTCAAACTTACTTTCTGGTATCAAAGTTATTACTATTGAGTCACTACCGTAGCTATTTACTACGGTGCAGTTGTACTTGCCATACTGGCTCGATTGACTTTCTCTTATGATCAGAGAAGCTTTCACACCTTCTGGAAAGTGTTGCTCTTCTAAAATGTATGTATCATCGAAGCTGACATTAATTGCATGTCCTTCGAAGAGCCAATAAATATTATCAGACTTTGGAACACTAAATGCTAGACAGTCCACTTTCACTCTGTTTCCTATTTGTCCAAATTGAACTTTGTGTGATGTAATGATGGGAGCACGTTTAACATAAACTGTAGCTTCGGCTCCTATTTCGGTAAAACCAATGACATTGGCTTTGCAGTAATAGCGGCCGGCAGAATCAGAATTAACCTTTAAGGTGAGGTTGGACGAAGTTCCCACGACCTTGACATAGAAATAGTATACAAATGTCAGAAAATATTTAATAAAATGTATTTTCTATCTTTACCCTTTCTGAATTCTCATTGATCCATTCAATTTCAGGCGGTGGATTACCATCGACTTCACACCGAAGATTTACAGTGCTTCCAATATCAGCCTCGACTGATTCTGGTCGATGCTTGAAAACTGGACCATCTGAAATTTTAATTATTTTTTTTCCTTGAGAATATTCATTTTGTTAACGTTTTTTAACTTACAACTTATGTCTAAGGTTTCACTTTCTTCGCTTTTACCCACAGCGTTAAATACTTCACATTTCACTATGGCATCGTGATATTGTCGTGATATGTTGTGAATAATCTTAAAATAAAAATAAAAAAAAAACCAATTGAAGTATCTAAAAAATTATGTTTATCATTTGTGATGTTTACTATAAATTGGTATCAAATCAAAAAACCTTGCAATTTAGTAGCAATTGTTTGAAAAAGAAATAAAACTATTTATTACCATTTTTGTAGTATAGTCGCCTGTTACAAGTTCATCGTTTATGAACCATTTATAGCTCAGTTCCTTGGGATTGGCATCAGCTTGGCAAGAAAGTATAACTTCTGCTCCTTCTGGGATTCTCCCACCAGCTAAGGATCCACCGACAACAGAGACAGTCACTTTTGGAGCATATTTTACCTTAAGATGGCAGTATTTATTTTGTCCTTTTTTTCGAAATAAAAAATCTAAATGTTTCACCTCTAATAAAAGTTTTGCTGAACGGTATGTCCGATCTGCAGTGTTTTGTGCTTGACAAGTGAATGTTGTGTTATGATGTTCTTTTTTGGGAGCTAACTTGAGTATAGATTTGGCAGTCGATCTTCGAGAGTCAGCTAAGGGTTCTTTTACATATTCAATGCCGTTTGACAGAACATTTCCTAGTCCATCTATCCATGTTATCTGTAAATGAAAAAAAATAATTTATTTTTGAAAGCTTATATTTTTATATAATTATTAGGGATCGCAAGATTGATTATTTATCTTTTTTTCGTTTTCGAAAAAGAAACTTTTTAACAAGGTTGCAATAAACAGCTTCGAATGTAGATGGGAAAAAGCTCTGCATATGTATCGTTGGTAAATCAATGTTGCGTTCAGACTACTAAAGAGTTAAAGAAAAGTCCCGAAAGACTTGATTGGGTTGGTATGGGGTTAAATATGGTTTAAAAAGAAGCAAAGAAATAGTCCAGTTTCATCCTGAAGATCTCTCACTGTGTATTTGAAAAATATCATGTCTTATGTGTCTCTGTTTTCTTTAAACATTTTTTTTTCTATTGATTTTCATACAAAATTATTGGTCCAATTTTCATCAACAAAGTAAACCTAAAACATTAATTTTCTCTTTTTATCATTACCAAGAAAAATATTGCATCAACATTAGTGTTTTGAGCCAAGAACGCTTTAAAAATCGGAATAATAAAATTTATTGGTATTTTAATTTTATATCTGTTGCACCATACGTTACGCGGTTATTTTTAAATAAAAAGACAAAAATATGCCAACCCTGGATGTGGATCTTGGGTGGTGGTTGCGTAAATGGTTAATCCCTTCATTAGAGTAAATGAAAGGAAACGTTATATCTGTCTTGTATTTTAAATTTTAAATGCCAACAACAACTGTCATTTCATATAAAATATGATTTTAAAATTTATTTGTAGCAATATTGGTGTATTGTTTCTTTAAAAATTGAATTAAATTTTAAAATTTAACAACCGAGTATTTAAAAGTTTTTGGAGCAACTGGGCAACAGGATAAATATCTTTCAATATCATATTTACAATTTACACCTGAAAAATATAGCATCCCTGAAAATACTCGGATTACTATTGACGGACGGCAGAAAATCTCAATGACTGCCCATGAAAATACCATATAGCCATAATGTGAGTGAAGGTAATTATTGTAATACCCCTTTCTAATTTGGCAGCAACTACTAAATTCACAATTATGATGTTGCACAAAAAAAAAATCCCCAAAGTTTACACACACCGTTATTCAAACAAATGTTTGAATTTTATAGAGATAAATTTCTCTTCAATATTTCCTTCAGTCTATTTTTAATCTGACCTGAAAACTCACCCTATAAGAATTCAATTACACCATGGACACAAAAATAGGAATAACTATGTTCACACTACCTTATCATTCCGAGTAATATTTTTGTTATACGTCTTATACAATGCGTCTTAGCTTAGCAAAAATATCAACCAATGTTACTTATACTACTATACTTTCTGTGTCTCAACTAAAACACTATAATCCTATATCACAACCAAAAAACAGTGCTCCTTAAACATTTCCATAGCTTCTCAAGTATTAAAGTAAACGTTGTTGAAAATTTAATATAATTACCTCTGCAGCTGGTTTCCCACCAACGGAAACGCATTCCAACTCAATTTCTCGGTCCTCTGTTGTGACCAAATAATCGCCTTGTAAAATTTTTGGTGCTTCTGGCGGCACTAAAATTGTCAATTTCGCAAATCTCGAACGAATTCCAGGTTCTCCTATAAAAAGTTACACAAATTAGGTACCTAAGTCAAATTATATTAAAAAAATAAATGAACATACCCAAAGGGCCAGGACCAACTTGACACTGATATTTCGCATCGTCATCCAACATAACTGGATAAATGTCCAAAGAGAAATCGCCTGAAAGAAACATATAATTTGCTCATAATTTTGTATAATTTAAATGAGATGAGAATATGTATAGTACCTTCTTCGTCACTGCCAACCATTGAATAACGCTCAAAACCGCTCAAATTTCGGTGTTGGCCCAAGCCGAAGTCGTCCTTTGTCCATTGCAAGGCTCCAATTTTGCCCATGACGCGACAAGGCAGCGTTACGCGAGACCCAACTACTGCCGTTTGATCTTGCGGCTCCATGGCGAATCGTTGTCCTTCAGATGAGGCTGTTGCCGATGATTTCTCCTCGCTAATGCCCGTTACCTTGAGCGATTTGACTTCAGTCGCAGGGAGGAGTAGAACCACCGTCAAGATGATGACCAACCAAAGATGTATCAACGGGGTTGTCCTCGTGTTGAGCGAAATTGACTGGTGATTATTTGGCATCGTTAAAAGTCAGCACTTTGAAGAGTGTCAGGCCACCGTCTTTCGCTCTGAAGCCTGAAAAATGAACAAAGATTAATGAATGTTGATGAGAGAAGGGAAGGTGTATTTTTAAATGAAGATTATACAGCTTTTAAGAGATTCGAATTTACGGCCGAAATAAAATCAGTAATATGTGGTGTATGATTATTATATTTTTGAAAAAAAGGGAGTGTCTGGGAGCTGTAAGTGGATTTAAAAAGCTTGATATAGTATGTGTGGTAAGTCGTTAACGTATAGCTATTGGCCATTTGTGTGCTCTATGTAATTCCTAGTTACGATGTCAGATTGTGGCAATATCGATATATGTAGGATATATTTATCGGTGATGTTAGCTGCAGATATATAGTGTTAAACCTGACTGGAGTCAGTCATAAAGTTCGATGGTATATTATGATGGCTTTAATGGCTATAGCATTTAGACTTAATTTTGGTTCATCTACTTTCAGAAGATACTAACTTATTCGAATAGACAAATATACATATATAGAAAAAATACTTGTCCTTGTTTGTTCTTCATTTCGTGGTTAGATTAACCTCGATTTAACTCTAATGGAAATACGCTTTTCATCCACTTGGTGCGTTGACTCTGAATTAATTCGGAATCTGGCTGAAAAACATATTTCCATCAGAGTTAACTCGAGGTTGATCTAACCCTTGAATCTAGCACTGAAAAACTGGGCCTTAGGATTTTCCGGGGCACCTATTTTTTGTCCAACTATATAGCTTCAATGTCATCAATAAATAAACAATTATATGGCCACCGGAAACCAAAGATATATACCTACCAGCCTTTCAAAGTGCAGAAAATATTACTCAACTTTTTGATAAGTTAATTTAGCAAAAGCATTTTTTTTAAATGTTTAAAGTAATAACGTATAACTGCCATAGCATTATCAAGCCGGGAAAGGGTTGCCAAAGTAACTCAACAAAATTAATAAATTTCTTTTTTTAAGTGTTTTTTCCGCCAATTATTGTCAAAATTTCTAACATTTTATCCTAAAAATTGTTGCTATCAATATTTTCGGGTTAAAAAATAACTTAATTAGTATAGTGAAGTAGAATTTTCTATAGGTACAAACATCCCACAGCGGATCTCTGCCGATAGATCTTCATTTTTCAACTTTCATTCCAGTAGGTATCGATTTTTGTGGTTTTAATTTAAAATGATGGTATAATTGATCTCCTGGGGTATGTTCGTTAAGTTGTAGTGCCTGTCAGTGATCTTGTTTTACGTTCAAACTCCCACAAATTGCTGAACTCTCGAAACAAATTATTTTATGTTTCAAAGGTTTTTAAAAAAATTGTACATAGACGTACGTAATTTTCGACGTCTTTATATATTTATGGCATTTTAGTTGAACATGACATTTTCCATTTATGTTTGTCCAAAATTGTAAATTTTTCATATTTCTTTTGAATGAAAACTAAGTCAAATCTCAACAAGAAAGATGTAAAGTTGATGATTTGGGAGATTTGATCTAAATACTCAACTCGTCATGTAAACAGTCTTTTGTCGAACCTGAAATTCAATTTATTTTTTATTTTGATTTTAGTTTGCGCAGTTTCACGCTTTGTCACTTTGTCGTTTGACAGATTTTCTTGAATCTAATTTTGAAATTTGCAAAGTTTTCAGTGCGAAGTTTCATGCAAATAATATTTGACACTTTGGATTTTGGAATATTTGTATACATCTCCAGTTTACAATTGTGGAGTGCGAACCTTACTCAGCAAGTAATACATTTTGACACTTTATAATTTGATAGATATCTACAAATCGAATTTTGACTCATCGAACATTAAGATTTGACACTTATTCATGTGATATATTCTTACAAATACAATTTTGACGTTTACGGTGTATTCAGCACGAACTGTCACCATCAGAGGACATACATTTAACAACATTTTATAGTTTTAAAATGATAAAATGGCGTTTTACAAAACCCGATATTCCGAATTTAAAATTATTTCTAATATTCACTTATTTTTTTTTTATATTAAACATGCAACTAAAAAAAATCGTTGTTTCAGCTTGAGAGGGTAGATACTTAAGAAGTTTCGTCGATTTGTCTTAGGAGCACTAACCTACGATTTATTAACCTATCCTAGGTATGTACAGCAACATAACAAGTGAATACACATTATATGAAACTTTTAAAATTTCATATTTAAATGTTGTTAACAACTGCAGACAAGAAAAAGGAATGAATAAGACTTTTGTTATTAAATTCATGAATACCGAATGAAATTCTTTTTAATTCAAAAGGGTTGATAAAAGATCGTCTAATTAAGAGAACCGACACTCATGGGGAAGATGATTTTAAATAAATTCACTTTTTCAATTACATTCTGCCTTAACATTATTTACATTCCCTTATTTTTTTTAAGTTCATTGGAAAAATAAACTACCGAAAAACAAGACTCCATATATGAAACACTTAACCCAAAACACATTCTTATGTAGGTATGTATGTAGGTAAAGAAGCACCTTATATAAACATAGAGATATTCTCTCGTTTCATTCTTTACATAACTTATAGCTTCTAATGAAATGGGTTAACCCTTTTCATTCCAATCCATCTTTAAGTTCTCCAAAAACTTGAAAGCACTTGATCCTAAAGTGATATAAAACTTTTGAAAACTTTACATCGCCCTCATGATGAAGAATTTTCACCAAAAATTACTCATGCGATTTCTAACATGACCAAGTTCACAAGGTAAAATGCAAACATAGTCAACTTGTAGGTACCTACCTTCATATATCCACAGGCACGACACGACATAATATATCAATCCACAAACTTAGGCTTGTGTCAATGTAATTTTAAAATATAATTTTCAAATGTTAGCCAACCACATGTGGTTTTATGTAACATTTATCACAGATGCACTGCACACCCAGAAAACCCCTCATTTTCAATAAATGAATTCTGTCAACCTTGTTTTCTATTTGTTAGTAAAAAATGGAACTAAAACAATTTTTCATTTAAAACCTGAAATAGAAATGCATCTATTTTCTTTCAAATCATTCGGATGCAATTAAAAATGTTCACTTATTATGGTGCTCTAAGCGGAAGTGAACTAACAAAAAAGTGACAGTTTCACTTTTTCTTCCATCATCAGTAAACAGAATAATGAACGAACAAATATCTCCCAATTTAACAATCAGGATATATGTATGTATATGAATGTAAATAGCTACAGCCACCTAAATGGGCATATAAGCACGCCGCATAGCACAAAGTACCCACCAATAGCACCTTTTATTCGGTTTTCTTGGTAAGGGTTCTTAAATCCCTTGCCGCCATCACAAATACACATTATTGTTATGTCAAATTTTATTTTTATTTTCCAAGTCATAGCAGCTATAGCTAAGGAACACATGGTGGCGTGGTAGCAACGACGACAACGAGCTATACAGAGCCAGAGCCATGCCAGGCAAGGCATTGTAAACATTCACAAAAATATAGCAATCGAAAATAGAAGAGTGTCAATCGCACAAAAATCGATTCCAAATGAGAAATGTCATTTAATCCTTATACTTATAGTCGAACTGTATGAATTTGAAAAGGAGAAGGACGACGACGACGAAGACGACATCGACATCCACTACGACGACAACGATGATGATGATGATGATGTCGAGGACGAGGACAATTTTTCCATATTAAGGCACGTAGCTAAACAGTCGATATCAATCGATAAACCACATTTAATTCAAACACAGATAAATGTACTGTGTACTGTACACGACCTTGTTTTAGTTGGAACTTGCCAAGAAAAAACCTTTCAATCGACAATATGTGTGTTCTTTGGCATTGAAGTACCAAAGTATACCCAGTACCACTGCCAGGACTATCTATCATCAGAAGTTGGAGAGAGCATCTCCAAGTATCCTCATGACTGATTTCCACATCATATCGTTTCATTCATTTCTTTGGAGTGTGCTCTCCGAATGCACTTGTCATATGCACATTATTGCACATGACGTATCTATACCTACCTTTAAAACGACCGTTATATCACTTCCTTTTACCTTCTAATACCTACGTGTATTTATGTAAGGTATAGGATTCGCTGAAGAGATTCAATAAAGGATGGTGGGAGGATGAAGTAATACACATCGAAGCACATTTTGTGTAGGGGACATTCAATATATATATGACTCTTCTAATTCCCTTTAATCCATTCACTAATGGAAGAACACAAGTGGTAGGTACAAAGGAGTTGTATCTATATACAATATAGTTGTATTGATTGCAGTCCGTTTTTGAATAATAATAGATGGATGTGTATGTGTAAAGGTTCTCTACATCAATCAAAAATTTATAATTACAGAATAAATTATAGCCATAGCAGCACCGACCGCTGTCATTCATAATTAACTTGCCGCCTCCCAATATGTAGGTGGTATATAGTTAGGTACCCATCTCCCATAATATCTATGACCCACCTATTTATCTACCACTTCTATAAATAGATACACATATGAGATAGAGATTTAATTCCATTTGATTGAAATTTTTACTTTTTGTGATGATGTGTACCTATAGCTTTTCATAATACCTTCCTATATGTCATGTTTACCCAGTAATGCGATGTGATCCTTTGGCATGTGAATGGATTAACTTTGATATTTTGTTTCATAAATTTATAAAAATCTAGCATTTTAAAGTTGATTAATTTATTACAATAAATTCATTGTTAACTGACCAACCAATGGCTGGGATGCGACGCTGATGTAATGCATGACTGTGTCTCACGTACATGCTTTTTAAGTGCAAATATTAAGTGTATCAGTCATTTCATGAGCAATATACATACCTACTGATGTTGTTTTTTTATGTTTTCGAATTTTTAAAATTACGAAGTACCTTTTGCCCCAACGTTTATTTCATCTATATAGAAAATTGAGCTTGATGACAATGCGGATTTTATGTTTTAATCTTAATATTAATATGTTAAGAGCTGATTGATTTCTTTGAAAGAATTGCACCTAGGCTTTTCCGGAGGGGCCCACCCGTATATTGCTCAAATGTTTTCCGTTGTAGAAACACTGAAACAGTTGCTTTTGCAGAACAAAAAAAAGGCTATAAATCGGCAGTACCTACACGTTAACAGTGATTGTATCTCACTGGTGAAAAATTTGGACCAATAATGACTCAATTCAATTCAATTCTTTATTGGAACAAATACAGTAAGACATAAGTCTTTTATAGTATATTATACAAATCGGATATGATTTATGGATAACAAATTTGATCACAATAATATTAAAGATAAAGCCACAAATGTTCTACCACACTAACCTTTTTTGGAAAATGTATAAATGTTTTTATGATTTTTCTAAATATTCTTGAGTCGCTTAAATTGGGTAATTATATTTTAAACTTAGCTTGATCAGACTTTTCCATCATATTGATGGATACAAATCTTGATTTTCGTACACGAAACCAATACTTGCCCATACCATAGATAAGGAATATATGATGATAAATTGACAAGAACAATGGCATAATCCTGGTATCATTGCTTCAATAAATACCTGATGAGATGGGATTATAATATGTGACATATCACCATGCAAGTTAATATATATTAAATTTATTAAAAAAAATAAATCGCAAAATATAAACTAAGTGGCCATTTTTATATCTGGTATTCTGACATATTAAACCAAAAAAAAAAATTATGAAAGTTTAATCGCCCTTTTAATGAATTTAATTAAATGTTCGATTATATTCTTTTATGTCGACATATGCCTGACGCTGAATATTCGCTGGCAGGCGTCTCAAGTTATTATCTCAATTATTTTGCAAATAAATCCAGAGTTTTAAGTAAAGGTAATTTTATGATGCCTGATGACACTTTTGATTGTGACAAAAATGTATTGAAGATTATTCTTAAAAATATTCAAAATTAATTAACAAAGAAATCACTCATATACATGTGGGGTTCTTTCTTTAAGATTCGGAAAATAAGTTACAACTATTTGTTCTTTAAATAAATTTAGTTATTTTATTCTTTTGATTCTCGGCGGGCGCAACGACAACAAGACTTACTACATTGGCTCTACTTTTAAGACTAAACTTGACTACTTCATGGTGTACATTTATTTGCAAAACTAAACTATAAAAAGTAGGGACGCGTATTCTGTTTTATTTGTCTGTCCGGTTGGTTGGTCGTCGTCGTTCGTACGTTAGTATGTGTGTAAGTCTGTCGTGCAGTAAAACCCCTATCCCACAATCGGCTATCCTGACGACTCATTCGCCCCGAATGACGGATTCCACGGTTTCATGTTTTCCGCTATGGTGTTCGTCTTATTGGGTCCTTCGCCTTCACCCACCTTCTCCACGTCATATCTTCCGTGATCTCGTTTTTGTGTAACCTTATAGGGCCCAAAAAATTTCGGTCGAAGCTTCATGCTGGTTCCAAACTGCGTACGCTTAATGGCGACGAGTTCGTTTAGCTGATACTCCCTCTCTGGGACACGATTCCGGTTGAAAGACTTCCTATTTTCACGCTGAATGACGGCGATATTTTCAGCAGCTTCCTCACGCACAGCTTCTCGTTCGGCATTTAGTTCCTCGATATTGGTGTCATCTAACCACTCTCTGAGGTCAGGGTATTCCGGTGTCCGCATTTCCAGACCTGTCAATATCCTGAAAGGACTGAACTTTGTGCTTCTTGTCGGTGAATTGTTGAGCACCTGCTGTACACGCTCGACGTGTCTGTACCAACTTTTGGAATCTCCCATACTCGCTTTTGCTATCATTGGAACTATAATTTTGTGGATCCGCTCCACCTGTCCATTTCCTCGAGGAACTCCTGTTGCAATCAGCAAATGTTGGATATTTTCCTCCTTGCAGTAGTCCCCGAATACCGTTGCTGTAAAAGCTGTTCCACGATCTGATATGATCCGCCTTGGGTTTCCAAAAATCGCGGCTTGTTTTTTAAGCCGATCCAACACTTCCGCTGCTCCTGTGCTCTTCGTGGGATAGAGCCACACGAATTTAGAAAAAGCGTCAACCACTACCAGAATGTGGTTGTATTGTTTGTGGGTCTGTTCCATTGGCCCAACGTGGTCTATGTGAAAAGTTCCCAACGGCTTATCCTCTTTATTGATTGGTTGCAGTAAACCTTCTTTCTTTCCTGCCTTGGACTCAGTGATGATGCACTTGACGCAGCCCCGAACTATCTCCGTTACCTTCTTTGTTAAATCTGGTACGAAATACATCTTTTCCACAGCATCCTGGGTTTTCTTAATGGAAAAATGTCCCTGTTGATGCGCAATGATAATCAACTCCTTTTCCATTTCCGATGGTATGACTATCAATTCCTTTACTGGATCCTTACACAAGACTCCTGCCTTCATGTAAAAGTCCTCATAATCCTCCTTGCTGAGAATTTTGCGCACGGCCCTTATCCAATCGTCTTTGAGTTGTGCTTCTTTTATTCTGTGATTCAACGAATCCTCTATCAAGAGACATGAAACTCTACTTAAAGCATCGACATGCTTCATCCTCGATCCAGATCGGTGCTCAATCTCGTATTCAAATTCTTGCAAGAACATCGCCCATCTTGCGACTCTCAGCGGCACATCTTCCTTTTTCATGGTCTGCGTGAATGCATTGCAGTCTGTTATGATTTTGAACTTGATGCCCAACACGTATACTCGCCACTTCTTCAAGGCTTCGATTATGGCTAGAACCTCTAGCTCATACGAGTGGTACTTCTCTTCATATTTGCTTGTCTTTCGGCTCATGTACTGAACTGGGTGGAACATTTGATCTTCCGAATCCTTTTGTAGTAAGACAGCACCGTATCCAAATTTGCTGGCATCTGAATGGATCTCCGTTATTGCTTTTGGATTAAATAATTTTAGAACAGGCGATTTCATCAAAACTGCTTTAAGCTGTTCAAAAGCAACCAACTGTTCTGCTTCCATTTCAAATCTTATGTTTTTCCGAAGCAAATCCGTCAAGGGCTTTGCAACCACAGCAAATCCTTCCACAAATCTTCGGAAATATGAAGCTAGACCTAAAAAACGTTGTAGCGCTTTCTTGTCTGCTGGTACCGGATATTCTCTTATTGCCTTTGTTTTCTCGGTTGAAGGTTGGATCTTTCCATCTTCAATGATGTAACCAAGGAATTCTATTCGCCTCTTTAGAAAGTTGCATTTTCTCCAATTCAGTCGCAGTCCGTATTTTTCGGCCACCTCTAGCACTTGTTCAAGCTTTCTCATGCCCTCATCTTCGTCTTTGGATGGTATTATTAAATCATCCATGTACGCTTCCACTACTCCAGCCTGGATTAATGTCCGGTATATCGCGTTGATAAAGCGTGCGAAAACTGCTGGGGAGTTAGATATTCCGAAAGGAACGTACAGGAATTCATATTGTTGGTCCAGTGTTACGAAGGCTGTATATTTTCTAGAACTCGGATCCATCGGAACATGGAAGAAACCGTTTTCTAGATCCAACGTTGTAAACACTTTTTGTCCTTGCAATCGTTCAAGAACTTCGTCCATTTGTGCCATCGGAAAATTATCGCGAGTTATTTTTTCATTTAGTTTCCGGTAATCACAGCATAATCTCTTCGTTCCATTCTTCTTTGAGACCAGTACAATAGGCGAGGCATACTCCGATTTACTTGGTTGTATAATCTTTTGCTCAAGCCATTTGTCCACCTGCTCGCGCACCACCACTTGATCCGCATGCGCCAATCGTCTCGGCCTATGGAATATCGGCACTTCGTCCTTCAAAATTAATTTCATTGACACCGGCGACGGTTCCTGTCTGACCGGTTCATATTTCCTTACCATGTGTAACAATTTTTCACGCATAGTGGCGTTCAAATGGTCAACATCAAAATTCATCTCCCTTTCGAAGATCCCCTCCTCGGTAGCCAAACATATTTTACCAAATTCCTTAATCAATTCCAGCTTCTCAAGTCTGCGATTGGTGTCGGCAGAAATGGTTGTTCGTACCCCTTTCCCAGTACTCCATCGTGGTCCATTTTCCCCACCCAAAATATCCCGTGGCCCCTTTTCACCACCCAAATCATCACGTGTGCGTTTATCAGCATCCCAACTAACTCGTGGTCCATTTTCCCCACCCAAAATATCCCGTGGCCCCTTTTCACCACCCAAATCGTCACGTGCTCCCGAATCGGCACCCTTTCCTCCTTCAGTTGAATTCCTTCTGCATTTAAATTCCGCCCCTTCACTTGTCACGTTCAAATTTACCATTTCCAGAATGTCATTGCCGATCACTGCTGCATATGGCATGTCTCCTTCCCCGACTACATGAAATTGAAGTTCCAATGCAATCCCATCCACTTCTATTTCCAAAAATACACTTCCCAGAGTTGTAACTCGTTTTTGGCCAATTCCCAACAAATTTCTCTTTTCAGTTGTCATTTCCACGAAATTCATCAGAGTCAAACTATCATACCTCAACAAACAAAGATCGCTTCCAGTATCCACCAGTGCGCTAAGTGTGCAGCCTCCGACTAAAATATCTTTAAATATTCTGTTTGAACCGATAGCCAATTGTATTCGCGCTTCTTGAAACGGGTTGTTGCGAACGGCTGTTGTTGCAGACTGTCCACGTCGTTCATCGGCTCTTCTATTTGTTGGTTGCACATTAACTCTGCAATCGCGTGCCATATGTCCCTGCTGATCACATCGAAAACACTTGAAGGTTGAAGTCGATGCTCTGCAATCTCTGGCTATGTGTGATGCTTCTCCACATCGATAGCATGATCTGGAACCTCGTTCCTGCTTTACCACCACCTGGCTCTGGACACTGCTACTCGGAACATAACGTGTGTTTCCCCTTGTGTTCGTTGTATGAGATCCTCTCGCCTTCTCGTATGCCCTCAACTGAACCTTGAGTTCGTCTATCGTCTTGGCCTGGTATAGTATCGCCTTATTGCTCCTTGCATCAGGTATTCCCTCGATGAAGTACTCAATCACACTCTCCTCTTCCAACGATATCGTGTTTCCCAATTCCATCAGGCCGTATAGATACTCCAAGAAAGTTTCGGTCGGTTTTTTGCGTCGCATACTTAGACGGAAATGCACCTCGGCCGCCGACAGCTTCTTTCCAAACTCTTTAACGAGAGTTGTTTTTAAATTACTCCAGCTGTTCACGCCTGTCTGGCTTCTCAGAAATAATCTTGCCGCCCCCTTGAGAAGTTGTTTCCCGTAAACAAATTTCTGTACCTCGCTCCAACCCACCGTCACAGCATTTTCCTCGAACTCCTGGATCCAGAGATTAATGTCCATAGACCCAGTTCCATCAAATGGATTCAGCGAATCCTCGATGTCGCGAAGCGTAAACATGATACCTCTTTCAGTTGAAATTCCGCTGGCTTCTTGGAAAACGTCTTCCTCGTCGTCGCTTTGTGTAAACCTATAATGGGATAGAAGCCTGTCCTGCAATGTACGTTTTAGTCCGGTTGTTGGTAGTTGCAGTTGTGTCAGTTGTTCCCTCAATTTTTCCACCGTCAACCCCAAAATACAATCCCTTTCCATCAAATCGCAAAATATTTATTCCAAAATTATTTATTTTTAAAATTTAATTAAAGTTACAATTTCAAAAAAAAATATACTCTAGAATTAATGATTTACCATGAGTTTATAAATAAGAGCCAATTCACAAAAAAAACTACTAGTGTTGTCGTTGCTTACCCCTTTTTTTATTTTGACTGCGGCTCTGGTTCCCCTCCTTCACGAATTATGGTACACGGCTCTGTCTTTTCTCCTTCGGTATGATCTTCAATGTGTGTGTACTGTACAACTTACTGTCTATTTTTAAATTTGCTTGAGCACAACCACGCATCTGCTTTCTGCTTTTCTTTTTAACTTTTCGCACAGGAGAACTTGAGGGTTGCAACTGGCTTTTTTTTTTCACAAAACAAATGTGCAGGCAGATCGTCTGTTCACTGTTGCTCTTCTTTTTTTTTACCGTCTCGCACTGAATCGTTGTTTGTTGTTTGTTTTTTTTTTAAGAAAAAATTAAACGAAATGCAATTTGGTACTTGTTGCTATAATGAGCAAACAAGACACATAATTTAACACTGCGATACACTATTTCATTCGTTCAACGATATCGATACCTTCTTTTATGTTACTTGCTGTTTTGTTGAACAAGCAAGAACGCAAGCACTTTCAAACTTTTTAAAATATTCCGCACTAAATCCGCATTTAATCCGCACTTAATCCGCATTTAATCCGCATTTAATCCGCATTTAATCCGCATTTAATCCGCATTTAATCCCGGTTGAGCCCCCAATTTGTGGGGTTCTTTCTTTAAGATTCGGAAAATAAGTTACAACTATTTGTTCTTTAAATAAATTTAGTTATTTTATTCTTTTGATTCTCGGCGGGCGCAACGACAACAAGACTTACTACATTGGCTCTACTTTTAAGACTAAACTTGACTACTTCATGGTGTACATTTATTTGCAAAACTAAACTATAAAAAGTAGGGACGCGTATTCTGTTTTATTTGTCTGTCCGGTTGGTTGGTCGTCGTCGTTCGTACGTTAGTATGTGTGTAAGTCTGTCGTGCAGTAAAACCCCTATCCCACATACATAATGCCGAGAGAGCTATGATTTTTGCATTACCTAACGGTCTTGAAAAAACGACATCTATTTAAAAAAGTGTTATATAATATTATTTAGGCACAAACTTTTTTACACTAAAATATAGTATGAAAAGTGCAAAGTAATAATGTAGAATTTTATAATTTCGATTTCCGTTCTCTTAAAAGGTTAGTAAACGTCAAAACATTTTGATATGAATAATTTTTGTTCACGCCCTCATTTGCAATTTGCAATTCAATTCTTCTGGTGAAAGAAACCCACAATTTATATAAATTTATTCGATTTGATTTTTCACCATAATTGGCCCCTGGCAACCACAACAACAAAGGAAAAACACAAGAAACAACAAAAATTATTCACCATACCAAATGATACTGAATTCAACACTACGTTTTCATTCACTGAACGAGAATCTCTTTTTTGTACTAACTTACCAAGTGAATCGAAAAGGTGAAAGCAATGCATGAAAGCGAATATTAAAACTATTTTTTCGATTCACTTTTTCACAGAAGCTCGAATAGAGTTGCCAGAGCAAATAAAAAAGATCAATCGTTGTACTTTTTTGTTTGATCTGGTGAAATTTTGTAATATTTTGGCATATTAAAATATCTACCATAAAGGAATTCTGTCATGGACCCAAAAACCATAGTTTCTTACATGATATAGGTATTTAACATATCCATTAAAATAATTCAAACTTTGTCTAGTAAAATTATCTCATTTATAATATATCTTTTTGCGTGTTCGTAAAGATATTAGTGATTTTTTTACAATTCGTTTTTAAATAAAATAGTGTTTGCAATGTGTTGCTCGAAATTAAGCAAACAAGAAAAAAGCCTAAACAATTTAAGCAAAATTTTAATAAGAAAATTCGCCAGAGTTCATGGAAACTTCGCCACATTTTTGGATAGAGAGCCAAAAATTAAAAATGTCCTTCTGTCTTAATTTAAGCACTTCTCAATACTTAACAAAAACTAAATCCAAAAGAATATTTGCAAATAGTTAAAGTTATTTAAACTACTTTTTTTTTTAAGAGAGATTATGTCATTCGCGATTTCGTACCCAAACCGATTTGAACAAAAAAACATATTTTCTTACATTTTTTCCAAACATTTTATCACTATTCTTAATGGAAAAAAGTCGAACAGATTTACTGAAATAAATCTTAAATATTCGGCATTATTTTTTTTTATTTAAGAAAACAAAAAAGGGTTGCTAGACAATGTTCTTAGAAAAAAAAAACATGTTATTGTGTCTAGGTTTTTGGACTTTATATCCATTTCATTTTGTTGGTTAAATATTCTATCGTGTAATTTTAGGTGTCCATTTACTAAAAATTTTTTTCATTTGTAGGTTTAAACTTAAACTTGAAAATTGCAATCCAAATTGTTTTCACAATGATTGTGCTTAAACAAAACAACGCCAACAATGCGCTTCCTTTGTATCAAATCTAAATTTGATTAAGATTTTAGTAATAGGTATCTACAAATGCCAAAATAATATAGTATATAAGTTTGTTTTTTTTTATATATATAAACAATATGAACAGGAAACAGGACACTCAAAATATTGCATCAGTATATTGTTCTCTAGTCCCTACATAGTCAACATATCCGTTGTATTTTAAATTAAAAAAACAGTTGCTGACTAAACTTCTCAACAATAAGAAGTGCTAATTTTTATTAGTTCAGTTTTCTTTTTTGCTTTATATTTTATTTTATTTTAATTTGTTTAAAACTTAAAGCTAAATTAAATGTAAACAATTTAAATTAAAAATCCCAAAAAAACTGTAAGTAAATTGCTCAAAGACCAGTGCATATTTTATTTATTCATATAATTTTTTTTTTCTGTTTATATTATGTTAAGCGCCCCTGAGGAAGACTGAAATCTCAGTCGAAACGTTGAGAAAACTAATGATTTTGTTTCATTAATTAATTATCGAGACCAAAAAAGCCGAAGGAGAGAAATCTTCAATTTTTTCACATAAAAACAATATAAGTTGAAATTTCTCTTGAACTTTTGAGTTGTTCTGGCAACCGTTTTTCAGCAAGACAATGTTTTGGCACTCAATATTATTTTCTAAACCTTTTAAACTACAGTTTTGTGAAAAAAGTTTGCGCCAAAAATAAGTTAGGTCTGTATCTTTTGTTTCCGGCAATTTCCGGTAGTAACTTAAAATTGGTACAGGTAACTAGCTCTCCAACTGTAAAGATAACTGCATAATGCATATGTATGTATACATATATTATTATGAAAAATGGGAAAACGTTATATTTCTAAATATAGAGTGGAAGGAAATGTCAGTACACCAATCTTATTATTTATTAATGCCATCACAGTTGCAACAACAAATGAAATGTATGTTCATATATATCAATAACAACAAAGGCCCAAGGTGGCTTTCTTGAGGAACAAAGATCATGTTAATAACAACAAGACTTTTTCTTAAATCAAAAAACTAAAATGTCTTTATTCATAAAATATACATAAGACTGTGTTTCAAAAAACAATGTTAAAAAAATCCTTTCATACAATTTCCAGAGATCTTCTTAAATATTCAACTGATAAAATGTAAGTATGTCCTTAAAAGGAGAAAATATACCTTATACACATAAATGAATCTTCAGATAAAATTATGATTGAAGCTCAGATAAACATATTAGTATATGTACCTATATCTACCCTAAGAGTTAAGGGACTCATGCTGACATACTTTTATTAAAAATTAATGCATTTGTGGTGTATTTGTTGTTGTTTTTTTTTTCATAACAAAAGAATGAAACGAGAAAGATTTTGCCCTTTTGCTTTTTGTTAGAAATATATCTATATATCCCGAATATATGCTAATGGAAGAACGGTGTCTTAAAACAAATATACAACCACATCCTGCAGAGATAAATGAATCCCTATTCGGTTTTTTTTGTTTGTATTTTTGCATAGTCCGTGGCTTGTAAATTAGTTGAAAATGTATCTTATGTTTTTGAGGAATATGTTTATTTTAGAATATTCACCGTGCACACCAAAGATACCAACTATAACTTCAAATTTATATAGTATGGGTACCTTTAGAATTCTCAGTAGTTCCATTAGGTTTCACAAGAACCCCTTTTACCTTACAATATAATAATTACTGAAACATATAGTGAATGTGTTCGTAGGGACATAAATACATATTTAATAGTCATCTGCATTAAATAATAGTTCATAGAACACATAAAATAAAGGACTTAAAGCTTTCCATAAAGCAGTTAACCAACGAAACAGGGTTGTTCGATATTTATTGTACACGCTTTTTGGACTGTGGTTATGGAAACCCTCTATACTCTACGGAAGTCACGTATTGGAATTAACGGCACGGAATTGGTAGCTACACCACTACTCTATATTAAGTGAATTGATAAGAAAGTGTTAAACTTAACAAACCGTGAATGGCTTTTTGTAGAATATAAACATTTCATAGTAGAGGTAAATATAATATAAAAAAGGATACGATGCAACGTGGTTATTAAAAGCCGATTATGGTTTAAATCCAGTAGCTTTCTAGGTTGTGTTAAATTTTATGAGTGAAATCTGTTAAACCTTAATAATAATAAAAATAATTGATGATGGTTTAAAGTTAAATGGTAATATTTCAAATAGATTCAGACAATTTTAAAAGAACAGCATTTTCTACTAAAATGCGAACGCAAATGTAAGAACAACTAACTTTCGTCTTCTTCTAAATAAACATTTAGCTATACGAATTTGCAAAGACAAGACTTTTGTTCTTGCTAACTTACTCTGTTTTACATGAAAGACAAATACAATTCATTAGGCACGATGACTCAAAAACTTTTGTCAGTAGAAGAAATGCTTGAAGCAAAAGAAAGTTTCATCATGCAACGGAGTAGGTGCTTATTCCTTTTTAGAGGCAGATTGTTGTCGCCTTTTTATTCGAACCAAATAGCATATATATTAAAAATATGTTTTTTGTTTGAAAAAAGTTATGCTTCAAAGTAGGTTTTATGACTGTTTATTTTATACAGAATTTCAGCCATCTTTGGAGCCCAAGGATGAAATAAGGACTACGCTAACGGTTGTTAGCACAATGAGATCCTTTTTTTTTTTTTTTTTTTTTAATATGTGAACCCAAAGAAGTGAAGGTGGTTATTATTTTTAGGAGCTACAATGTTAATGTTATAGACAGTGACACTTGGGGTAAGATGTTAATTATTTGCCAACAAATTTTTAAGTTCCCATTAAAAAAAAAAAAAATTGGAATATCATTTTACGAAAGTGAGGACTAGAACTATATTTTTCTATTCACATCGCTAAAGTGACTTTAAAATTAAAGGTCTACTTCAGTTTTAGTATCGAATTTCTCTGATGAATTGAATTCTAGTTTGAAATACATTCGATTGCGGTAAAAATAAAATGAAAAGTTGTATCGTTAAACATTTACACAAGTAGGTACATATTTACAAATTTTCTTTAAGTTTCTAAACTTTTGATAAATTGGTTAAGTTTGTTGATAAATCATTCAAAAGCCGTGGCTATAAACGATGACTCATCACAATCTTTGGAATGTTAAATTCAGAAGTTTTCACGGCTCCCTGACATTATGAAAAAAGAAATTACACCCTTTTTTTTTTTTTTTGAAAAAACTCAGAGTTTTCTAGCAACTTTTTGAAAAAAAAATTCGAGCGTGATTTCCGGGAGCCTTGCTTTTCAGTTTTGTTCGTTTTTGTTTCTCAACTACTAAGCAGACTTTTCGAATTGGTCCCAAAACAAAAGCAGTAGCTACTCTGGTGGTGAGAATTACAACTAAAGTGTAAATCACAAACATACATACTTAACTGGTTCTGAATATAAAGCAATATCATAAAGACTTTTTGCAATGCAGGTATGCAAATAATTAGGGATAGTGGCAAAAAGCCTACCGGCGAAACCCCAAATGTTACGATCGACAAAAATTGAAAATCACGACTGACAAAACCCCAAATGCCAAAATCGTAACTGACAAAATCCTGACTACCATATATCCCGACTGTGTATTTGGAACAGTTTACAAATTAAAAATCCCGACTTTGAGCACTTTTAGTAATTAGAAGGTATGTACCTTAAAAAATATCGATACGGTTTTCGTACCTCCTTTTTGCTTTTACAATGGCAATTGAATAAGTAAGTAATAATTGTTTGTTCGAAATAATATCCATATATTATTTCGAACAAACAACGATACAGTAAAATTATTTTTTTTTGTTGCAAATACTTTCTTTGCTAATTGCAGGTAACGAAATTCCAGGAAAGGGAGTTAATCACTTGCAATTTTGTCGCGCGCGACTTTAGTTTCATGTTTGCGTAATATTTTCATACTATATTCCTTTGTTTCATTACCAGCTTGGAACTTTTCTACTACTACTTAGCTTTTATGCAAGCACAAATACCTAAACATTGAACTGCCATTTTTCTTTGTTTATGTATCTACGTAGGTATATATTATCTTTACGATAAGATAATTTTTCGGACAATGACTATAAACCTATTAAAAACAAGTTGAAAAATGTCGGATTTGCAACGAGTTGTTGAGCTTCGAAATAGTCGACTCATGTGAGATTTAACGTCACTATCAATATTGTAAATGACCAGCTCGAAACTAGTTTCAAACTAATTTTATATTAGTTGATTCGGCTATACACTAGGATATACGTGTAAGTTTACAAAATGTTTTCGCATAGTTACTGGTTTGCAACTAGAGTTTCTAATTATTTGACTCGTGTGCCAAGAGTAATAATAAACAACAATATGTGCAACTAGAAACGTGCGCAACCGGCAAGCAGTATTGCAGATGATTAAATAATCGAAAGTACAAGAATTAATTCTTAATGAATGACCTTTACTTTCTAAAGAAAATTAAATAAATTTGTTCGATAATAAATCTCAGTCAGGATTAAGATATACCTCACTTGGAATAGCTTGCCTTAATACGGTTTAATTGAACTGTATTGAAAAACTGACACCTTGTTGTTTGAATATTTAAGTCATTATTGTATTTATTGTTTATCTTTGGATACGTAAATTACCCAAATAAATACTAACAGAAATCATGTTTTGCTAAATGCACATGGCACATACATACATACATCTCTATTAAACATAAGTACATCTTTAAATTTTAATGGGCGTTTTTGTTCAAGAAACAATATCAGTTGCCAACTAAACAATATCATAATACCTAAACTTAATTTAAGAAAAGAAAAAAGAAAAAAAAAAAACTTGTTTTTGTTTCAAAAAGACTGTGAGTTAAATTTACATCTCAAACTAAACCATAAAGTGGGCGGATTGTTTTTAAACATAATATCATTTTGAAGAAAACTTTAGTTCAAAATTAGGTTAAAATTTATAAAGAAAAACAAAGAACAAAATGCAGGTTCATAAAATATAACCTGTGTTGTGTGTGTGTGTGTGTTTGCAAAATGAACGAACAACGAGCCGAACAAAATGCCTGGCTGTAACCAGAATAATTATAAAATATACTTTGCATATATACGACAACTTATACGACACAACTCAACTCAGATGGCGAACATGCATTATGAAACTTAATATTCATGTGCTCTCGGAGATAAAATGTAAAATTTGATAAATACCTTACCCATTGTTGCAAAGTTTTCTAAAGCACAACGAATTAGCTTGAAGACAGTGCGAATAGACCGCTTAGCATAATTTAGAAATTAATTATTAAAACACACCCTTTTGAGCATGGAACATGGGGTGTATAATGTTTATAAGTATAATCATATATGAGGTATTATTATGAAGATTATTATTGATGCCATATGAATATATTTCAAAGGAAATTATATCTATAGATATGAGGAATCAAAATGTTTTTGTCTGACAGTATTTTGTCTTTTGATAATATTGGTAGATAAAGGCCTTATGGTGGATGGATGGATATAGAATTATAAACCTACATCAATTTTAGGAGATATATGCCTGCCTGTCTGTCATTCTGTCGAAGCTCGTTGGTAAGCAAACCAATTTCAATAAAACATGCATAATAAATTTTATAATCATTTTTTACTTAATCATATAATGGAATAATGTTTTTTTTTTTTTTTACTTTTTGTTAGGTGAAAAATATGTTTCTTTTTTAAAGAAACAAGTGGGCTATTATTTAGCTAACATTTTTACAGTCCCACAGTTTTGTGCAAGATCAAGTTCATGTAAAAAACAGATGTTTTTTAACAATTTAACACGATTTCCTCGAAATTAGTTGATGGTACAATAAAAAAGTATTAAGAACTTTTTTGTAGAGAATAATATAAGCTTCAGTTTGTTTTCACAATATTTGCACAAAACTAAATTTTGACCCCTTCCCACCAGAAATTATTTTCAACTCAACCGAACAACAAGAATGTGTTCAACTAGTGTAATGGTATCTCCACTTTTTGTTTCCCTTGTTTTCATTCAACATTTTATGTTTAACCGGTTATTACTTTGTCATTCAAATTGGTTGCTTATACAAGCAGGGTTGTAAATGAATGCAATCTTTAATGAATTAAATAAAAAGATTGCATTTATTGACTTCACTTTGAAACTTCAACTTCCAAAAACGCAATCATCATTCATTTGACATCAAAAAGATTGAAATCATTTGAATCAATCAATTGAATGCATTCATTTGAGAATTCATGCATCCTCTTCATTCTTGTGCATTCTTTTAGATTTTTAGCATTCGTTTGCATTCTTTTGATTTTGCTATTTTAGCTGGTTACCATATATATATACATTCACAATCTATGGTTAACAACTGAAATAACTGATGGTTACACATAACCAGAACTGAAAAGACTGACCCTTAATATTCAAAACTATAAATATGAATATTGAAATAAATACCTACAAAATCCCAGCGAATTACATCAGTCTCATTTCAAATGTCAAAACCATGTCACAAAGCTTCACAATCAAAACATTTATAGAAAATTCATACGCATAAACAATGATTTTATAAATTTTTTAGGTATGAGTATCCATTATAATCTATTAATCCATAATTAATAGGCAATTCAACTATATGATGTACCAAATCATAAGCAAAAACCTGAATTCACTTCTTGAGAAACTTTTTCAGGACATTCTGCATAAAGAAGTCTATACCTAAAACACAAAAACGATAAGCTAAAGGTCATCTTTTATCAAGCTACGATAAGCTTAAATTTTAACTCTAAAAAATAAACTTAAAGACAAAAATAGGTTCATTCCAATTTAATTAGCATAATAATGTGTCCATACAACAGAAAACGAAAACCTACCCTCATCATAAATCATCCCTTCACTTTTTCACCTCAACACTGCTGCAGCTTGTTGCTGATGAGGTATATATATGTGGCTGTATATGGGCTTATAACAAAAATTTACAGCGATTGAAAATAAGACTTTTTTTTTATATATAACTTTTAGATTATATCTATCTATAAAATATGCACCGAAGCTGGGTTGCAAATATTTACAAAACGACAACAGAAAAACCACATTCCCTTAAAAGTTGCAAAAACTAAAAAGCAAAAACCCACAAAAATATTTCCCTTTTCCTGGTAATGTGTTTATTTTTTGAAAATTTTCATAAAATCCAATTAAATGCTAATTTACCTAGTTTACTGGAAGACTAACAGAGAGGGATAAGAGTTAGGAACAATACTCACATCGTATATGGACTATCACTTTGAATACGCATGCTAAGTCCCATTCAGAATCTCATCTCCTTTCGCCACCAAACCGCCCATCCTAGCTCGCTAGCTCCGCTGAGGAAGCAATATAAAATTGACATTAAAAATGAATACTTCCAAGAGACTTCACTAAAAGTTTTCGAGCATTTTTTATTTGTTTTCTTTTTTTTTTGGGAGGGTTTGAGAGATGGGTGGGCCAGCAATGAATTTTTTAACAAAAGGTCGTGGGAGTTTTTTTTTTTTTGTTCTATGTGTATATAGTGTGTTCTCTGGCTTTATGTCCTTTTGTTGAAGATAGATTAAGTGTATATAGTTTTTTTTTATTATATTTATGCATAATGTCAGCAGGGATCAGGAAAACGGAAAGCTTCTATGACATTTTTTATGGACTACTAAGTAGTTTTTGAGTTGGAAGCATTTGAATAGAAACTGGGTGGTATAATAGTGGTGGTAAGAATATCTCATTAGACATTGGTGAATCATGTTTCAATGGAAGTACAAAAATAGAAAAAAAAGGTAGGTCCTTACGTAAAGAAGATGTAATTATTTATCGAAAATATAGTCAAGTGATTGTATTGGGATGGAACTTTGAAATGTAACTCAGCGTTAATAGTCATTATCGGAGTTTTTCTTGCATCTATACATATTTTTTGAGTGTTTAGCTTATTTAAATTTTATTTTGTATGCATTCTTTCAAAAATATTCATCTCAAAGATGTAAGATTTGATAAATAAGAAAGACTCCTAAAAATACGTTTATTATCCTTAACTATATAAAGTATTTACAGTACGAACCCAAACACATTTCATTGAAAAAGAAATGTATACATTTAGCTTATTTCGTCAATACGGTGGCAAGACGGGGCCATGCGGTCGGAAGACTACAATGCAAGTATACCACCGATATAGGTATACAGGTGGTCGTGGTCCCTTAATAGATGAATAATATTTTGGGAAATTATTATTATGTATGCCTTAAGAAACAAATCACTCCACAGTAAGGGTCTATCTCCAGTGTTACCACCATTTTGTATCGATCTTAGAAACGACTTTACCCCAATACCCTGACTTATGTTAACACAAATTGGTATGTTAATTCTACTGGTATACATATCGTTTAATAAGACTTTATTTTTAGAAGAAATACAAAAACCTTAAATTATAAATAAATGTTTTTATTTTAAAATAAATTCTAAATGCCTATACTACATTAAAAATATTAAATAATAAATAAAAATAAATTCAAGTAGAAGACGTAGTATTAATTTTACCTACATTATAATTGCGTGTACGTAAAATTGACCTTCGGGTCAATATGGGTCATTAAATACATAGGTATACTACATATACATCCTCAATTTTTATATAAGATTTGAAAAAATTGGAACAGGCAAAAAAAAATATTTATGAGATTTTTAAATTAAGAACTCTCAAATATTATTTTAATAATTAGGTACATAGGCTTAAGAGTTAGCTCTTGAGACCTTACTCGCAGCTCTCCTACTCTCAAATAGACACCCACCTTTAAATCGATTATAAATGATGGCAATACTGGAGATGCGATCCTTTTCTTACAATATAGCCCAGACTCATTTTCCATATTAGGTCATACCCTGTACTATATGATAGCTCTAATACTGATATTTTTATTTAATATAAAATGTATAGAACAACAACTTTATTACGAAAGTCAAGGCTTTGCTAATTCTACGGGACTAGTTCAATACCTTTACAACCTTCCTAATTTCTTACTGCAAACTGTCAGATATTGTATATATTTGAATTTTGAATATATTTTTGTATTTTGTTAGTGAAAATATTGAAGAAAAATCGGTCCTGAGCATTTCTAATGAACTAAACAAAGAAAAAAAAAAATTGTCAAAAATCGCACGCACCCCGAATTTTATAGTAAATTCGAGCAGGGTGTCACTTAGGGGCAGCGCCATCTAGTGTCACAACATACTTTGTCAAAGGCCTCACTTCAGGCTATATTATAACCTAGACCTAGTGTGATATAATTCGAAACGCTAATCAATTCGAAACACAACACATATCCACGGGGATATGCCTAGATAATCAATAATTAATTGAAGGTATACCTATCTATTATGTAGTACAGTGGAACTTCCATAAGTCAAACCCTTAAAATGAGGGAAAAAATGTTCGACTTAGAGAAACTTCGAGTTATAGAACGACATAAGAATAAGTTGAATACGCACAAAGCTCTAAATAAAAATTCGATTAATAGAGAAATTCGACTTAAAGAAGTTCGAGTTATGGAAGTTCGACTGTATCTATACATTAAAAAGAATTAACTAACACCTAGCCTTGTAGTTGTCTATTTTCAAATTTAACACAACTCCTTATTCTTTAAACCACTCAGAAATGGATCTAAAATGTCTGTACAGTAATTTTCTCGAAAACGACTAAGAGAAAAAAAATTATGAAAGTGTCAATCTTAATTTAAGATTTTATATGCATCAAGGTGTCAATTATCCGAAATTCCAATTATGCGATACGTCAATCAATTTAAAAAAAAAATCGAAGAACAAATATAAAAGTCTAGATAACTTAATTTACACGTGGCAAATGAAAGGTAGATGATGAGATCTGATTAAAGAATGAGTAAGATGCAGTCACCGATAAGTGAATTCTGCAAACTTTTTATGAATAATTATTGTGAGTTTTCATTTACACATATGTATGTTAAGTTATTCATAATGTAATTTTGATCTGTTAATGTATAAAATATTTGTTATTAAATGAGTTCTGATGAAACCAATTTATAATGTTTTGAAAATTGTGTGTTATTATTATATAAAGTTCCAGAAACAAAATGTAAATAGAAATTATAGATTTATAAAATCATGAGGAATTGGAAAATATAAAATAATGAAGAATGAACATATTTTTACAAAAGTTTATAGAAAGCTTCGAGTGATAGCCCAGTCAACGAATGTTCAAAAAAGGCATCTCTAGATGAAAAAATAAAAACTAAGAATGCAGCTTTGTTTTGTACTCAAGGAGGCAAATATACTAAAAGTCTCCGATCATAAAGGTTGGTCGCAAAAGGGCGCAGGAGGCCTTCAAATTTCACTTTTTTAACCTTATAACTCAGAAACCCTTGATTCTACAAAAAAAAAAAATATTCTGTAAAAATTAAAGCTGACAAAATTTTCTACGAAAAATGATACCACATGACCATGAAGATTGATTCGGTATTAAATAATTTGATGGTGCTTATTAGGTGAAGAATGTTTCCAGAAACTTAGTGCGGTGTTATGATTCTTTTCGTGATTAGTTTATGATAAGTAAGTACCTATTTAAAAAAAAAATATTTCTCCAGAACTTTTCAGGAATTCTTTTTCCTGTTCGTTTTTTATTTTTTTAATTTTGATTTGCATATTTTTCGTATCAAATAAAATTTGCTTTTTATTTGCACATGCAAGCTTCTTTTCATTCCTTATTGGTTGGAGGAATGGTATAGTTAAAAGAGGTTGAAATAGTAGCTCCATTACCTAAGTACAGAGGTATACAAAAATGCTCTAATTTAAAAAAAAGGAAAGAAATATTGCATTTTTCTACTTAGAACTTTTCCAACAGCGATGTTCACATAATGATAAAAGAACATATTCAATGTTTCATAACAGTTTTTCAAATTTTCAAATTAGGTACAATATTTAATATTGATCACCGATAGACAACCTTAAGACTAAGGCCATATGTTCGGTTCAGCGAAAGAAAGTTCAAAACAAAATAATTGAAAATTCTACGAAATATTTGTAAGGTCGCAACCTGAGCATTAACATTTAAAGTGAACCAAAAGCTTATAAAGTTTGAAACGTGCCACTCACACCACCATCGAAATTGAATTCCTCCGGACAAACAGTTAAATTCCAAAGGATATAATGAGTAGTTCCCTACCTACATGCATATATATGTATATCTATATTTCCATCTGTGAATATGCCAGTTATAAATCATTGATGCATAAAAGATAATCACTATCAATAAATAAATAATTTATGCATTATTAAATGCTAGGACACTCAAACAATTCAAACACGTGAATATGACGTAAAAACCAAGGAATATTATATGCACCACCACCACCACACCATGTCTTTCAATATGTATCTTACAAAACATGCAAACTCTTCTCCGAATACACCCTATACCTTTTCCAAAAGAGTAAGACAAAACAAATTGTATAATGAAATGACTGCTTGCCCACTCGCCTTACGCCTATACGTCCTTAGGCAATTCATCAGGTATAATAAAACTTGAGAAACTTGGGACACACATTTTTATGTTCTATCATATTTTTCAAAACATTAATATGTTTATATCGCTTCTTTTATTTCCGTTTCCGTGCATGGTAGAAAAGGGGGCGTTCAAAACGCACATATCTTATCGTTAGATTAGACACCACATCCAGTTTTGGACGCCACTTGACGTGTCAGTCATTCATCGCGCTAAATCCTCCCACTTACCATAAATTTATTTTATATCCAATATCCAATTTTGTTTTTGGTTGCTGTTTCTGCTGCTTGATACTGTTATTCCAACAAATCTGTAGTGAGATATGCACTGTAATCCCTTTAAATCGTTCTTTTTTTTTTGCAATTTAATTTGCGATGCGAATTTCGAAGCAAAAAGAAACAAAGTTTCAAAACTGGTTTAGTTATTCTTAACACTCACTCAAAAATCATAAATCAGTGGACTAATTAAAAAGCAAAATTAAGAATGGCGCCCAACAACGTCCATTTCTATAAGTACATTAAGAACGCTTAACAAACGGTTTTCAATCCTATAGCAGAGGAGCTGCAGATTTGTATATTTTTCCAATGTATCCACAGCCACGACAGGTATTTTTATACGCACATATATACTTTATTTATGTATAAGGGAGCACGACAGGTAAATCCTGTCGAGTGGATAGTGAAACAGGTTTATGCGAATAACACCGACACCGACAACCGACCGAGCACCGACCGATCAATTGAATTTTCCATTCACCTGAGCTCTGAGATACTCAGACTGCTGCTTAATTCTTCGTCGTTCGTTAGTTTGATGCGAGTGAGGTTGGTGGCACTATTATATGTTGTTTGGGTTGTATAGGAACCGGACCGCACGTACGCACTACTAAAGCTCCACAGGACACAATGAATGAGGATGATGGCAGAGATGATGATGACACCAACTATACACTCTATGCGGCATTAATTTGTATCCACTATGCCAGCGAACCAGCTAGCGATTATTAAAGACAGAGACAGAGAGAGAGAGAACAAGGAGATGCTCCTTGAGGTCTTGTTCTCTACGTTTTGGTAATTTCTATTTTGCTGGTGTATCTGGAATCTAGGTGCTTCCACTGGACTATCGTAACTCGCTTCCACTGAATCACATATTCAGCAGATTCCACTGAACTAAAACTACTACAGCAGGACCAATCGAGCAAATTCTTTAATTATGCACTTGAAAATTTATTCTTGAACAAAAAAAAAATCTTGCAGCTAAACACTCATGGAACCCACTTGGGGATATTTTTTGCAAATTAATTTATGGTTTTTAATTTGAATTCGATAAAATATGATATGGTAGTCCGTGCTAGTTATTCAGGGGGGAAATTTATAACAATTGGCGTACAAGAGGACTTCCTGTAAAACGAACTGATTTCGGGCACGGAGGAACACAAACTGGCTGGATAAATTGTTGCCTCTCCAAGTTTATCATCAAGAATTTGATGAAATTTTCCAAAACAGCCGAATCGGATGAATTTTCCTATATGATGATGATGGTGCCCTTGGTGGTTGGTAAGGCGCGTGCCCGAGCACACTTCTCCTCCTACTCAATCCACCGCGGCTGGTTTTCCGTTGAGATTTTCTGTGTCTCCATTGTTTGATCATTCGCTTCGCGTACTTCCACAGTTATTTTTAGTTTCGAATAACGATGATACTGAGACTGAGACTGAGTAGGAGTACTGATGTTAGCGACGGACGTATTATACGATGAAGCTGGTTGTGTGCTGTGCTGTGCTATGCAGTGCTATGCTATATTGCTCCGAATCTCTGATGTACTTTTCTTTCTGTGTTCTCAGAGTCAGAATTCCATGAGTCGATAATATTTTTTTTAGTTAGATAGTCTTTAAGCGGATAATTTTCTTTCTCTTAAAGATAAAGAGCGGAATGTTAAGAGATTTATGGACCTTCAATTAAGTTGCTTTATAGGGTAAAGTGGAAAGAATGGTTATTCTAGGCACATATATTTTTTCTTCTTCTCAAATTTATAATTCTTCTAAGCTTAAAATAAACTGAGCTGCAGAGAACGATTTTTGTAGAAAAATAAAAAAAATCAAAGAACCAAGACATAGTGATTTAGGATTAGGTTAGGTTAAGAGCTGCAGTTCAACTCCAACGCACTTATGTTATGACCAAGATAGTGGCAGTGGCAGAGGAAGTTGGTCATGTCCTCAAGTTCATCCTTTTTTCTCTATTTTATCCACACTTTGTTTTCAGTTAGACGTAGTTTCTCAGCGTTATATCTTTGCATTTTATGACATAGTAATAAACACTTCTAATCAATTGTTTTGTGTGCATTGTTAGTTCAAAAGGAATAGAGAGGACCTTTAATATTTACTATTAGTCGAATCTAAACGGTTGTCATGTAAGATGAGATGCAATTTTTTATGACAATATGATTATTTTTTGGAGCATGAGCATGTATGTATATTTTATAGCTTTGAAAAAGACATTTTTGGAAGTCACCGAATGGGTTCGTACCCAGATTTCCGACGCGACATGGTAATCTGACACATTAAAAACATGGGCACTGCGCAAGCCGAAAATGTTTGTTTTTAATTACAGTTATTTTTGTAATGACATTTGAAAGTACGTACTCAGATTTTTCGTAGAAAAGCGTTATATTCAATTTGTTTTTATTATTTGCTATTTTGCAAAGAAAAAAAAATTTCGTAATTTTAAACCACTTTCTCATTAAGGAAATTATTAATTATTATAAAAGAATAAATTAAAAAAAAATCATCAACCTCTTTTAAAAATATTGAATTTGTTTTCTGTTATAACTTCAATGTCACTCAATGAATGACAATTACGTTTACCGGAAATGACCGGAAACCGAAAATAGAGTCCTATTTAATGCAGACAAAATTACCCCACTTTGGGTAAGTTATTTTTGTGCGAACATTTTTATCATTTCGGGGCAAATTAATTATTTATAGTTAAACATTTTTGCAACTTTAACAATAAACCAATTTTCATTTTAAAGACAAAACCTTGTTGGTATGGAAAAAAGGAGATACATCAATAACAATACTATTGTTTCGTTGTTGATTAAAGAAAAAAATCAATTATTTAAATAGCTTTAATATTGGGGGATATTGCAAAAAATGCACCTTTTCAAATGCACTTAGTGACGCTGTTTTGAATGAATCCATAATAATTAATAACTTCTATATCATGAAAAGAAAAAGCAAAGAAATTTATATTTCAAAAAATATTTATTTATATTTGTAAAAAATAAGAATAATTTCAAAAGTACAAAAAATTTATGTCTGCAAGTTAATTCAATGATTTCAAAAGTGATTACAACTTCAAGTTTTGGAGAATTTTCATTTTCATTAAAAAAAAAAAATAGTGGCGAAAAATCCTTCCAGCTAAGACATAATAATAAAAAACATTCTAAGGATCTAATTCACAAAAAGGCGTCAATATTCTTGTTTAACTCCTGCCACATTATAAATAGGCACCCCTTCTGCGAAAGACTATTCATACTATTATAGTCATACTATTGACTTATAGCCGAAATGCAGTGGTTCCTTTATTCTGAGTCATAATCTAAGGGGTGGAGATATATCATTTTAACCCTTTAAAATTCTAGAGTCATATTTCAAATTAAATGAGTCACACCAGGAAAAAAAATAACGCGGAAATTCTTCGCGTGTTGTGCTTAGATTAGTCAGCCATCACTCACACTTATAATGTGCGTATTAAAAAACATCTTCATATACCTAGTTTAAAATATCTACATTTTATTTGTTTTTATTTTCAGCTTAAGATTTTATTTTCCGACTGGGCTTGTAATAGTGTGTAGATTTCTCATTAGTGTCCCATCTTGTGTGCATATGGGAGGTATTATGAATGTTCTATTAAAATTGATGTCTGGAAACAATACAATCAAAGTCGTCTTTACGGGATATTGCCCCCATCTTTAACATCTGGAATATAGTTGGAAATGCAATAATTCTTTGTAAGCAATGAGTACGATGCTCAAAATTAACCTATCTCAATGAGCCATATCAAAAATTAAAATAAATATATTTTAACTACCTATACATAGGTATTAGTGTTGAAATATTATTTATAGTTTACGCCTTATAATTTAATATCCCTGCCCGGAAATGCATCGACATGTCACGGAAATGTAAGGAAACACAAACAGAAAAATAATGCATGGCGAGACGCGGGGTCATAGTCCTGAAATAACAGCATTTCTTTTTATTTTCTATTGTTAGGTTTATAAAAATAACGTTAACAAGCGTTCTGACAATTCCTCAGAGAAGGTCGATTGTGATTCATAAACATGCATGGCGAGTTTTATTTTAAACAAATTTGAATGTTCAACACGTGGTGATGGAATACTATCGTATTAGGCGATTAAAAAGATACGTTCAGATCAAAAGGCATACATATGTTATTGGTGTTCAGCTAGAAAATGCTTTTCTTGACCTTGTGCAACAAACTAAGTATAATTCATTAATTTAGTTTGTTTATCATCTCTGTTGATAATCTGTGATTAGAAGTTTGTTTATGATTTCTTATCTCTATAAGTGACATTCTCATTATAAGCGTTTTCTAAAATCAGAGCATTTTGTTTCTTAGTCAAGTTCATTAACTGTTCCACATGTGGAATCTGAACGTTAATACCATTGATGTCTGGCCTCACCATACTAACTGGCTCCCTATACCTACTATTAGATTAGGAGAGAAGGAAACTATACAAAATCAATTTGATTTTCATAAATTTCATAACGTCTGCATATCGGTCATTGACTACCAAACAGATGGGGGTCAAAGACAGATAGATATTTTTCGACAAATAAAGATTGAAAATTATTGCCTGATAAGAACTAAGTACGTACAATTTAATAAATTCAATGGTTTCTTTTCAATCAAATTCGAGAAGTATAATCATAAATGCAGAATGAATAATTGAATTAGCTTCTTGTGAACTTCCTTACTCTGCCAAATGAAAATTTCAAATATGTAGGTATGTATATTAAAATGGGATTTTAAACGTTTAGTTGTATTTACTCAATAAAAAACATAAACATGGAATTATTTTTTTTTATAATAATGGATGTTTTTTTCAAGTCTATCATATTTTTTTTTTTTTGAGTTTTCTTTAAAGAATGAGAATTAAAAAAATAAATAGTATAATGTATTATATATATTATGTTGAGTAGAGACTGAGTAAGTTAATATGACCTTATTGGTTGATTAAAGCCTGCGTAAACCCATATTAGCATCTAAATGCCAATTTTACAAGAGTTCTTGTGCATAACTAATTTGCTTTTAACAATTTTCAAAGACGATTTCGATTAAGAGTTCAGTTCGAGTATTTATGTATGAACTTTGATAAAAAAAAATGTAACAAATGTAAACAACCAAATATTACGTTGTAACAGCTTATTCTCTCACTAAACACGGTATAAATTGCATGCTTAGCTTGACGTTTATCACAACCAGAGTTTTAGATGGGACACTTATCTAAGATTTTTTATGGATTAAAAATTATTTATAAAAATGAATTTACTCAACGGTGAGCAAAGGATTCATTGGAATTTAAGCGAAATCTAATATATAAGGCTTTTTAATATTTAGTTTAAAACTGGTATAAAAAACGTACTACACTTGAATTACATTAATAAATAATAAACATTGAACCGATATTTGGTGTTTCTTAACTCTTTGGAAATCTTAATTTTTTTTTTTTTTTTACTAAAGCAAACTTGGATTTCAGCGAGCTATTCCCAACCTCTGTAAAATAATACCACAACAAAAGAGCTTTGCATGCTTTATGAAGCATATTCTAAACAATTTTTCAAGAATTTCAAAAGGCATGCAAATTTGAGGTAAAGCCGAGAAAAAAAAATCAAAAATATCTTAACAAAGTGTTTATTCATTTAAAATATTTATTTGGTTAGTTAAACTTTTTACTAACGTATAATTCACCAGAAAGCAATGCAGGCGTAAAATGTTGACCTCAAAAGTATTTCTTTATTTATTTTTCCATATTTTAGCTAATTTTAGTTTCTATATTGTTTTTTTTTTTTTGACAAACTACAAGAATGAGTATTGTCTGCATCCGGCAAAGAGACATCATATCCCGACTTAAGCTTTTGTATAACCTTACCTGTCAAAACAATCCACAATACACAACCTTCAACCCAAAAGAATGCGCTCGTTGCTACGAATATTATATGGTTTAGCTGATGGATATTATTTACGCTTTATGATCTTAAAGTTTCACCATATCAAAGAACATCAACATTTCGTCGGTATTCGTTATTATTGTCGTGTTGCATTCAGAGTATTTTGTTGGAACTGAATGACGTCCTTTCTGCATCATGATATCTGAGTATACATTTATACACATCTACAAGCTACGACTGGAAATATCTCTAAGTGCTTTAGCAGATCAAATTCGTGCTTGGGCAAGTGTAAGACTCTTCTTCTATATTTTATAGTGGGTGGCACATACGAGATTTCTGTTGATTTCAATGGTCGACTTTGTTCCAATATTAAATAAAGTCCTTTATTTTCCAAACAATTCCATGAAGATATATGTAGTTACCTAGACTTGTGTTATCTAGTGCATTGTGAAACTCGTTTCACAATGATTGACAAGAATTTACAACTTTGTATGAGACACTGACCCTAAACAAAACTATTTACGTCAAACACGCAACTACATCTAAAAAAAAAACTTGCTCCTTAGCGCTGTGTTTCTTTGAGGATGAATTCGAGTTGTTCAATGAAAATGGACGTTTGCGTCTGCGACTGGTTCGTTGAATGCAGATCCATTAAGCCATTAAAAATGACGATAGCATTGCAAATATATTAACTTTTATGGTTTCAAGGGTTTCAGGAACACCATTAAACGTTTTATTTTGTAGTCTTCGCCATCAGCAACTCAATTTTGTGCAATTCGAAATGTTCGTATCCCTAAAGTTATATGAATGCCTACACACTGCTCCCTGAATTAATGTTTGCATTGATTGCCTGTTAGTCTCTGGCATAAAGTTACAACTGTATAATAAAATGGAAAACCTTCCTTCACCATATCCCAAGCCATTCATCTTCGATTCATATCTGACATCGTTTTCAATTCAATTAAATTCCGAATTAGATTTCAACCTTAAAATTCAACTGTTTACTTTTATCAGGCTTTATCAGAACCCATTCATCACCCCAGGTTCGAGAGAAAATTTATGTAAATGTACGTTTTGAGCGCGTGTGTCCATAGAGAAATCAATAACCCACCGAAGACATAGACAATGGACATGAAACCAAAGCACAATGATCTATTGGGACTATAATGGAACTCGAAACCAGTCCTATAAGAAGCTCATTTGAATGTCCGAGACAAGATCTGTTTAGGGAAGAAATTGTAACGCTGATATCAAGATATTGATATTATTTTGTTGAACATGGCATATTTACTTTGGCATATTTACGGGTATATGATTTTTAGGGTTTATTGTTCAGATTTGTTTTCAATTCATGAAGGTCGAAGTTGTTGAATTTAATAAAATATATATGCGGGAAAATAAATCGGGAAACATTACGAGGGAATATTTGAGAGTTATATTTTGGTTATTTTTAAAAGGGTTTGTTTATTTACTCTCGATAGGAGTGCAATCTCTGTTAACTTTTGATAATAGAGTTCGTGGTATAGACTTATTATAAGATAGGGTATGTATTTGTAGATGAATTAAATTGAAAAATTCGCCAAAAGTCCGAAAAATATAAAAAAATAATTTAAAATCATCAATAATTTTTTTTTACCAAAAATGTCAAATAGGTGATTTGAAATTTTCAAAAGTTTTGGCGATCTGACATTATGTTGAAACGCCCAAAAAAATCAATTTTGGGTGGTTTTACATTTCGCCAATTTTTGTTCAAGCCCTGTCGAATTCGGCTATGCAAAAAATCGCCCAAAAACAAAAAGCCCAAAACATAACATTTTAAATCGCCCAAATAACTGGTGTAAATTAAGTACTTGCTTAAAAAAAGACCGAAAAAAATAATAAAAAATCGCTCAAAAATTAAAATAAATATTGTGTGCATAAAACATATTTACTCTGGTTAAGTATCGGATTTATTGTTACACGATTATTTATTAGGTATTTTTAACATTTTCTTGAAAATATTTTATTGTGGTTTTATTGCTTTAACCGCAAGTTCGCTCCAAAATGTTTGGTGATATTTCATTTACAGTTTTTTTTGACAAAAATACTTGGGATAATTTTTAATAAACAAATAAATGTTTTGGGCGATTTCGTATCTATCTTTCATTTAAAAAATCACTCAAATGGTATAAAATTTGGATGCGCACAAGAATATTTTGCGGCTATATATATATATATTCTTTATTTTTAAGCTTTGGGCGACTTTTCGCATAGCCGTCAATTTGCCCAAAACCAAACCGCCCAAAACTAAAAGAGTGTAACAACGCGCAACTTTTCGGCTAATTTGACATTATCGCCAAAAAATAAAAATGTTAAGTCACAAACAGAAAATGGGCGATTTGTCGCAATATTTTTGAGTGATTTGACATTATAAAATATTCCCTAAAAATCAAAAAAATTTCTCAAATGTTTTTAAAATGCTTCATAAACATTTCTGGAATGTTTCTATATTTCGCACCTACGCTATGGGAAACATTTAATTTTTTCTAAATGTTGTTTTGAAAATCTAAAAATTTCACGTAGGTAGCAAAATATTCAAGCGTCCACACCAAAACAAACATGGTTGAAATGCATTTTTTTAGGTGTCATGTGTCCGAACCACACAAAAGAATCATTTCAAAAACATTTTAGAAACATTTATTAAAACATCAAAACATTTCTGAAATGTTTCTTATATGTTTTTAGAATGTTTTTTGGAAATGACCGCTTTATAAAAGTTTCCGAAATATTTTGGCAATGTTTCTCCGTTTCCAATCAATGCTTTCAGTTCAGTCGTTCAGTGTTTCGAAAACAACACAAGCAAGTGTTTCGAAAACAACACAAGCAAAAATTATTTTTTTTGTTATTGTGAAAATCTAAAAATAACTGTCACGTGGTTGACAAAATTGAAAACAGAAAATATTTTAGAAATTAAAAAAATACGCATTCACATTAAATATTTCTAAATTGTTTTTTAATCAAATGGGAAACATTTAAAAAAAAATTTTAAACAATGTATCTTTGGTCAAATGGAAAACATTTCAGAAACGTTTCTTTAAAACAATTCTTCAAATGTTTCTTACATCTTAAGATGCATTATTTCCTCGAAAACAGTGATTTTGATTAAATTTTAAATATCTAACAAATTTTGAATTTTAACGCCTGATTTGTTCACAGAATTATGCAATTTGTTTTTAAGAGATTAAGTGCGCAATAATGTAATATATTATTTTTAGTAATAAAATTTGGTGGTTCTCTTTTATTTCAATTACAATTATTCCTAAATATCTTTCGTAAAAAACCGTTCTTATTAAATTACTTCATAATGTTATTCGCAAAATGGCAGAAAAATGAGCTAAAAAAAACTTGGTTCGTGGAGAACACTTCAGAAACATTAATCCTACAGCCAAACGTTTCCAAATCAATTACTGTAATTTTGTCACTCCTCGTTGGGTCAGCGCATTCCTATAGCTTCTTTTTTTTTAAATCCACTAAACTTTAAATCGCTTAGGTTGATTTTTTTTTTGTTTCAACATCAAGGATGTAGCATCTGCATAAATGAAGAGCACGCAAGGAAGCACGAGAGAAATCAATTAATTTTAATCTTTGAGTGGAAGCTGTCATTATTATTCAGTAATCTGTACTTGTGAAATGATGCCCAGCTGCGATTACAGAAAAAAGCCAGCACAAAGTGAGTGGCGACACATCAAGTCATCGACCCTTTTGAGAATCCCATCTCATCATATTCTATACAAGTTGTATGTGCCCTCGCGTTTTGAAGCGTTAATCGTAGAATGCATCAGCTGAGCACGATGAGATAGATACAGATATAGGTGGGTACCACAAACGAATACATATTCTATTTCTGAAGTTGGGGTTGCAATAGCAATAGCTCCGATCATGGGGGAGTACGAAAATAAACTGGGGAACCCTACTGATGGTATACAATTAATAAAGGTGTGACATTGCTTCGTAATGTGGCAATTCTCTCTTGCATGGGAATCCTCTTGGTCTTGATGTGAGGGAGATTTCTAAAAATATAAAAAATGTTAAGTTGAGGGCTCTTTTATTCTTCGGTTTAGTAAGTTTCCGGCAGTGTCTTTATACTTCCTGCTCAGCGATATTGTAACTATAAGCGAGGAAATGCAAGGCGGGAGATTTCCGATGAAAATTTATTTGATTGAGCTTCTTCACGTGCGCCGTGTGTCTATTTTGAGTTTCTAAATGAATCACCTAAAAAGAATCTGCTTTGTAAAGAAAAATTACCAGGTCGAGCATTTGATGGCGCTGTACTGTGCCGCACCAACCGACCGACGACCAATTAAATATTTCAAATCAGAGTGCCAAACACATGCTGTTCATATAATATTCTCAACATCCTGCCTGAGTCACTGAAATGAGTGTCAATCAACGCGGGCACAAAATTACGACACTCACAAATGCCTTTTGACCTGGGTGGCGATGGCGATATGAGCAGCGTTAACGCGTGTATTCTCACAAGGGTGGGATATGGCATCCGCCGCAATGTTTACGAAATATGCATTTTTTTAAAAATAGTTTTTTGTTTCGTGTTTCTATGGAGAATATAGAACTAATTTAAAATTTGTCGTCCCCTCTTGAGGTAATGCACTTTCTATATCGGGTTACGGACGCAATTCAGATTAAATGGAATCCAAACTCTTAAAGTGTGTGCTCTGATAAAGCGTCATATGAGAGATATTCGAGTCATAGAGTCATATTGCACTCGAACAATGCTGTCATCTATAGCAGAGCACTTGAACTGCAACAAAATAGGTTACACTCGGTGCTATCATTATCCCTAAATGATTTTGAAGTATCCTTACTTTCAAGTGACCATATGTACATTATATATGCATCCATGAGAATGTTTTGCAGTTTAGTTTAGCGATAAAGAAACAAAAAAAAAAAAAACATTAAATTTGACTCCTTAGAGTGGACGTCTGTTGAGTAATTTGTCCTTTGAGAAATTTTATGATATTTTGTTGAAATTTAGGAATGCGTGTCTGTTTATAGTTATCGTTAAGGAAATTTATGCTGATTTATTTCAATATCGTTAATGGCATTATGGTTTCGACGAAATTGAAATTTGTGTGTGGGGCATTTTGATTTACCTACCCAGATAGTAGGCCGGAGGCCTTGAAATAGAATTGTAATATGAATAGCCAATGGATAATGATTTGTGTGTCATTATCTCGTGTTGAGTCGGAATAGATAAGCGGGTGTTCCGCGTCATTGATGGATTAATGCACAAACGCCTTAGGTTGGGCTTAGAGTGATCTATAAAAATTAGGTATAGGCGTTATAGTGGTGCATTAAATTATATTGAAAGGATACTGATTTCCGATTCTATGGATCAATAATAATTATAAGTATATTTTATGAACATTTGTTACACTATAATACATACAACATGAGATTGAAAGTCTCATTAAGTGATATCCTTTCGAAAATAATGTAAGCATTTATTATATCATTATATGAATTTAAAATAACTTTAGTAAATTAAGAAGTTATTAGTTATATTATTTTGTGTCCATTTTTTTTGTATGCAAAGGAATATAAGGAGAGATCTACCTATTCCAGAATTTCAGAGATTTGAGCGCTATTTGACTAAGTAATATTATGAGAGTATCAGATTTTGGCTTACAAGGTACCTACTAAAAAAAAAAAATACCAGTGATGGTGATGATGTTGCAAGATCAAATAATATTTAGAGTTTTTACCAAGTTTTTATAAAGAGGCCTTAAAATTCTTGGAATAAACAAACATACGCTTCCTGAAAGAAAAAGTTGTGGGAGTAATGTAAGAGTTGATTAAAAGTGGAAAGTCGAGAATAGTATAATGAGAAGTATAAAAGTATAAAGAAAAGATTCAAAGAAAACTATTAAATATTTTCTGTTACCAATATATGAAGTAACACAAATCGCAAGTAAAAATTAAAATGGACACGTTCTTTCAAATTTACGTACTTAAAATTCCTCTTCTGTGTGGTTTTGTTCCAGTAACAGTCACTTCGAGGTGAGTGACCAAACACCTTAGACAGCATGTTTAATCGGTTGTCATACGAAATCTATGCAACAATTCACGTTGAACCAAAATCACAGATGAATTATTGTAAAGCGTTCCTTTTATTTCACAGAAAAATTGACCAATTGCCAATTTGTAAATTTATAAATTCTTCCGATAGTGTGTAACTCTGTACAAACAAGTGTTCTTTTTTTTTACTGTTTTAAAAATGTGGTTCTTCAATTCTTATAAAGATAAAGGCAGATATCTACCACTTTAGCAAAGAATTAATTTACAAGAATAAAATTTAACTACATTAAAAAAATGCCTAAATGAATCACGGCCTAAATAAAATATCCATAAATTTAACAAAAAGTAATAATTCAAATTGTTGTAGAAGGTGGCTTCACCCTAAGTAGCTCAACATCATCAATCACATTCTTCATTCTTGAATTATTTTAATTTAACATTATCAGGTTTATAGTAGAATTACAAAATTTATGGAAGAATCAGCCAACAGCTCTTTATATACCCTATTTTTTAAACTTCGATATAAGTAAATTAGATGCATATTTAATATTAAAATTTATATAAGCTTAGTTTATCAGAAATATGTTGAATCATTATATGGCAATAAGGCACCAAGCCCAAGAAAGTATATTTAACAAAAAAGTAAAATCTTTGACAGCGTGAATTAAATATTTATTATAAAAATATTTTAAATTGTACTTCCTAATTATTTGTTTATTAGAAAACCTCTGTAATACTTGTTCATACTCTCACTTTGAACCTCAACAGCAAATACAATAATATTCCGCAGTCAGGCGTTTTTTTAATAATTATATTATTCATTAATTTCCATCATCAAGATACAAAAAAATTTTACATCACAGTGTAATACCATTAGTTTCAATTACTAATTCAATACTTATTCATTTTATTTATCAGATGTCAGCAATCACACAAGCCGAGTGTAGAAGGAAATGTTATTTCGTCACATACCACTCAATGAAATACGTCAGCTAAATAAATTACATTAAAAAAGGATTAGAAGAACTCCAACAATAGAGGGGGACATACATACATACATACATTAATCAATATGTCGAAAAATAATTGATATAACTATTTTATACAATACATGTAACAGTACATACTGAAGATTTTCTTTAAATTCAGCACTATTATAGTTAAGGATTGTCACTTGTCAGACAACTGACAATCATGTAGGTATGTCATTCAATTTTAATTTTTTAAAAACTTAAGTAATTTTTTTTTTGAGTTTCCTGAATATAAATAAAAAAAAATCTAAAAATTATAAAAGTTAGTTGTTTGAAAAATTTAATTTTTGAAAACTATTTTATGTATCAATTTTTGCATAATATTTTTGCTTTCAATTACAACGTTTTGACTATGTTTAAAGACTTCTTCTGACAATTGCATATATTGAGAAATTAGACTTTTTAAAAATGTATTTCGTATTCGCTTTGTTTTTTTTAAATTGTTTTTCTTGAAAAAGACATTTTGAAGATTTTAAGATTTTATTTTAAGATTTTTAAACCAAAATAAATTTTGAATCTCCTACTGTGATATCGTAATTTCAGACATTCACAACCAATGTCCATCATATTTTATATGATATTCGTAAACATTCTAAATAAGCTGTATTATGTATCCTTATTTCTTTCAATTCGTTTCGAAATGTTCTGATTTTCGTTCGGAATTGAATTCGTAAAAGAATTGATTTTCGCACAGATTTAAAATAGGTGTTATACATTTTGTACAAATAAAACAATGTTTTCATGAAGAAATTTGACAGTCAATAAACAAATTACTCAGTTTTCCGAATTTTAATTCGCAACACAAATTCCAAATGAATTGAAATCGTTTGAAAAGAAAAATTCGTGCCAACCCTGGATAAGGATCGTGGAATCTTTCATTTAAGTAAATGAAATATCAATCGAACACTTTTAGTGTTCTCTCTGTCTTTTGTTTTGGATTTTCATTCAAAAGATGCTTTTAAGATTTATTTGTAATAAAATGGAATTTTAGATTATTGGTACTTTTTAAACTGAAAGTGGTTGGTGCAATTGAAAAATGCCATTTTGAGATTTACCAACCGAATAAATATTTAAAAGTGTTTGGAAAAATTTTGCGTAAGAAGTTTAGTTTAAGAAAAGTTTTGTTTTGTTATTATAAATTTCATTATTTACTTCTACTTACATCATTATACCGATTATAATCAGTAAGTTCATTCCAGTTACAGAAATCGATCCGCCCCGCTTTTGGTGGCGATTTTAAATTATCCTATTAAGAAAGCATTTATATTCAAATTTAAAAATGCTAATCTTTTTTAGATTCATATTTTAAACAAAATAATTTTCCAAACTTTAATAAAAAAAAATAGAACTACATTAAAAAATCCGTGTTTTTCGTCAAGATTAAATTCGGGTGTTCACACGATATAATGTTCATCTTCTAAATTATAGACATTAAAGACACTTCACAATTCATTTAGTTTTTCGTCAACCTTTTCAAATATTGTTAAGTAAAACACTTTCTCTATAAAACTGAGAGTAAATGAAGACAAAAAATAAACCACATGACAAAAGGTTTCGTGGATAAAGACTGACTTCCCAAACTGAATTTATTGGCTGAATTTACTAAATGATAAATGTATATAGGTTATTACTGATTAAATTCAAATTCTTAGAAAAAAAAACAACTTAAATTTTTGTATTCTATCGCATCTGCAGATTTTTAAATACTTTAGTATTCGGTGAAAGCGAATGAATATTAAGTATGCTAGATGTCAAGAGAATTTTGTGAATCTTTTCCATAGAAACATATACCTAGAACTTTATTTAGCCTTGGGGCATTCTTACATTAATCAAAGCTTTTATGGAGATGGAGGAGACTTATGCTCTTTGTTTTACCCTGAGGGTAGATTCCTATGTTTACGGTCAAGTACCACATATAACGGTTGTTCTTGTTTTGTATAACTTGTCTATAGCTTGAGGATAAATTTTCGCACACTTGATGCCCAAAACGTTGACCCTCATCTTTTAGGGAATCTTAAAGGTATATAAGGCAGATTTGTCTTTCATTCATCAAGAGTCTGAGTGTGATGGTCAGCTTGAATATGACGTGGAATTCTTTAATATTTGCAACGGTAGTGTGCTGTGTTCTTATTGTGGTCGCAGGTAAGATATCCTGTTGAGTTGAATTTATGGATTAACTTTTTGTTGTTGTTTTTTTTTTTTTTTTTAGAAGGTAGGCCCTCTGAAGATGAAAAGCATTTACCTGAGGATATTGTGTCGGATAGCAATTTTGAGGAGGACGAGGACGAAAAGGAGGAAGGCCGTTTTCTATCGCAAATGGGTGGTGGGGGAGGTTCATCCGGGGGTAGCGATTCCATGAATTCCATCATAGATATGCTGCAACAAAAATTAGAGGAATACCGTACCCCGAGTTCACAGCAGGAACCAACTTTCATAATTATTCCAGGCGGTGGTGGTGGTAGCGGAATGGGTAGTGGAAGCGGTTGGGGAAGTTCACAAGGAGGTTGGGGAAGTTCAGAAGGAGGTTGGGGAAGTTCACCAGGTGGAAGTAATGGGGGTGGTAGTAATGGTGGTGCTATTGGTAATGGAGACGATTCTAATGTCGCAGAGATATTGATACCACAAATAGTCGCTGCCGCAGCACAAGGTATGTCTTTTATATATACCTTTTTTTGAATGATTTATTTATTTTGCCAATTTTAAAGGTGGAACAACACAGAGGAGACGCCGTCGTCGCCGACGCCCAGTGAACAGTGGAAATCGCAGACGCAATCAGAACAAAAGGCGCAACCAAAACCGAAAGCGCAAACCAAATCGTCGTCAGGTATTCGCTATCCGTGCTTCATCACCCTAATCAGTCTTTTGATTTTAAACCAAATCTGTCCAAATGCCTCAAAGAATAAATAAATCGAATGAATGAACATTGTGAGGTCTCTGTTATTTGCCAGAAGTCATACTTTGAGGATTACCGACTTACTATTTCGATTATTCAAATAAACCGATCAGGCCGTATTGATCTTAATCCAAAGCTCTACTCAGATCAAAGCCAATTCGAGTATAGACCGAATAAACTCTGATGGCACCATTGGTCATGACATGATGGTTTTGTCCATTCCTAATGAAGTCGTCATTTGGAACTAATTGATTAGTACACAAAATGTGTCAGAACCGGTTTTTATGGGCTCTTTCCTAATTATAATGGCTTTGTATTTGGCCCCCCCTGGTGGTGTTCTGCCACAAAACAAAATTTTCATCGCTCCGTATCCAAATCAAATTGGTTTTGATTTTCATTTCGTTTAAATAAAATTTGTTTACCTGGAATCGTTCAGTACATTTACATCTTGAATGATAACAACTATTTATACAAAGAAAAAATCCGAACTCGATTCAGCAGGTGTTCTTGCCTGTTGTTTACCTATACCTATACCGACCGACCAACGCCGCTATTGCCGCTTCTGGAAATGATACCAGTGGGCATCGGAGATGCTGATGACCTACTCGTCGTAGTTGTGTGTATTGAAATGCGGGATTAGATTCGTAAATTGACTTCAAGAGTGTGTCCTCCAAAAGAGGTGTTTGTGTGTGTGTGTTGGGAGGATCGATTCGAGGAAAGAGGTATCTGGAATGATTTATTGACGAATGAGATTTTGGTCTAGCACTAATTATCTTGTCCTAGTATGGTGTCCGTCCGAGTATCCGGCAACAAGAAAATCTCTGATATTGATGGAAGGGAGTTCTTTCCAATTGAGTCCCCTTAACTCAGTAGCAAGAGGATGTTTTTTTTTATATTTTGAATAAAATTGGTGTGATTTCGTGGCGGCACAAATAAAAGCCAGGAAGTGATTGAATGTCATTATAGTTCTCACTGCATTTCTGGCAAGAAAATAAGGATGGACACGATAATTATAGGAACTCGAAATAAAAAAGTAACAAATCAGTTTTAAAAAAATAAAAGTTGTTTTGAGGTTTCATATAGGAACCTTAATCAATGTAGACCCATGTATTTATTTTGAGGTGATGATATGTTTTTGTCTCCACGAACTGAAAGGGTGATAGATTAATAAATCTTTGTTTTTACCTGCTTCTTATATACCTGGTTCATAATTTCGTAATAAGTTTGTTTGAAGTCTTAGAGATGAGAAACGAATTTTGAAATGCAATTATATTTTCAACAAAATAAAAATACAGATTATAGGTATGTGATATTCAAAATGGATCTTTAAATGCATATAAAATATACGTAAAAAAACACAATTGAAGGGAAATCAAATCAATACAAGAATGGTATTTAGTATAAATATTCTAGTTGATGGAAGGATGACCTTGATTATTTAAACTAACATTAAGTCTTATGGTACGCTGTGGGTATTACCAATTATTGTTCCTTGAGTCTCATTCTCGAAACATTCAACGTTTTCTATCATTGCAACAGAGAAACATTAAACATTTTTATCAACCGTCCGCTTAGACTTAACATCTTTATAATGTTTCATTAGGCATTTGGAATACTAATCTCTTCTTAAGAAAAAATTAAGAACTGAAAACCGAAAACTGACAAAGAAACAGAATGAACTTCCAATGCATCAACTAATTCTTCATTTTCGTATTTTAATATGGAAGAAAATGTTTGATGAACTCTTACAATTTCTTCTTTTTTTATACTTTCGTGTCGAAATCGATGTAGAATTATATGTTAGATGTTAGAAAACTTTTGCATTTTACCCAAAAATATCGAAAATATAAAAAACATTCAAGAAAAAAACTTTTTAATCACCAACAGTTCGGTTTTCAAGATTGAAGTCCACAAAATAAGTTCAGATGATAAAAGAAATTAGTTTACAAGTTGTAAATTTGTCCAAAGCTTAATTATGTGGTTCAAAAACTTGCATGAGATAGAATTCATAAAAGGGCTTTGAAAATTATAAGGGATTGAAACATAATATTTCTTGAAGAAATAGCCAATCGCAGTGCTTCCCTCAAACAATGTAAACATACCCACTGCAAGGAATACTCATCGTCATCAGCTCATATTAACGGACGTAGCGTGTATTCCTATAGATATTATTTTTTAGCCGCACAACATGAATGTGGAATGTTTTTCCAGCTCTGGTTAAATTTGTTATTTTAGCTGGTAACCGTAGAAACACATACAAAATCTATGATTAACAACTGAAATACCCAATATTTACAAATAACCAGAGCTAAACAGACTGGCCCTTAGTCCAACTCTATCTTTTTTAAATAAATTTATTATATCGAGATAAAACATAACCAAGAAAACGAAAAAATCTAGTCTTAGTCTTAGACAGGAAAGATTCATTTTTATCAAAAACAAAAAGTCTTGCTTGGTTATTTTTATTTGATTAACTGTTTGATATTTTGGACCTCAATCGTTGGTTAAAATATATTTAGCGGATAAAAACTGTGTGTTTTGAATAATTTTTAAGATGCGTCCACAAAATATTCGCCAATTTAGGATTAATTTTTTTCGACTGGAAACCGACATAAGGCGACTTTCAAAATTTTCGTTTTCTCATACATATTTAAAAAAAAAATTCAGAAAATACTTTTTTATAAAGTTTTTGATTGCAGTATTAATCAAACTTAAAAGAACTTTTAGAATGTTAAATTTCGTCCTATGGCAGGTACCGTTAATAAGTTTTTTCCGATCACCGTTGGCAACAAATTAGTCATATATTAAATGTTATCAAAATTTATCGTTTTTTTTCGAAAAAAATAGAATTGAAAAAAAAACAATCTTAAAAACAATTTTAAAAAATAATTTTTTAAAATGTTTTGATTGTTTAATTAATCTAGATTAATATCCTGTTAAATTTAAATGTAGCTGATAAGGAATCTAGAGCCAAAATATTCGCCACAGAGTTTCTCTGTCAATTTTTCAAAATCTATAGAACTTGCTGGCAAAAGGGGTACTTTACTTACTGATAGTTCATTTTCTTGTCAACATGAATAACATCTTTAAATAATCAAAGCTTTTCAACCTTCAAATAAAAAATGTTCCACGAATTATAAAGCGTTCATCTCCCCATTTGTGTTCACTTTGATTGAGTGTTTAACCTCACTTTTGGTTTCCCATATCTAATGTTGATGATCTGCTATACAAATACACTTACGACTTACCAATAAAAAACGGCTATTGTGGGTTTTCTATTACAGCTATATTTGTGGCTTAAGGTATTTTAAAAGTGTCAAATCATTCCGTCCTCACTCTAATGTAATTATTTCACACCGACAATCCTGCATGTAAATCATGTGATGTATCTCGTCCTATATTCCTCATTACCTGCTAACGATTTGCAACTTGAAACCCATAACATTTACACCGGTGCCGCGGTATGTGAAGACGCCTACCAGCTAAATGAAAATGAAAACTCAAATCACGGAATTATTTAGGTGATTTAGGCCTCAATTGTGGATGCTAATGCTAATGGAGGGTGGGAACATTGTTTAAATAATAATCGCCTCAAGCGGCTGCGAACAAGAGCTGCGAATTTCCAAGAACAACAACAAAACCAAATGCACAGCACAATAGAATGAAATGCATTCCTTACACGGGTAGATTGCCATTAGTATAGTGAATGTGTACAGATTGTGAGATGGAATGCAGTGGCATGGATTGCCATCAATTGTCAGAGAATAAAACAATGCAACAAGTGAATCTCGTTTTTTTTTCTATTTTACATTTCCTTCAATTTTTTTCTTAGGCTTTGAATAATTACAGTTTTCTCTTTGTATGGAAACACATTTTGTAATTTGTTGCAGATGTAAATTAATTACATCGCCAGTCTTTGTGGGTTGCAATGTTATCAATTATCGATGTAAGTGACCCAATTTATTATACATAGGATACCTACAGACATATCTTTTTTTCTTTCCTTTGACAAAATACACCACGTGTGAATTCCTTTGTGCGAATACAAAATACGCCGGGTGAAATTTCGAAGAGTGCGAAGAATTCATGTTATGTGTGTTTGTTTTTTTTTTTTTAATCAAATTTCTTTTACTTTCTAACTAGAAGTGAATGAGACTTGACACTAAAGTGATAGATACTCTTTATTTTTTTTAGCTACAAAACACAACACAGCATGAATGGTTTTTCAGTTGAAAGCACCTAACCTACACACAGCAATGTATGATAACTTGATTGGTATCATTCATTGCTAGTATGTAGGTTTGTTATTGATTTGAATCCAAACTTTATGCAGTGCCAGATATATTTTTTATTCGAACCACGTTCTTCTATAGAAAACGAGAAAAAAATGTATTTGAACAAAATCGTAGCTTTAAACTGAAAAATCAACACATCTACAATTTTTCATTATATTTGCTCTTTTTATGATGTATATGTATGTTGATCTTAGTATGTATATGTATGTACGTATATGATGGGACTTCAGGAATTTCTATAAAATTATAGGTGTGTTCTTGAGGTTCCTTGGGTAGGTTATGTTCTTAGATAAGTTTTTATAAGACACTCTGGTACCTAACACTTTGCAGGGCCTTTAAAACTTTTTATATATATGTTTTCAAATAACACATTTGAAGCATAGAGTCGTCGTTTGACTTGCGAACTTGGAGGCCTATAACAACAATTCATCCAAATGACATTATCATACGAACATTTGATATAAAAGTGAAGAGGGAGGTGCATCCTTAATTAAATAACTTATAACTTATTGTCATTCCAACAATATCTCTTATTAAGCCGACATTATTGATGTATGAACATTTAAGTTAAATATGTTGTAAGACAAGAAAGCAGACTACATTCCACCGACACTTTTTGAAGGATATTCCGCAAGAATTGACCAGGAAACATAAGTGGAAGTAGATTGGTCATCACTCATCACACTTCCGAAAGGTGACTTTGGTATTGAAAGTCAAGCAACAATGGAAATAGAAGTCACAATGGCCCACTGAAAACATCTGAAAAACATGGCGAATAGAACATTCGAGGAGAAACAAGCGTAACTTTTGGATAATTGGAGTCAGCTGAAGTCCATCATATGGTTTGATATCAACATTATATCAGGCAAGCAATTTCCAAATTGCCATCAAATAGAAATACTCGGTATTACTTCCAATTTACAACTTATAATCTTGTAAACCAGCGACTGCACCACTTTAACCTAAATATCAATAAAAAATCAAAATTTAAATTATTAAAATGTTTTACAAATTTTATTTAAACTCTTCCTTTTTGCAATCAAATACCAATGCTTCATCATCTACCAGTCCTATTGAGGTACCCGTCTGGAAGAAGTTCTCATCGAAAGTGTATTCTGAATGGAACTTATATTGCAATTGAGGTATCCGTTTCGGAACAGTATAAATAAAGTATAAAAACTCACAGATTTTACATTTCATAACATACGAAAGACATTTGAGGGTTCGCTTAAAAAAAAAATTATGATTACCAAGTTGCATCGCACTTTAATATAAAATGCGTTTAATTCTATCTGAAGTTTTTATCCGATTTGCTCATTGAATATATTTTCCGATTTCGTACAAATCGGAAAAAAGCTCTTCCGAACGCGATACTTCGATAAGTTTAATAGCTTTCAACATTTTTACAATAACTGTCTAATGTAAAAAGCAGCAACTATTTTCGTATTTTTGATCTGGCTATGTGCTTGAGAATAAGACTCAATAATTCCAAAAACATCAAACAATTGAATATAACAATAAGAGCAAAACTAACGAAAGTGCATTTTAAGTGCCATTTTGCGTGAAAGCCACCTCATTATTATCTATTGTTGTTTAGAAATAAAATCCCGTTACAATCGCCACATCACATATTAACATTTTTAAGGGGACATTACACAATGGTATTTCTAATGTATCCCACGCGTTGGCTGTCCCTCAAAAGCAAGCCCGTTTCTATGCAGAATTAGTAATAAAAGTCGGGCGTGAAAGGAAACCCAACTTGACATGTGTCAAATAGCAATGCAATTTCATACTAAGAACGCCCATTCAAATTCGCCGCGCGCGTAATTTCTTCACCAACTTATACCCTATCGCCCGCCAAATGGAATGGAACAACAAAAGAAAATTGCACCGCATGATCAAGAAGTTTAAATCACTGGAAGTTCTTCAGCACTCACTAGCAATCGCAATCACAACTCGCATACTGTGGCAATCGCAATAGCAGCAACATTCCTTGGCAGCAGGTGTTTAGCATAAGTAATTGATATTCCTTGGCTTGCTACAATATAGAATTTCTATGCTTTGCCACTTGGGCGTTGCGCGTCATCTTCTTCGCCAATACAAAGCATTGGTTTGGTCCGATCAGTAGCGCAGCTACGTATATGGACATAGCTATACCATCTATAGCTATGAACAAGGGGCCTCTTATTTCCTAAAAAAATTCTTATTTGTAAACATCTAAAATAAAATACATAAAATAAATAAAATAAATTAAATAAATAAAATAAATATATAAATAAAATAAATAAAATAAACAAAATAAATAAAATAAATAAAATAAATAAAATAAATTAAATAAATAAAATAAATAAAATAAATAAAATGAATAAAATAAATAAAATAAATAAAATAAATAAAATAAATATAATAAATAAAATAAGTAAAATTAATAAAATGAATAAAATAAATAAAACACATAAAATGTAAACAAACCGCATTACTAACTACTTAACTTACTAAAACTGTTTTTTCTTAGAAAAACAAGATTCCAAAGCAAATGGGAAACTTCTTAATTTTTATTAGGGCTGTTTTTTCCTAGAATTAAGAATTGGCACTAAAATTGTCTAGATCCAAATTCAAAATTTAAATAATTACTTTATTCAACCAATTCACATTGAACGAAAGCCATTTCATACTTAGAGGCCCAACCCACTAACACAATTAGCCCGGTTGAAGCTACGCTACCGGGTTTTAGTGCATATAACCTCTACCTCAGGTGTGTAATGGAGTCAAACCTGTCTTGGAAATGCTTCTTTTTTTGCTTGGTTGGAGTTTTGTTTTTTGCTGCAACAAGTCGAGCAGTTAATCTGGATGCTTTTGTCGATTTGGTTCTCGAGCACTAGCGCCCTCTCGCACAACCACCAATCTAATTAAATCAGAAGCTTGTGTTGTGTTCCCATAAACTGGGAATTAAGTCGAATGGCTTGCGATTTCTCATAATTTTTACAATGATCTCTCAGTTTGGATGTATATGTGTGTTATTGCCTGCTCAATTTTAAAAGTAATTTTTGCTCCTTGACCAATACCACAAGATTCGTAGAGATGTACCTTGGTATCCCGCGACATGACTTGTTTTTCATGGACTTTGTACAAAAGATAAATTAATGTTTAGCGAGATCAGGATGGTAACTAGTCATCCCCTCATGTACTATTATTTTTTCAACATTCTGGATCATAAATAGTCGAATGTGGTCTGGTTTTTAAGTACCGTTTATTATAGAGGGCACAATGAATTGCTGGATGAAAAGTCGTTGATTCGTTGAGTGGTATGAGGTTGGGCTGATGAGGCTTATGAGCGAGGACGCATTCAGGCTTAATTGGTTGTGAAAGGATCTTCTGTTTTAAGTTACGCAAAATCAGTAGGAGAGTGTGTTCCATGTGTAACCCTGTGATATCTGAGGGTGACGCACAAGTCAAAATGCTTTTATGCGTTGTTTAATGCACACGAGTTATAAAGATAAGTTTTGTATCTTTACTGAAATTGCAATGCAACTCATGTAGTTTAACAGGTTTTGATTTGTGTATTTAAACTATGGGGAAGGTGTTTGCTAGGAAAATATTATTATTTTCAGACTCATAGATACTTTAGAATTTTCGACAAGATAACATTTATTGTTTACATCCTTATTTTTATGTTCGTTTAAGTATGAACATATATAGGCACAATTGGCTTGATAAATTTTATAATTATTCTTAGGAAAGACAGCGATTTCAAAGGTGTTTTATAAATAAACAGAAGATTGATGATGATTAAAAAATCATGTTTTAAATTTTTTTTACGTATATAAATCGATGCAATGAATTTCAATTCGATTGCATGAAATCCTCTCTTCCCGCCGCCGCCGGTTGTATTTTTTGCCTGTTGAAGTTCACTTAAAAATTATTTAGACGGATTAAATGTTCAATCATTTGTTGTATCTGTAATATTCAAAATGATTTATTTTCAACTGAATTTTATGTTCAGATTATGTCAATAACATAAAAAATGTATTTCTGCTGCTTTTTTTTATCGTCGATCGAGGCTGGATTAAAGAGATTTAGAATGATCGATGATCAAGTTATTTTAGGGTTTCATCTGAGAATGGAAGATAATAAGCTGGAAACTTGTGTAGTGCAAAGTCTGCAAAGTGCCATAAAATTTCGAGCCTGGAACGTAAGTTATTCAAGGTCAAAGTCACATAAATTAGGTTTTTCACGTTTTCCACAATTTTTAGATAACAAACAAATTTATGTTATACTAGCTGTTACCCGGCGCGTTGCTACCTTAGAAAAAAGTGTAAACATAGGCGAGCTGAGTGCCATCTAGGGAGTAAATGAAATAGCCTAAGTTCAGCGCTACAGCATTATCTATCTGACAGTGAATGTCCCGTCAAAATCGGTCCAGCCGTTCTCGAGATCAGCCAGGACAAACAGACAGACAAACATTTTAAAAATGTGTGTTTTGTTATAAGGACTGTGTATGCTTTCATATGCCTGTAGTAAAATACTGTTATTTTGACATTCCAAACAGACACTCCATTTTTATTTATGTGTATAGATGATGTTACTATTATCGCGAAGCGAAAAAGTGGGTTTGAAAGTTCTGTCTGTGTGTCTGTCTGTCAGTTGACAGTCTATTAGTCTTTCTGAATCTGAATGTATGAACACTTTAAAGCGTTGCCGCTTATTTGAATTTCGACTTTACCCTTAATAACTTTAGAACCGGAGTTATGACCACAAATGACTCACGTGGTCGTCAACGCTTTAGTAGTATAAATAATTTTGTTTTGTATTCGTTGAAATTTGAAAGATAGTGATAACAATAATTCGTTCGGAATTGAGCTATGACCTTGAAATTTGGTGTGTGTGCTCCTCTTTGATTACTGATTATCCAATATAAAAATTGACCTATTGGGGCGCCCTCTATATGTGTTTTTTTCTAACTTTTTTCCTATTTGAGTTATAGCTTTGAAATTTCGTACGTATACTGCAGCGCCCCCTATATGCGTTTTTTCTAACTTTGTTCCTGATTGAGGTAGAGCTTTGAAATTTTGTACGTTTTTTGTTCTAAGGCTATTGATATTCCGATGTGAAAATTGACCGACTGCAGCGGCCCCTACCTGTATTTTAATTGTAATTTCTCTCCTAATTGAGCTTGAGCTTTAAAATTTTGTGTGAGCCTGCTCATCACGCACTCTATATGTACAACCATATATTGACTGGACTATTTATAGCATCCTGCCTCCTCTTCAACCTGGCGTTGGAGAAAGCAATCCGTGACTCTGGCACGGCAACAAAAGGGACCATCGTCAACAGGTCCAGCCAGATACTGGCTTACGCAGACGACATTGACATCATCGGAAGAACCGAGCAAGCTGTACACGATTCCTTCATCCAGATCGAGCAGGCGGCACAAAATCTGGGGCTGCACATTAGTGAAGGTAAAACAAAGTACATGGTTGCGTCGAATGCGAGAGGAACAGTTGGTCAAACAATCAAGGTAGCGGAGCACGAATTTGAAGTGGTGCAATCCTTTAAATACCTTGGGTCAATAGTAGCAGCCGATAACAATATAGAAGAAGAAATAAGCGGGCGGCTTCTCAAATCCAACAGAGCCTACTACAGTCTGTCAAAGCTCTTCAAATCGAGAAATCTCACCATAACTTTAAACCTACTGCTGTACAGGACCATGTGGTCCTGCCAGTACTCACATATGGATCCGAGACTTGGGTGCTTAGCAAAAGGCACTCTGACCTCTTAGCCGCGTTCGAGAGAAAAGTCTTAAGGAGAATTGTTGGCCCCCATATGTGAGGAAGGACGATTCCGGAGACGGTACAATCACGAATTGTACGCAATCTACCTTGAAGCAGATATAGTGACAAAAATTAGGCTCGGTAGACTTCGGTGGGCAGGGCACCTAGCTCGCATGAGCGAAGAGGAACCTGCTCGGAAAGTTCTTTGTGGTACATTCTATGGCAGACGACAGCGTGGTAGACCATGCTTTCGCTGGAGAGATGGCGTAGACCAGGACGCCCGGAGCCTTGGGTTGCGCAACTGGATGGCGTCGGCTCGAGACCGGGATAGGTGGAGAGACTTCTTGAAGGAGGCCAGGACCGGACCCCGGTTGTCGAGCCGATGATGATGATGATGATGATTTATAGCATATATAGTTTTGAATGACGTTTTTCGCTGCGCAATTTTTCAAGCGCATATACTGTGTAAATAATGGGGATTTTTGCTATATGATAACGCTGTTGGTTAATGCTTAATGATGAAACAAGATATTTCTTTTAAAAACTATTTCTCAGCAATTATTTTTTCATGCCGCAGCAACGCGCCGGGTACCAGCTAGTTCTTTTGTAACTAAAAAAAATTGTTATAAAAAAAAACTATTTTTCGAAAGATTGTTGTTTTTTTTAAATTGTATTGTTATTGTAAAATGTAATTGGTAATAAAAATTCTAAAATATATTACAATATATCAAATTTAATTACATACATATTATTTACCTATCACGATTTCCTCCAAGATTTCTCGGGCTCTTCGAATAAATTTTCTTTTTTTTTTATTTAAAAAAGTTCAGAAATCATTTCATATAAAATTCTTTAAAAGGTTACACCGTCTAAGAAAAAGTGCGTGCGCGACCTAAATCGAACTTCACACGGTCAATCAAACTACACGGCAGTCATTGTACAAATATATAATCTGTTGTCAAGCAAAAGTGTTTTGATTTTTCGTCAAACTGTAATGCACGCATACAGCCTTGTTTTTAAAAACACTATTATTATAATTAATGTCAAAAGTTTGACCGTGTAAGGTTCGCTTATTCTTGTATTTTTCTGACCAATCTCACCTAAAAGTATGCCGTGAAAAAAAAGTATAATTATAAAAATAAAGTTTTTTTCTGTTAATCCCTTACTATTTCCTATATCATTTTCAAACCGATTTTTTTGTTTTAATATTATATTACTTACTTATATGTACATCTAATATACCTATACCTAACTTTATTTGTACTATTTTGTATAAGTTGCCTTACATTTCTTTAGTTTTTGTTTCTATAAACTTATTTATTACTTTATTTGACAGAAAACAATGACAAATAAATAAAAAACTGAGCACGAACTACAAGTATATATGTACATTTATTTAAAGAAAAATAATTTGATTATGTAGTTAAGGCCACAATAAAAGAATTTTTCTTAACTTCTTTATTACTGAAAAAATCCAATTGAATGCCAGGTGCTAAATTTGTAAATAATCTTCTCGTGATTGTTTGATTATAAAAAAAGTCTTCAAAGTATATTCCCATTGTTAATTAAAAATTTGTATTTTGAAGGTATGTGGTTATTATATTTATTTTTTAAATAAACAATATTATTCGTAAATTATATTTGGCACAAAATACAATGTAACCATGTCAATATAAATGATATGTCAATACTGAGTATTGACCTACCATCAACAATTCTTTTTTTAATTAATTAAATTCACAAACAAATAACAACATGGCACGACTGTTTAATTAACATCTGCCTACAGGTTTGTAGCATTTACATTTCTTAAAATCTTATATTGAGTTTAGTTGTTGTTGTCAGAAAATCATAGTTTTATTTAATTTTTTTTCATTCGGATGCGAAATCTACTTTATAAGAACGATATGCATACATTAATATTAAATTCCAGAAATTATAGTAAATTAATGATACATTTTTATAGGGTCATCCGGTCATCCCTGGAAGAGCTGTTTACTCTACAATGTACGCAGTAACCGTAAGTCATTTTTAATTTATAATTTAACATAGTGTCAGTGTGGGCGTATTGATGGATTATGTTTTAAAATATTACAAATATTTGATTAAGATTACCTACTTTAATATACTCACAAGTAAATATAGACACCTATTTACAAAAAAAAAAAAAACTGTCACTGCTCACACCATTCCTCTACTTTTTAATACATGCTTGATGGGCATGGAAAATGGATTTTCCAAAATGTATCGAAAAAATACTTAAGGTTTTTCGAATTGTACTGCTGATTTTCAAACTGTTTTTTTATGTAAAAACATACAAAACGACTAAAACAATCTTATTGGAATAAAATAAGAGTAAAAAAACAATAAATAAAAATATAGGAATTCATTTAATGCATTTTTATTAATTTTACGTAGAAACATTTTCAAAATCAAAAATGTTATGAAAAATCACAAAGTTCTTTTCTCTAAATTTTCAAATTAAAAAAAATTTTTATCGCTAGGCACTTAATCCTTTTTTCTGACCACCAAAAACTGTTTGCTTGAATTTAAATTTACACATATACATATATGTATGTAAGTAGTAATGTTCGTATGCAGAACTGCTGATGGTACATACACAAAATAAGCAGCAGTTTTTCTTTTAAATGGAGACAAAGTTCGTGCCATCCACCAACACATTTTTTGTTCATATGGTCTTATTTCACAAAACTCGTTTGACTTTATTTCACTTTGCAAAGCGCATCAAAGCCAAATTTACAAATATGGTTTCATTTCACTAATGCAATGTAAAATAGGGCCTAATTTCGTAAGGCCTTATTTCACAGCACCGATAAATCATGTATATTATTTTCATTACGTTACTTTTTCAAGAAACAGCTAGAGTCGCTCTTTTTATCGAAATTGTGTAGGTATCGATAATCTGACATGGCTGCAGACAGAATCATTGTTAGCGGGAAATTCGAATTTCAATAAGTAAATAAAATTTTCTTAAAAAATATGTTATTTTTTTGAATTTTTATTTGTAATTTTTTATTATTTATAAAACACATACTTGATTAAGGTAATTGCCTGAGTTAAATCAAGGGAAACAGGTAAAAATCCACATTAAACCATAATTTAGATAAAATATTCACACTATCACTACATTATGCTCAGTCAACAGTAGTAATTTATAGACTTAACAGGTTTTAAAGCATACTTATTATTTACGATTATAAATATACCTCATTTACTACTTTATTTTAAACAAACTATATAATTATTCATATCAACTGATAGTTTTTCTAATCTAAAATGGCTGTTTAAAAATGTAAACTGTCTTAATTATAAAATACAGATTAACATAGGTATAATATAAAGTTTGCATATAATCTTCCCTTAAACAAAAAAAATACCAGACTAATCCCTGCAATCCCTGGCATGTTTTTTTTGAAAATTACTTAAAAAAAAGCAAGCAATTTTATGACTCTCATCGAAAGTTAACACTAGCAAAAAAATATGATTTATTCCATAAAAATAATAAAAATAATAATTCTTAAAACCACAGGCACCTAAATCGTAAAATAAAAATAAAAATAACAACAACAAAAATATGGAACTCCAAAGATTTGTCGATATCGTTGTGACACAGAGAGGGCCAGACTTTACATATTATACATCTTCGGATTGGAAAAACATTCAAATTAACGATGCTATTGAACATAAATTAGACCCTTGAAGTTGGAATAACGAAAATGCGAAAGTCTTCAGATATAAACAAACACGTTGTGAGCCCATTGACGCCCACATGGCACCTGAGTTGAGTAAAACGACTATAGACCTACTATATGGTGAGGCAACAACAATATGTCAATGTTCAGATTTAAACAAAAGGTGAATACAGATATTGTATATATTGTTATATTGGGAAGGTCGTAAATGTTTCGGATTTTGTGTATAAAATACCTTCCCAACCACACCGATTTAAATTACAAAGAACGTTGAACAAAAATATTCCGCCTAACTTAATAAGAATCAAAGGAACGCCAGGATACGTTTAAATCTCCGGAAGTGATGATAACAGCGGCAAACCTGCCTTAATTGAAATTTCACAATAAATCACATGATTCATGCCAGGGGGATTTTCATAGCATGAGCTCAGCTATCTAATTGATGAAGCTTCTCAACTTATTAAGTCAAATTTAAAAGGTGAATTTTCGCAGAAAGTATTTGATGTTTTTTTTACTTGCGATTATAGGTATAGATACTAATGCTATAAGCAAGTTATGTAGGTATTCGTGATGAGATAACAATCAAACATGACTTTGCGATTATAGGTATAGATACTAATACTATAAGCAAGTTATGTAGGTATTCGTGATGAGATAACAATCAAACATGACTTTGCGATGATAGAAAAATCGAATAAAAGTGCGTTCGGTAAATCTCCCCTTGTTTGTCTGTCTGTATATATGTATAATCACCTGCATCTTAAACTGTTGGGCCGAATTCCTTTAAATTTGGCATCTGGGGTCTGTAAGGCAACCTCAAAGAGTTTATCTAATTGGAATTGGAGGAATTCCAATTTTATGAAAAATCTTGTTTTTCTCGCAAACGGTTCTAACGATTTTGATTAAACTTGTGGAGGATTGAGAAGCAGAATTAAAAAATGAAACGGATATATATTCGATACAGTTTCATTTGAGCCGTAAGAACTTACAAGATGAAATCTTTTACCGGATTCAAAACCAGCAATTCCAATGGAAACCAATGAAACAACATTTATTTGTGGATGTGGAAATCGTAAGTGTAATTTAACTCAGGGTTTTAATCTGTAAAAATTGTATTTATTTATTTATTAATTAATTAATTACTTAAATCATTATTCTATTTATTTATTAATTTAATTATTTATTTATTTTTGTTTTTATTTGTTTATATTATATTATTTATATTATTTACATATTAATTTATTTATATTTTTTTTTATTTGTTTATTTGTTCAAGTATTTATTAATTTTTTGATTTATATATGATTATATTTGTTTACCTATTTATTGATTTATTTATTTCGACTACAAATAAAATCTCAAGTTTTTTAGAATATTTCTAATTCACATCTTTTTACAAACTAAATTAGGCATATGAAGGTTACTTTGTAGAAGTTTTTGATAAAGCAAAGTTATATTTGTCATATCATGAATTTGCTTAAACTTCAAAACTCTGAAACTTGGTGAAATTCTCCTAAAATTAATAGTCAAAATTAAAATGAAAAAGATTTGAACCTATCTATCACAAACAAAGCAAAAAATAAAAAATAAAGCAATCCAATTGCAAAGACCGACAAGTCGTTAAGTAGAACAAATTGTGTAGGCTGGCCAACAAATAACAACACACGACGACGAACGAGAAACGATGCATGTAACCATGCGTTGTGTTGTGCATATAGTGAAACAGCAAAATGACGCCAACCTAGCAGAAATATCGACAGGAACGTAAATTGTGCGATCGTTAGTGCCACACGACGAATGAAGATCGGTTTAAACTAAGAATATAAGAAGCGCAAGAATTGGAGCCGACTGAAGCCGAACAAAGCTTCGGCTTGATTCGGGCACGCGCAATCGTTACATATCTGGTTGTGGTGGTCTCCTCTGCTACCATCCCTTCAGCTGCAACGACCTTCATGGCTTCATCATCCTCATCTCGAGCTGGCCGGCATTTCCAATCTCGACTGTAGGATTGTTTTTTTTTTTTTTATTTTATAAGCGTAACATTAAGCGGATGGAGAAAATGGAAGGAACAAAAAGGCAAATAAAATAACACCAAGTCGTCATTATTGCTTTGCTGCAGAAGCCAATTCAAAGGTTCAACTGCATTTAAAAAAAACCGGATGGATACTTTTCTTCTTCACCATCATCATGGATATATTAATAGATTTATCATATGGCTTTGCAAACGCGATATTCACCTTTCCGGATCCATTACGAGGAATGACAAGCTCTTACTGCTAAACAAATGCAAGTAGCAACCTGGGGATTGAAACTGAGAAAAGAATGTATTTCCAGAGGTTAAACTAGTGCGAGGGGACAAAGCAGTGGAGCAGATGCATTCGCATCGAATTCTGAGGATAAAATAAGATTTCTTAGTTTGTCAGATGTGTTTTTATTCCTAGAAAGCATATCTCGAACATACACAACACATGTGTGTGTTCTTATTGTATCTAAGCCTTGAGTGCATTTAACATTATTGGCATGCGAAGCGAGGATGGAGGACAAGCCAACGCAGAGTTTTCACAAATCCCAAGTGGAAATCCAAAGATATAATCCAGTTAAAAAGTATCTTTGGAGTGGGTTTTGTATATTGAAGGAGATTTACGCAATTATGCAACACTTAAATAGAATTTATTTTTATTTTTATATTTATTAATTTAATACAGTAGAGAAAGTTTATGATGATAATGAGTAGACAAAGACTTACCTGAGAGAGTGTGATGACAAATAGTATACGACAAGACAACACAACTTCGTATGCGTGATTATGAAACAAAAAAATACTGATTCTGCAAAAAAAAAAAAAAAACGGATAATGAAATAAGTGAAAAAACTTTTTCTGAACACTGTCATGTCATCAAGTACGTGATAGGTGGTCATAATAAACATTAGCCTTCATGACATGGCGTTAATGATATCTATTTTGATTTGCGATATTTTCTCGATTTGGTTTAAAATATGAATAATAATATATATTGTTTGTTTTCGTCGTTGGTTGTGTTGTATTTATGAAATAAATAAATAAAAAATATAAATTAAATTATTTAATAATTTATTTTAATTTAAAAACTTTTTTTTATTTTTACACAACTTAACAAAGTAGAATAAATATCATTGTGTTTCGAACTTTAGATCCAATGATGGAATCTAATTCCGAAACGCGTTGCCATTAATTTAAATTTTTTAAAGTTGTGTTAAATAAAAAAACTGAGTTTTAAAAATTAAATAAATTTTATTAATTAATTGAACTCGTATTTTTAATTTATTTATTTTATGAATAATAAGTTCGTACTGTAACTCAATAAATGATAAAAGATTAATTTTAATCCGCAACACCCGCACTGAAAAGAAAGTTTATCTTATCATTTTAACTTAAAATTAACGAAGATCAGCCAGTAATATAGTCTGCGGGCGGGGCAGCAATTGATTTGCCGTTCGTTTCAACCAAGAAATATTACATAACTTGAATGAAAAGGCATTGGTGCCGTATTTTCGCAAGAATTGCGTCCACGAGAACAATTTGAAACGTTGGTGCAGTAAAAAGTTCACAAAACCTTCAAGCTTTAGTCGAAATATGCCCCTAAGCTTGAGTGAATCGGATCACCCTTAATTAATAATTGTTAATTTGTGTCAATCCAGTGTTTTACACCTACTTATTTTATCTTTAAAGTTCATATAATTATTTAAAAAAGATCATTGAAAATTTCAATATTGTGATGATGAATCGAAATCTTTTTATTATTCATGAGTAAAATAAGTCAAAATTGATCTAGAGATAAACAATTCACAATCTTAGTTCAGTGAGTAACCCTTAATAAATTTGTATAATAATCAAATTTATTTCAACTATGATCAACAATCATCATTTAAACTTTTAATTTATCACCAAAACCACCAACTACCGTTTGCTGGACGAAACATAGGCCAATAAATTGGCTTATAAAAATTTGGACGAGTTGTGTTAAATGGTTGACTGTTAAACCACATTCTTGCTTGTGGTATAACATGTCCTGAGTTGTTATTTGTGCCAAAAACTTGATTGCTTCCATTTATACGACTTGATTTAGGTTTGTGAAGGTCCTTCCATGGATCTGGTATTTGTTGATTCTTTGCAAGATTTACTGAAGAATTCAATGATGATTTGAGATTGTTATTTGAAGTGACAACCTTTTGGCTTTTATTTCGGTTCCCAAATTCGCGATGGCGACCTTCTCTTAGCGTTGCTTGAACAGCCTTTAAAAAATGAAATTCAGTAAACAATTATTAAAATATAAAATAACAACTTACAGCAAAAACACAGACTGCGATCAAAATGATTACACCTTGATACGAAAACATTTTTTTGGGTATAATGAACGCTTTCCGAACTGAAATCTCTTTTATACCTTTGGAACAATATTGTTTTTATCTTCTATTGCTCACTGGAGTGTGATTGCAATTTAAATAAAAATTAATGTTTGCAAAGTTAACAAACAAAATTAAATAATAAAATAAAAAAAATCACACACTTAAAGACTGTATAAATATTATTATCAATGTGATCTGCTTATAATCGTATATGAATCATAGCGGTATCATAATCTTATTCAAAAGGTAATTTCTAATTGTTTAAGATGCAATAATTGCCAGCAAAATCGTTTAAAAAGAAAGTATGTATCTTCATTTTAATACCAATTAACACCAACATTGTTGTATTATTTGCCTTAAAATCGAAAAAGAATTTTCAATAATAGCTATAACTGGCCCCTATGACAAAATTAGTTTTCTGCAATCTAAAAAAAATTATTTTTAGTTCAGCAATGTATAATAATGTAAATTACAACAATGAAATGTAAGGAAGTGTCAGCTCAATGCCAGAAACGAAAATTCCTTAATAAAATGTCTGTAAACATTGTTTTGACTGTTGTTAGCTTTATTAATAAAACAAATAAAGATAAAGAAAGACTAATAAATTCAAAGTTTGTATTATTGTTTGCATGCTTAAATATTCTAATATCATAAGATTATTCGGCCTTATCGCCAATATTATGGGAAATTTTTTACCCCGGAACAAATTGTTTACCCGGGAACAACATTTTGCCATCGTCAATCTCCCACGAACTTATTTTTCCCAAGAAACAAATTCTGCCAACATAGAAATGAAAACAACCATTTTCGAAGTTTTTCGAACATTTTACCAAAGATAATCAATAAAGGGGACGAAATCCTTTTCCATATATAATTGTGCAGAAATAACAATGTTTGACAGTTTAGCTTCTAAAGACACGAAATGAAGTCCAATGTAAAAGCATTTTCTTGTCGTTACTTATACTACTTGGTAAAAACTGTAAATTGTTTTGGTTTGTTGTTTGTAAACAAAGTTAAATAGTGATAGATATTTCAAAATGATAAATAGTATTGGTTTTGTAATAGCAGTGCAAGACTCAGACGAAATCAAAAGACAGACTCAAATATCAATAAGAAGAAACTTGAGAGATAAATCAAATCCTCTAGAACTGCAAGCAACGATGTGAGTATACCTACATATACACCAAATTCAAATTCCATTTTTTTTATCAAATATTTGATTTTAATCCATATAGATTTCATCAGTATTACCGTGTTAATAAGCCGATGTTCAGGTATTTGCTTGATGTTTTGAAAGATTCGTTGCCGGAACAAAAAAAATCTTTCGCTACACCTCCGATTGTAAAACTTAGTGCCTGCTTGCGTTTTTTCGCTGAAGGAGCATACCAAAAAGGTGTAGCAAAAGATTATGAAGTTGGACTAGCGCAGTCTTCATTCTCCGAAGTCCTTTCCGAAGTGCTGGGAATTTTTGAGTCCAAACTTTGTCCAATATGGATAAAATGTCAAATGACTGCTGAACAAAAAAGGAGGACAAAGTTAAAATTTTATGAAAAAAACAACATACCTGGTGTAATCGGATGCATAGATGGAACTCACATTCGAATAATTGCTCCCCGGGAAAACAAACGGTGTTCTTAAGAGCAGGTGGAGATGTTTGCTAGGTGCAAGAGAACTTCATTATACCCCAAAAAAAGCAATACAAATCATAAATGTTTGCTGTGCGATGCATAACGCATGTATTCATATTAAATCCGAGACGGACATTGAAATTGTACCCGTTGTAGAAGAAGACAGTGAAAACCATTTTGAAACTTCTTTAAGTAGTACAGAGTACATGACTGAGGCCCAACGCATTCGAAGAAATATAGGAAACTCTCTTTAAGATTTATAACTTTTATTATAAGAAAAAAAAAGTAGGTACAAGTAAAACAAAAAAAAAAATAAAAATTCATTTAAAACAAAATAAAGCACTTCAATATGATATACATAAGTTTGACTTAAAATAGGCACTAATATTTTGCAAGCTTAGCTTTTTCTATCTCCAGAAATTGCTTCTTTAGTTCAATTTTTTGTTCAATTTCATAAATCCGGAGTCTTTCCAACTCGGAGTTATGACGAATGGTTTCTTTTAAAAGAAGTTTTTGCTGATCATGAATTCGGTCAATTGATCTGTAAATTTTTTTGACACCAGCCTGGATCTCGACTTGGTGGCTCTTCATTATTTGCACCGCTTCACCAATCTGCTCGCAAAGTTTTTCTTGCAGATGAGTTTCTTTATCTAGAAACATCCATGTCCGACCTCTTGTAGCTACTGTTGGGGTTTTGTCTTTTGGACGATTGTCAACGCATGGTGTGGCATTTAAAGTGTTGCATGTGGTGGCCTCTACATCAACCAAGGACTCTAAAGCAGTTTCCAGTTCTGCTTCTGAAATTCCTTCTTGAATCGGCAAAGCAGGACTGTTTTCTTAAACAAAATTTTGTCTTCTAGGTCGGAAAACTTGTATTCCTTACTAGGGCCTCCACCAGTAGATTTTTTTGACTTCATGTTTTCTGCCACTTTTTTCTTTACATATTTTTTTTTATCACTCCACACCTGAAACAAATTAAATTAAAGATGTTTTAGGCAGTATGGAACAAAAATTTTACAAATGTTACCCTTTTCCACTCAAAAACAGATTTTACTGGTGGACCGTTGCTGTTCAGCTCATCTCCAATTGATTTCCAGATTTCTTGAACTTCTTCTTTGCTTTTTTTGGAATACCCAGTGGCAATATCGGGATAAATTTCCATAAAGTTTACCAAGACTTCAATTTGTTTTTTATTTGTTGCTTAGACCTTAAAAAAATTATTTGCGTTTATAAATATTTTAACTTCTTTACGTACAAAAAATAAATGCTTACATTTTTCCGCCAATTTCCCGACAATATACCTGGGGAACAAATAAAGATAAACTGACGATGCATTTCCATAGAAAATATTATTGGCGATAGCAATATTTCCAGGGGAATTTTTTCGAACATTATTCACGATACCGAATTTCCAAAAATGGGAAAAAACTCAGGGGAAATTTTATTCGCGATACCAAATTTCCACAAATGGGAAAAAACTCAGGGGAAATATTTTTCGCGATAGGGCTGATTATATCATACGTACCTCTGGTATATTGTAGATAGTAGAACCAAATTCCGTTCTATGATACATAAAGATGTTGGTGCATAAAGCATGTCATATATTCTATTTAATTATCAATGAAAAGATTAAGAAGATCGTTTAAGTATTATTTTTCTTACTCCCATTTTCCTGTAGTTCAGTGCCTGTAAATTCTGTAAATAAAAATGAAAGTTCGATGTAAAACGTATGCGGTAATTTGTACCAGAACTCGCAAAAAAAAAAGATCACGACTGTTTCGCACGAATTTGCTCTTGTGACAAATCGCCTGTTTTTATGTGAACCCGTTTTCCAGATAATATTAAATTAAAATTAAAACTAAGCATTTTTTCAAAAACTTGGAATTCAATTTTGATCAAGTCATTTAGTTCTTTCTATTAAAAAATTGTATACAAATTGTAGGTGTGTATCAAAAATGTTACATTGGACAGTTAACGTGTTAATATTAATAAATTTAATATTATAATAAATATTTATTTAAAAAAAAATTCTTATTTTACAGAGAACTTGGATTTTTATTTCAATTTTCTAAATTGTTTTAAATTAAAAAAATATTTATAACTACAAAATATTAATGTTCATCAAAAAATAATTGAAAAATAATAAATAAATTCAAATGAAAATGAACCAATTCAAAAACATTTATTAAAATATCAGTTTTTCTCAATTAAACATGTATTTATTTTTGAGAATATAGGACAAAAATAAAATTTTTTTTTTGTTTTTCAAAAATATTAATTACTTAAAAATTCAAACTCTTTTGTCTATTATTCCTATTCCATCACCACCTTAAACCGGAGTCCGTCGTACTCAATAATATTATGCTCTCATTTTAAATAACAAAAATAAAATTTTTAAGAGTAGATACCTATAGATATGAATAAAAACTCTCTCAACTCAAAATTAAAGTGCAATGCAATTTTAATGCTGCAATTTGTATATTGTATCTCTAAATTTTTATAACAAAATCCCTTCCAATATTCCAGTCAAAATGGTTGATTATGATTAAAGTCATTTATCCAGTTTAGTAGTCTAAAAGAGTATCTTTAAAGAGGTATTCTTCCATTGAAGTTGCGCAGATAATAAAGTGCTCTTTAAAACATGATTTCTCTTTTTTATTTATTTTTATTTTTTCAATCTCTCTGCAGGCAAAAGGCAAAGCAAACCGTCATCGTCGACCAGACCATGCTTCATTTCGAGCATATGGAATGGATTTAGATTCCAGTGAACTGTTTTGTGTGTTTACCCAGAGTTTACTATCTTCGTCAGTCAGCCAGTCATTCGTTGGATACTTCAGAGTCAAATGGTGCGAAGCAGTTGCAGTGCGTGTGCTGTGCGGATTGTTATTTTGTTATTCAAACTCTGAATGAGTATTTTTGTTTTCATAATTTATAACCAAAAAAAAATCGACTTTGCATTTTAGATATTATTATTTGTGTTTATAAAAAGAAAAACAAACCAGTTTAGTTAAACAAAAATTATACAAAGATATGAAAAATATATCTATCAAATAAAATGTCACTTAGTTTTCGATTTGTTTAAGTGCAAAACGGATAAATAAAAAAAAACAATCTTCGAATTAAATTTAAGTTTTATTAACATAGTAATAGAGACACTGATTGTCATCAAAAGGGACCACGGGTTTAACTATTGTTCCATTCGCTCCTACACATTGAACCCTTATTATAGAAAATCGTATTGGGAATTAAATTTTCTTCCCACCATTCAGTTGTCAAAGAAAAAAAAAATCCAATCAAAAGAGAAAAAGTAATTAATTATACTTACCTTCTTTACGTATGTAAGGTAAATCAAAATTGAGAAACAAAAAAATAAATAAACGAAGAGTGATTGTGATTGAGAATTTCAATTGATCGGAAGTGAACGTTGAGGAAATCCGCTCCCGTTAGCAGGATATATGAAGTGTTTTACTTTTACTTTGAAATTAATTGCCTAAAAGTTTTTTAATAAATCGTGTATGGTTAAGCGTTGCTTTAATTAAGGATTAACAATCTATGTGAACATCATCTTGTGAAAAGGATATACCTAAAAATACTCGTGTGTGTGTGTGTGAATTAATATGTCGACTGATGAATAGTATTGGATTTTGAATTTTCACCTATACAACGGTAAGTTATTTTATCTTCTTATACAAGTAATTATTTTAACGGATTTACTTTACAAAATAAGACCTTGTATTAAACGAGGAATGAAATATTATTTAGGGATGACATTTTTGGTTAATGATTGATTGGTTAGGTGCAAATAATGAATTAGATCTGATATTTTGAGTTAAAATGTATAAAAGATTCAAATTTATGTCATACAAGCTTCTTAAGAACAAAATAAATAAGGAGTGACAAGGTATAATCAATAGATGAATGAAAAATTGTATATACATTGAATATACAATGTATATAACTACAATGAATGAAATATGAATGAGAAATAAGTGAGCAACTTTATCATATCCTCTTATCTATATAATTTTAATACGTTGTATCTAGATACATACATATGGTATGGACTAAGAGAAACCTCTAAATCTATTGATATTGAATACGTATAGTTTTTGGTATGAAATTTGATCAAAAGCAATCGCACCAACATTACGGTAGCCGGTAGTAGGTATCTAAAACAACACTGGTGAAAAAGTCGTAGATTTTTATTGAGAAAATAATTGATTTCTGAATATAATAACCTTTTGGGATGCAAGTCCATAATAAAGCATAAATAAAAAGTTTTTCATATTCAAAGGTTAACTTTTGTAATGGGTTATTTCTTCTGGAAAGGAGATCTTCTTCTAGCATAAAAAAGTTTATGTTCCTAGAATGGATAACATTGTGTTGGCTTCTGAGGTGTTGTGTTTAGTGCACATCCTCTTAGTTGTTTTTCAAACTTTGCAGATATGAAACTTTATAAGTAGATTCAAAATATGTTACCGATTAACAAAGTCAAAAAACTATGTTTAGTTGCTAAGTACATAGATACAACGACAATTTTTGAACACATTTTCATTTTAAAGGAAACTTATGTCCGTCAAACTAAGAGCAACATAAATATACTTCTATAGTTAGGTATCATTTATCTATCTATCTTTTAATCTGTCTATTTCTGAGCAATAGGGGAGACGAGGGAAAAAGGGACCACATATATGGTAAGAGTAATACTTTTATTGATTTCTGCAAAAAAACAAGCTTGATAAACATCAGTTCTATAATGAAATGTTGATTATTTTAAATTTTATCACAGACCATTAATGTCCTTTACATTTAAACTAAAGTAATTAAAATTTGTTATTAGTCATTAAAATGTAATTTACTTATGTTTTTATTTTTAATTTTATTTATATTTTTGTTTTTTATTTTATTTACTACATATATTTAATTTGTTTGTTATTTATGTACAGTTTGCACTAAATTAGGTATATATCATACATATATTTTCATTACCAGTACTTTTAGTAACTATTTTATACTTGTGCATAAAGTAAATTTAAATTCTCCTACATTAATTTATTGGTAGGTAGTCTACCAACTTACTTAATCATCCATTAAATACAAAAAAACTTATAAAAGTTTAAAAATTAAGGTACCTACTTCTTATACCCTACAAATTGATATTTTCAAATACCTACACACTTGTTTATGACTTATACCTATGTATTATGTTTACATAGGTTAGTAGTACATAAGATTGTATAAGCAAAGAGTTGCCAGGTTGCCGACACTTATTTTAATTGTATTAACTTAAAAGTATACATTAATTAAGGGTTAATCAATGTGTACGTACTCGTAGTTTCCTAGCAAAGCATCATCCTTTTCTTAAAACGTAATTAAATCATCCGGTTTCATAAAGCTATAGCAAATATATATAGTGAAAATTAAACTGAAAAACAAAATACAATTTACCACTCAGAGCACTGATTAATTTTCCAGGAATTCAATTACTGAACAATTATTTAATAGAGTCTTCTATAGAAACGCATCCCTAGAAAATTTCTTTTTCAGTTTCATCAAAACTCCTTTTTTTATATTATTTCTTCGTACAAAAATTCATTCATTTAGTATAAATTCACTTTAAATTCTAATTTGTTTGAAACGATAAAATTATTGTTCTGTATGTTTTAAGTTCTTAAGTTGAAAATACTCGTTTTCACCAGAACATAATACTACGAATTCGTTGAACTGCCACTTAAGATGGCAAGGAAAGATTTTAGCAACAAATTTTGCATTTAAGTGAAGCTGTATACATAATTGTACCAAGCATTACTGAAAATTTCGAGCTCTTTCCAAACTCTGGTTATACAATATTAATTAAATTTAAATCAAAGCGATACCATAGCAATCTTCAATAATTATGTTAAAACTATTCGGCTATTTATACAGAATAATTTTGAGAAATATGTTGTCCCCATTACGTAGTATTCAATGCGTCAGTTCCTTGCATACTCTAAAGTAATTTACCGAAGTTACAATATCGTCTGTAAATTACATTTGAAATAATATCAAAAATTAATACAATCTTCAATCCTTCAGATTTTAAGATAAATGCATCCTAAATTATTATTTATAATGTCTTTATAGTATAAAAACATTTCTTTATGTACGACTGTTACATCTTACATTTTTTCCTTTCACAATTTTATTAAAAATGTTATTGATCTTGATTGAAACCACAGTTCACCTATACTTCCCCCACCCCCTTCACTATAGAACTTTACTTGTGGGGTTCGACATTGTGGGGTTCGAAACGTCGATAACCGTCCCGATATCGATTTGTTGCTTGTGGCATCTCTAACTTCGCGATTGCGAAACTCAGTTTCAGAAGTAGGATTAACCAATTCGACTATCCGACTTATCTTATTTTGCCCTTACAATATGGTATCGTTATTTATCAATTGGGGAAATTAGGCATATGCGAACTTTGAAGAATTAATCTGGAATATTTACGATAAATTGTAAACTCATAGCATAACTCAATAATCTATTAAAATGCCCTTCATCATCATTAAAAATATTTTTTAAAAAATTGTATGTTGATAAATATTTTCTCATAAACTAGACTGTCACGAGTGCACCAAAACCAATTTTTATCCCATAATTCATGTCAGAATTCTTTATTAATTTGTTTTCTCCTATTTTAATTATAATGGTGGATATATATGTATATACAAATCATATTGCTAAAATAATGTTCAATTATATAATATCAAACAGCGCAATACCGCGCTTAATAACCCCATGTGATCTATCAATTAGAATATTTTTAATGGAACCCAATTTCCTAACTGGTCACTTAATCAGGAGCAGTACACAAACACACACACACAATCTATGGACCAAACTATACTACTTCAATCCATACATATTTTTAACTATTGCTATAATCATCAAAATGAACATGAACAACGAATTCCTAATTAAACCGAAGTAGGTTTATCATTTGAGACAAAAAAAAAAACGTTCAAGAAAACAACAAACTGAATATCCAACGGATTTTGAATTAATTAAAATTTATTTGTATGAACACATTTGTATCGTTTTAAACTCGTTTTTTTCTGTGTGTTGCTGTTGCTTTTCTTTTAATTTGGTTCTCTTTTTTTAATCATCTTTAATATCTCCTCGGCGGCGGGTCTTAATTATTATATTGCTAAGCTTAGAAAATATACGAATCAAACAAACAATAGCACCAACAACAACAAAATATTTGAAAGAGTATCTTATTTGCTTTTAAACAAAAAAAAGAAATTATTATTAATTAATAGCCAAGTCGTTCATTCACGTGGTGAATAGATATAATGATTGTCTATTCGGTGTTAGATGCACATAGATGTCGCTGCAAGGCATCAGTTGGCCTGCAGTCTTTTGTGGAGAACATGTTTGTAGATCATAAATGGATTTATGTTAATTGAGCGTTTATAGCCCGTCGTATTGATTTATGTTAAAAATATATCGCCGTAGCTCAATGATAACGAATAACATATATTAGTAGACAATTTAGTTATTCATTATTAGTACAAGTTCAGGCTTCAGAGATATGCTAATGCGACAGTCAGATATATGTATACGTATATAATAATTTTGAAGCGACTCGATGGCGCCGCACTGTCGCCAGTTCTTTGCGGTTTCTTGAGGGAAGGGTCAATTTTTAGGATCAATTGAAAGAGATTAGGTATACTTCTTCGAATTTTTGCGTTTCTTGTATCTTCTATCTATATTGGTACCTATATCAATTTTGGTTTAAGAATCGAATGAACAACATTTAATTCAGAAACACTGCAAGTAATATTTATTTACCGAATTGACAAAAGTTTTTTTTTTCAAAATTCAAAGTATAATTATAAAAAACAAAATTGTTTATTCTGAAAAATTTGGAAAATTTTATTTGCATATAAAATTCACACTATTGAATGTCCGAAAAAATCTGAAATAATTTTTTTTTTCCTGGTGATAATGGAACATTATCGAAAGGTTTTCCGATCGATTCGTTTTTCTAACTTTTATTGATAAACTTCATTTAAATAACTAAAATTCAATCAATTTTAGTTGAGATCTAGAACAATTCTGAAGATATCTTTGTTACCTTTATTTTTTCTTGTTTTTTAAAAAAACTCTACTGAAGAGCAAAAGTACCACCACGTTCTTTTAGTAGATAAGAAAAATATTTGTATCAAACTATTACAAATATGCAAAAATTGAAGTGAAAGAATTATTTTGAATATATTTTATATTATTTTCAAACAGAATATACGCAGTTTCAAAATAACTGATATATATTTCATTAACTTACTCAAAAGCGTTTAACTTTTTACTATTGCATTCAAATTACTTAGGTACTGAAAAAAACCATTTGCTGGTAACCATAGAAACACATACAAAACCTATGGTTAACAACTGAAATAACCAGTGGTTACAAATAACCAGAGCTGAAAAGACTGGCCCTAAATCTGTTAAAGATAACTCCTTAATTCAAAATTATCATTCAATCATTCAATCAATCAATTCTGTAGTTTATATTCTCAATAGTATTAAATACACAGCTGATGATTTTTAACATAGTATCAAGATAATAAAACATCAGCAATGTATTAATTTTATTGTAGTTACACACAAAATTATATCTCAAAATTTATAAAGTATTTGTATCATTAAAGAGGGGTAATCTTCAAAAAATGATATGAAATAACGACATCGTAACCTTTCATCTTTTTAAACAAAGTAAAATACCGTGCATAAATTATTTTTGTAAAATAACTTCATTAAATGTAAAACACCAGCAATCTTATTAATATGTATTCTACAAATCAGTCATTAAATTGATTTCTTTAAGTTTTACTGTCTTCAGTATAATAAAATGACTTACTTTTTACTATTTTGACTGAAAATGCACAGTGGCGCCTTTTAAATGATGTCGTTTTAGATCAAAAATATTACCTTTGTGTTGAATATTGGATCAAAGATAAAGAATTTAAATATTCTTCTTTTCCACATTAGCGAGGCATCAAAGTGATAGCTTTTTGATCAGACTAGTTTTATACAATTTGTAATTGAATTCGTCCCCTTATTTGAATTATTTATGTATCAGTTTGACTGATTTTGACTTAATAACATTCTTGATTCTCTATAATCATAATGGGACTGCTGAGTAGAAACCTATGTATTGATGTTCGTTATTTGTATTAAGCTATTAGCATATTAAACTGGTAAAGTTATTTTTTTTTTCTAGATCAGTTACAAAGAAGATTTTTATAATATTTTTGTTCACAAATATTAACATTCCTGGACACATGATATCTTATAATGGTATACCTTGTATAAATAGATTTTATTCATCAGAAAATTAACAGAATAGTGATTGATAAGCATTTCAACTAAACAAAGCGTTTTACTTTACAAAATTACTTGTTCTATACTAATTACCACACATTCTGAATGGAAAAGTATTTACCGGAATTGGCAACAATAAATAAGGCACATTAATGACATTAGCTAAAGTGTATGTGGTACATCATATTTAAACCCTTGTTTTAATCTATGAGTGCCTTTTAAATATTCCTCCACATTTGCATAACATATAGTAATGTTCTTTATTTTACAAGGGATGTAATGCAATGTCCAAAAAACTATTTCAAAAGAATTTACCATGTTTTAAGGGTTGAAATATGTTGAATATAAAATGTGAATCAGTGCTCTTCTCTAACAAATTCGAAATTTCATACTCTCTTAGTATTATTTTTTCAGGATGCTTACTAATAGGGTACGAAATTTCAACGAACATTTTAACATGCAACTCACTTACAGAAATACATTTTGTTTTTGAAAGAAGAAACCATTAGATTAATAAGTGACATTTGTCAACCCCAGGTCAGTCACTTGGTGTGGATTGAAAACGGAATAGAAGTCTTTTGAACTGTCTTCGATAAAGGCGTTACTGATATGTCAGTTATAATGCAGACAAAATGCTCTGCTTTTAAGAACAAGCGACTATAAATTTATTACTTTTTTTCAATCCTCCTTCTCCTTGTCAAATCCCCTTAAGTATAATTCAATTGATATGTATAGTACCAAATGGTATTTTTTTTCTTAAAATATACGTATGGTTTTATAAGAATTTTTCGAAGCTTTTGGTTCTTTTAAAAAAAAAAGGATCAGGAGGCAAGATTTAACGTTTTCGTTTGCAAAGACTTGCTTAACATTTTTGAAAATCGTTCGCCAAAACAAAAAAGTTGGTCCATTTTTTTCTTATAGAAACTGTCCCCTAAACAGAACTGCTTTTAATTTATGAAAAGTTAATTGATGGGCCCTTGTGAGAACTATCGAATTCGAATCATTAAACTCAATGTAATTGATTTAAATTTTTAAACCCGAACATTCCAAATAAAATCGTTTTTTTGTAGGCCATCTTATAACAAACCATACCGATACCGATACCTTTAAATTTTTTATTCCAGGAAACATTAAATTTAAAAGGTTTTCTCTTTAAAAAGTTAAATCCTTCTATAAAAGGTTAAAAGTTATCTTCATCAGAAAAAAAAACGCAAAAATGAATAAAATCCGAAATTATTAAAGATAAGGTATACACTGTGCTAGTAGGTCTGCATTCAGATATAATAAAATTAATTAAAAAGTCAATTAAACTACATACAACATAACTGCAACAATACTGCAAAAGTTTGCTCGTGTGAATGGCAAAAAAGTGTTTCCTTTAAAACAAAAAGCGTCATACCCGGAATTTCACTTTAATTGCTCAACAGAAAATAAAAAACCCACATAGGTATTTTCGATGCTGTCCGAGTCCGATGATAGATCAAAGCCAAGAAACAGAAGTAAAAAAAAAAAACACCACCGACAAACAGCCAGCTTGTGTAATTAATTGTTCGTTAAACTTTTTCATTTAACCTTTCAGTTTTGCCTTTTTTATTTTTATTACACCTGTGGGAATCGCCTGGAATAATCAGCAATACAATGCATCTGTATAAACGGTTATAAGATGATTGTTATATTAGTAAAACAACCTTTACATATGAGTACAGACTAAAAGGGGCAAAACATAAACACATTCTCATCCTCGGTAGAAAGGAAAAATAACTTAATAAAAACAAAGCCAACATTGTTCTGTATATATATAATTAAAAGTTGCTTCGTCGCGCAGTGACCTACAAACGAAAGCCCAATAACAGAATCCAAAGCAAACTTTACCTTTTTATGTGGCTGAAGAAATTTGCCCTGGGTTATTTGGCTCAGAGTTTCCTACTACCGTACAACGCAAATACCAAGTTATAGTGTGGATACGAGTATAGTGTTCAAAATATCATGTTTTGACATCGGTAATTAATCAATCAATGATGGCAATTGGGCGCCAGGCCAAGTAAGACAAGTTCCGCAAGTTTATGTAACATTAATGTGTACAAACCTTAAAATATTTTTTTTAGTAACAAACGCGCCTCAGGCTGAGGGTTCGTTTTGAATTTGACTAAACTTTGCGTGGGATTTTTGGCAGTGTAATCATTACTGGGCGTAATTCATAGTCTTTGAGGTTTTTTTTTTTGTTTTAAAAAATTTACCCAAAAAAGGAAGGAAACGCTACAAAAACTTTGCCCATCCAAATAAATTCGGGACTATACTAAGCGAGTTAAATTACTTTTCGTCCTACGCGTTCTCTTACCTATATATATTGTTTAGGTTAAAACAATGCGGTTTATGTTTCGGGGACCCAATCATCAAATGGGAAACACCAGCAAGCAATAAAGGCTTCAAAGGTTGTATTATGTTGTGAGATTATTTATTTGATACTTAACAAGGTGTGAATTAACAAATTATTATGGAGCTTTCTACAGCACAATTGTTCCTTGTAAATAGAGATTAAATCAATTAAAAAAGTATTATACCATTTTTTTTGCTTTTGGATGTTTTTTGTTCGATATACCAGATGGGGAAAAAGGGTTTTGTGTAAGACTTATTGTTGGGTGCTTTGTGAAGAAAAAATAAGTAAATTTTTTTTTGTTGTTGTTGAAAAATGTTGCTTTCGGATTAAGTATAAAGCTTAAAATACGAACAAATAAAGGATGTTAACGGATGTGGGTAGTGACAAGTTGCTTTGTTTATACAAAATAAGGTTTAAGTAGCGAAAACAATCAGTAAAAGGAAAAAAAGGATTCGAAGAAGCTAAAATATTTCATTGAATAAAGAAGTATTTCTTTGTTCTTGAGTTGGGAGTAGGTATTGTGGGTAGTTTGTTTTTTGAATAAAATATTTTTATTGATGAAAAGGCTAAGTTTTTTGCAGCTACATTTATCCGTACACCTTTTAAATTTGAATTTTACTTCGGACTTGCTTATCTAATTCAATTCTGGTATTAACGATTAGAAAACATTGACATCCATATGTCATAAACCCATACGATCTTAATTCTGATAACGCTGTGTACAAGAATATACATTTGATATTATATACAAAGAACATTTCACCTAGTCTTAAAGATCGTGGTAACTTAACCAAATTGCTTTCTATGTTTGTAGATGATATTTACAAAAAAAACCTGCTGTCGTTGATTATAGTCAAGATTTGCAACTCCTGGTTATTTCGCGCGAAAAGTTTTTACCTCACTTAAATGTGATTTCTTACTCTGTCTTCTTCTTCTTCTTCTTCTTTTTCGGCGATGAATATTTGGATATTTTTCAGCAGTATACATCCAGATGTTTACACTTTACGGTTTTAAAACTTTACATTTGGGTTCCATTTATTCTAAAAATTCACTATTAGGGATCTTTTCTAATTTTTTAATTTAAGTGACTGCAGTGAACACATTTTACCGTACCGCCTGTTGGTTCAGACCCTAGTCCACCCCGGACTGTAGCGCCACCTTAAGTAAGTAAGTAAGTAAGTAAGTAAGTGAACACATTTAAGACCCCTGTCCGATTTCGTATTCAGTAATTATGCTAAAAGTATTTCAGAACTTATTATTGATAGATCCACATATGAGGTAAACATTTGTTAAGAGAGTTATAATAGATATCTTAGTTTCGTAGAGCGCTTGGCCATTAAACATTTCATCGAAAATGTTAGGTGCACTCTTTAAATATGCCTCCAGCTGAATCTACGTAGGTACCTATCCATCCAATTCATTAAACTCATCACACTTATCTATATTTTTAGTTAAGATCTGGTCGGTGATATAAGATGTCAAATAATGAAACGAAGCATGCTTATTTGCTTATACATGCTTATTTGCATCTTTATTCAATATTTCAATGACAAGCCCAAATAGAATAAAGGTTCTTTTTTCATATTATTAATTTTTCTAGATACTTCAAGGCATTTTAATGGAAGAAAAGTATCTTTAATATGAGCATTTGCCAAATTACAGTATAAATTGCACGAGACAAGTGTTTAATTGCAACATTGAAAGTAGTAAGTTCGAACCCCAGAACTTCGGGTTTGGGCTTCTATTGAACTTTACACTTTTGGTTATCTAAATCTATAAAACTGCATGCATGTATATGCCTCTCCCCTACATACTTCGACATACTGAAACCCCTTTTTGATAATTTTTCCGGAAAACTCAGGATCTAGTACTAACTCCTAAAAAATTCATAAGACTTCAATTTCATATAGCTATCTCCGCAACCGCAGTTATTTGTCCGGCTGGTATTAAACAATTATCATCAACTTAATTAATTATGCAAAAGAATTGTTTTCAATTTTTCATTTTCAGCACAACACAGGTGTCAGTAGAAATATTTTACCTTATGGGCAAATTTGGTAACAAAACTTGAAAAAAAAATTTACTGATAAATTATGTTTAATCAATTTACGATCTTTTTTATAAGAACTCAAATGAAATTAAAACCTATCTATACATAACTAAAATCCAATTAACATCATGTAGGTAATACAGAAGAAAAAAAAAAAGTACTATACAAAGTTTTAAGGAAGCTTCACTATCAGTTTAAAGAACATTATTTTTTTTTAGAAAATCTTCTAACTCTATGTTAACATAAAAAGACATAAGATAAAATAAAATTAGTTCATTTTTCTTCGATTTTATTAACTTAAATCGATCGAAGTATCAACATCATCCCAACTTCCCCTATATCACCATATAATCTGTTCACGCCTCTGTGATTCTCTTTTAAAATCAAGATTTCTGTTGACGATAGTTAAATGAGGTAATTAAAATGTTATAATTAAACAAATTAAAAAAGTCCATTAGAGTTATAAAAACTAAAACTATATGCATCCGTTTATAAGCCAATTCGTACAGGGAAATATATATATTGTATGTTATCCAACCATTCTCCATAGGAAAATGCTTTCTGAAGAACAAGTTTTTTTTTTGTTGATATCCATGCTATAAAAACTGCATCCGATTTCATTCAACCATCTATAAATTTTCTCAAATTGATCTGACCTAAACAAGTATTTCTAGACTATTAATTTTCTATACAACATGTAGATACAAACGGTGTATCTACAGATGTTAAATTTCGTTATCGTTTGCTCTGATATTTTGAAGATTGCTGAGAGGTTAAGATTTTGTTTGAAAACAAGTGAACACAAATGGGTGCGCGTTCGATAAGTTAGACATTAATATGAGCAATGCTTCAGATGTTTTCGGCCAAACCCCCATGAACTTTGGTAATTAAGCTTTGAATTTGGTGGCCGAAATCAAGTGGAAACTGCAGGTGGAGTTGGATTTAATTTTTCGGTGTGATTTTTTTTTTTTCATAAAATAAAATAAAATTATTTTGTTGTTAATTGTATGACACCATGTAATACTGAGATTACGTCGCGTCGATTATTATGGTTGATTATTAAATTAACGCTTAGACTTTCGCGGCGCCGTAGTTTATTTATTTTTTGTTACAAAACCACTTTAATTAATTCAGAATTATTAGAGAAGAATGTGTCGATATAATGTGCGCGAGTTAATTTAGTTGTTCTTTGTTAGTAGACATGGACGTAAATGTTTGATCTCATGGAGGCGTAAAAGTTGAGATAAAATCTCTTTGACTGAATATACCAGTCACAATAACTTGGTACAAGCAAGTACGTACATTGTTTAAAATCAAATTAAATATTAAAGCGTCAAGTTCCACACAATGTCGAGCTGTCAGTACCTTAATATTTTTCAATCATATCCAAAGAAGGATAAGTCAAGGCTGGTATGTACAAAATGTCTACATATTCTTGTGTTTTTTTCTTGCTTTGATGGTTTGGAGTCTCTAATCTGCTTTTCTCGGTATGTTGATGTTGGAGGGATTATGTCATGAAATATTGTAGTTTTATTGTAGTTTCTTAAATATGTTTATAACGCTGTCAGACACTTCCGAAAAGTTTCTCTGTTTCCCATTCGCGACGGTATACATGTAATGTTTTACATTTGACACCAGAATAAAGCTAAGGGTTTGTTGTTGTGGAAATTGAAAAATGTCACGTGAATGACAAAATTTGAAAGAAGAAACATATGTGAAATATTTCAAAAATATTTTTTCAACCGTCCACAACAAAAATATTATTTCTGAAATTTTTCAAAACATATGGAAGACATTACAGAAACGTTTTTTTAAGTAATTAAACTTTCTGAAATGTTGCAAAAACAGAGGGGAAATATTTCCGAAATATTTGAGAAATGTTTCTATCTGGACGCATCCCCTAGAAATTTGAAAAGCATTGAGGTTAAATATATTAAGTACTAAACATCTCATAAAATCAAAAAAGATGTCCTTTGATTTCTCAATATGAGTTGTTCAAACTCATGTTGAGAAATCATATTTTTCGGGTTAATAGAATAACAAATTTAAAATCTTTGCGATGTCCTTTCGATGTAATAATTATTTCCAGTTTCAAATCTTACCTAAAAAAGGGTAATAAAACGGAACCTTGAGGCACAACAACCAAATTTTAATATACAAATTTGTACGAATTTTTAAAACTTTCAATAAAAAAATTATTTAGTTATCTATGCTAAGTAAGAAAAATTGATGATTTCAAGTACTTTGTTTTCGGTTCAGAATAATAAAAATATGTATGGTGTTCATTTGCTTTTTTCTTTTTCTATTATACAGAACAATATTATATTGGTTAATAATCGATGAACTATCTTTAATAACTCAATGCTGTTGCATACAATATATTTGATTTGTAATATAACGTTTATTAACTGATTGGAGTTTTAAACCTTTTTATGTTCCACACATATTGCTATAAGCTATTAATATCATATCTACACGAACTATGAGTACTTTCAATTATCGATTCCATAAAAGTTATAAAAGTTTAATTCGACTACACAATCCTACTCTTTAGAACTTGACAAAATATTTCAATCTATGTATAAAGTAGTCAAGGGCTTTTTCTAAAAAAAACTCCCAACAAAATATTACAAAATTATATTATTTTATTCCTGCGAATTAAATATTTATTATATGTGACGACAATTGAGTTTTGTCTTCACAATGATAAAACTCATTTTTAGACAACAAAAATAAACGAAATGGATTATAAATTATATATAAAGTTGGAGATAATAAAATTGTGTGCATGTAACACGTGCGTGTATCTCCTAAATTGATTATAGATTCCTTCCATTACTCATACTCACTAAAAAATATTTAGAATAGAAAATTCAATTTTACGTGGAACCGTATTTAAATAAAAAAATATTTATATACGTTTAAAAAATAAAAACAAAACAACAATATAAAAAAAAAACATTGATTAAGCATTTTTGTTTTTGTTTTGAAAAAATATGCGTAACTCAGCTCAAAACTAATAAAAGTATCTATATACATATCTGCATATATTTAATCTGGCGTTCGATTTAAACTTTGAATAATTTTAATAAATCATAAAACCTTGAATATTTAATATTTGAATCAGTGATTCCTTCTATGGATATACTTTTTTCGCGCCACTTAACTATACCAGAATTTATAATATATTTCTAAACAAATAAAACATGAGTTTTATATTGAAATTCCTGTGCTTTAAGGTTTTAAAAAGAAAAAAAAAAGAAAAATTTATTTTAAAAATGATTCAGACATGATAAATGGTTATTTCGTTGACAGCGCCCCCGCAAAATTAATATACAATATATGCACTTCCACGTCTATTTTTTAATGTCCACTTAAGAATTGATTAAATGTCGAAAATAAATATTTTATCTTTATTGGATTTCAATTTAAAAAAAAAACCCAAAATTTAAATTCAAAATACTCGTATTTATAATAAAAGCATACTTATTTCCTTTATTCATGATTATGGCTAAATTGAGATTTTATAAGGTTTAGCCACAAAGCATGCGATGGTATGTGTAACACATTTAGAGACTGCACATTCAAAAAAGATGTCTATAAAAATGTTGTAAAATTAGAAAATACTCAAATGAAAATAAAGGGCAACACGCACATGCTATGTTTCAAAAAAAAAAAAAAAAAACATAAAGACCTTCATGTCAATAAAAAGAAGATATTCTGAATGGAGTATTTTTCGTTTAGACTGTTCATAAAAAATGAACTCATTCTCATATTAATGGGAAAAGCTTTAAATGGATCCTTTTGGGTTAACTTGATATTGTTAAGTGATAATTAACATTGGATGGATGACGATACAGTATATTTTGGGTGGGATGAGAATGGAACAACTTGTTCAGATATACCTAAGTAGATAGATAATTTAGAAAACATTATCTCTCAGCCAGTGGTTTACAAAGTGAATTTCATTATATATGCTTGAACAATGTTTCAAAATATTGAAAACTTAAATCTTAAAGTGGATGCTGTGTTACCCCAATTTTTTAAGTAAAGTTGATATTTGACAGAACATGTAGTAATACAGAAGCATCCTAAGATTGTGTATGTTTGGACTGTTTTTTAGTTGAAAGGTCGTCATTATTGTTTCATTTTTATCGAAAACGGGAGAAGCCAATAGATTCTTTCCGCTTCTACTGTACTGTAGCTTGCGACAATGGGTCAAACGTTGGGCGCCAATTTTGTGAACTTGGACTTACAGCAGAAACGGCCCCACCGGCCGCACACTTAGTGTTACGTGGCTATGCTCGACTAAGTACCCTTGGTAAGTTTACTTTGGATAAATTCAATGTTACCTTGTTTAATAAAATTAATTCCTCCTTTTTATCGACTGTAAAATCCTTTTTTGAGCTAAAAAAAAATTGCATTACGTTGTCGAAATATACACTCTATTATACTAAAATCTCTTTTAATTATATGAAACATTCGCGTTTTAGTGCAAATAAATTTAAAAGCGGTTTTTCATTAGGTGTCCAAATTTCTCAAAAATAAAGTTTCTCATGAACTACTTCCATAAAAATCAAATTTAGTGCGAATCTTAAGATTTAATTATTTACAAAATTCTTAACACAATAAAATTTAACCATCACCATTGCCATTTTTATTCTCACCATCTAAATGCGGGCCTATTCAACGAAATAATCAAGCTCATGGCAATAATAATATTGTTACGCACTGACGCCCCTGCCGGAAATCCTTTTGACGGAAGTCGATTCAAAGGCAGCAGGTCCAGATTGTTACAAAATAAGAAAATTATATTCAAAATTACAACAATGAACTTTCAATTGTGTTCGAAATTTTAATTTTTATGGATTCTCCTATCAATTTGATTTTATTTATATTTTTTATTATATACGTCTTCCTCTTGGTTTCCCTTCGTATCCAATCTGGTTCAACTTTTATTTTTTTTATTATTCCATCAACATTATTATTTATGTCTTTCAAACGAATAAATTATATCGCATTTAAAATCATGAAAAATGGCAAACTCCAAACCAACAAAACAAAGTTGTGTAGTTTACATTGGGCCTAAAGACGTTAGACGCCACTCTATGCTGTGTCACCTTGCTTAGAGTGGACCAGGGCGACGACGACAAAGGCGACGGACGGCTTCACTTGCTGCTTGAAAAACTGGTACTAAGTCTTGGATCTAATGATAGAGTCGACATGATGCGTAGGCGTATGTTTTTAATTTCAATTGGAATCATTTGATTTCAACATTAAAATGGTATAGAAAATCCACTGTCAAATGGCCTTTTAGTGAGGTGGAGAACGTGTTCCAAGTTTATAAAAGATGTGGCAACAGCAAGTGCTCTCCATCTGTATACAACACAACGCAACGACAGAATATTATATTGAAGGGTCATAAAAATCAATGTTGGCTCACTCACCATCGCCATTGGTATCGCCATTCAATTTCATCAGAGATTAGGAGTGGGTAATTGGTAACACATTTAATCATTTCACGCAAGAAGACGATAGTAGGTGCCTTCTATTTTTTTTTTCTTTCCCATCTAGATAGTTGTTGGCTTCTGATTTTTTCTGATTCCCATGAAAAAGAGCACAACACCGCACACAACAGAATACATGAAGAAACACTATGGCATCAACTTGGACTGCCAACTGCTGTATCAAGTGGCTGCAAATGCACATTTAACCTTTTACTGCAATTCAATGGCGGTGCCATAACGTTGGGTACACTCCTAGAGTTAGAAACTATAGCGAGACACCCATATACCGGTGTTTACTGCGCCTCGAAACAAATTCAATTCGATGTCACATGTGACTGTGTTCTGTATTATTTTTGGAAAACTTTAGTATGATACATATACACGATGGGTGCTGCACTTAGAGGCTATCGATCGAATATGTGCTCGCCTTAAAAATTGTAAATTTGAGCTAGATTTTGGTGGGCAATAAAGTAAGTTTTTCATTTAGCCATATGTATATACAACTGGCAAACTCATTATATGAATCTGCAAGTGCTGCAGTTTTATCTATTTTATACATTTTTTTTTTATTCTGGTTCATGTATATATAGGGTGTTCCGTTAATGTTGATTTTATGGCAAAAATAAATAACTCGCTGTGTGTGTTTTTAACTATAAAACTATGGATTAAAAGATTATTTGCAATTTACGCCTTTCGGCTTTTCATATTTTATATCCTAACAATAAAAATTATGATATCCATGTTTGGTATAGTATAAAAAAAAGAGTTCAAATTAAATTGGTTTAATTTTAAAATAAATAACCACTAAAAAATCCGTTTTATTAATTTTAATTCCTTGACACAGATGTGTATGTATAATACTATACATGAGTACAAAGTTAATTGGATATTTTCCATTGATTTTTAATAAGGAATATTTTTTTTATTATGTAACTGTAAAAACTTCCTACAATAAAATTAATAATAATAATATTTAACAACTATTTTCCTATTAAAACACACAAGTGTTTCACAACACTTTTGTTAGAAGAAATAGAGAGGAACTAAATTATTGCTGATCAGAGAATAAGGTATCCATATATGCACTTGCTTCACAAGATGGATGACATAAGCAATTTCCGATCGATAAACTTTATAAGGAACTTCTACGAAATGTGTTCATTAACGTATGCAAAGATACAAGTCAATATTAATGACAAGCAGGATTTTGATTAGGATTTTCAACTGAAGGTATAGATTTGAATTAATTTCAACTATACCAATTAAACAAAACTTTAAATGAATGCTATTCTTAATCTGAATCAAGGTGTAAACGAATATGTATATGATTATTATTTCACATAAAACATTATCTTACCCCGCATGAAGTGCATTCAGGTGAGACTAGAAGATATATATGCTTAGATAAATGTTAATATACAAACGTGGGAATTCATCATGTCATATGTAGCAACCATCCACTAGTTGATTTAGATTTAGATTTATCATTATCGCTTATAAAGACTTTGGAATTAAACAATGTTGACCAAAGTACAGACTAAAATAGTTTTTTTGACTGCCAAATATACAATATTTAAAATTTATTTTGTACTCATATTCGTTTTGCCAGTTTTTTTTGTAGGAATTTCATAGTATTTGGGTGCTTCTTTACTTTTACATTTTTGTTAAATTAAATTTTAATCGAATTTTCATAAAAATTAGGCATTTGTTTCGGGCGATTTTGCGTCTTTTCATAAGGAAAATCCCTCAAGATTCATTTTATTTGTTTCATAAAAAATTACAGTTATTTAATTTTTTTTATCTGCAAAGCCTTAAGGACGTGTCTGCAGAAGACTAGGTACAAAGATGTTTACTTTTTGATTCTTTAGTATATGATGAATAATTTTGAACAATTATTCATTCTTCAGTTTTGGGGTTTTGCTTTTGGCGACTTAAATAACTATTTTGGATGATATTCTTTAGTTTAGTTTACTTTAGAAGCATTTCAGCTTTTAGTCAATTGTTTAAATCAAGTAAATATATACGAACATTTTTATCTTTTTAAAACAATCGCCCTATGAGCTATTGAAATGAAGTGTTAGGATTTTTTATTAGTTTTTATTCCAATCGAAACCTTAATCTACAGGAACACTCTGCGGTATTGTTATTTGCAAGAATTTCTCTGAAAATTTCATTTAAATCGGTTCAACGATTTCGAAGTCTATTTTATACACAAAAACATAAAACCAGTTTAAAAAGTTTGTCAAAAATAAATATTACGCATATTTGCTTGTAGTTTCTATATAAGGCTTCTTAAATTTCCTCAATGTTATCAAAATCTGATAAGTTTCTCATAAGTCGTTTCAATTTTTTGACTTACACAATCAAAAGATTAAACACTCTGTAAAAATAAAACCAACATACAAAATTGCCAGATGAAAATTAAATACAAAACAAATTTCGCCTAAGGGCTTGCAACGTTTTCTTTACTTTATGGAAAGCCAGATCGAACAATTTAATGGCCTTTGGCAATTGCCTTTCTCTATTAAAAAAATTAAAAGATTCAATTTCCTTGTATACTCTTTTCATCCCATCCTCGTTTATTGCAACAACAAAAAATAAAAAAAAACTTGGCAATATGGCTAGATTGGTATACAAGGACTTGTGGAATATTTTTTTTCTTAATTAGAGGATTTTCTTCGGCAGGTTTACGATACGAATTTATTTCAACCCCATGGAGAAGACAATAAGTTAAAGCCAGTGAACCCAGGTATACCTACGACTATACGTACGTACGTGTAAGGCATTTCTTAGAGAGAGAATGATGATACACGATTCTGTGTGGGAAATGGGAGTACACCCAGATGGGTATAAGCCAGCAATAAATAAAATGTACCTAATGCTGGATTTATCTGAAGAATTAAAATATTATAGATGTTCATGGGGAATGTTTTTTTTAGCATTTTTATTGTGTTACCATGCCAGGAAAGCTTCGCATAAAAAAATGTAACAAAAAAAAAAGAACATATGCTTTTATAGTCTTTGTCGAAAATAATCTAAATATTAAGTGTCTACAACATAACTATGTTTATTTAAAGCTTAAAAAGTTCAAAAACTCTTGTGTTAAACCCGTTTTCATCTTATGTCATAAATGGAGACCTCCTTAATCTGTCAAAGTATATGAAAGGTGATTTATATGACCAAATTAGCTAGTAAAGTCCCATATTCCCACTGAATTTTCTTCAAAAAGAAAAAAAAAAAACATACATAAATAATATGACTCCGAAACACACGCCAGTGATATAATCCTCTACAAAGTAAATTCCACCTACATATATATTTTACGGGTTTGTTAAGAATGTTACCTTTCAGAGGAAGCAAACTACGGCGGATGTTACAAAGTCAGCAATCAAAAGAGATTTCAACAGGATTACCTTTGTATGAAGACAAAAATATACATTTTCCACGGAAAAAAAATTTATTCACTCTATGTGACTAAGGACATATCCAACGTTACTACTTAATCAAAAGTGTGTCGCTTCTTTTGAGGGATTTAAAACCCTAGTAAAATAAAAAAGAAATAATTAGACTTAATTTTTTTTTCTAAAGTTTACAGTATTGGAGGTGAGAAAATAAACGAAACATATTTGTACAAAAGAAAATTCTAGATGTAGTTATAAGGTACCGAGATTAAGTATTGTAATTTTTAATTTTGTTTTTAAATCTTCTATCCCCTAAAACTATCGATGTTTCATTTACATACGTCCTTTTACATCGAGGCCATTTAAACAATGATAAGCTTATAAGCTACTAAAGAATAATTTGGAAAGCCAAGATCCTTAATGAACGACTTTCGTATAGCTAAATGTCAACTCCAATTTAATTTTCCTTTGTCAATGATCTCCTTTTAAAAATGGTCCGGAATTGGGTATTAATTTCTTTTTTTTTCTAAAAAAAAAGTGGGTGTGCCACAGGGCTCCGTTTTGTTTACTTGTATTTTTCTTTTTTTTCTTTTTATTAGTGAAATGCATTGGAAATAATCAGTTGGTAGGAGTTTGATGTTATATACTATAAAACTCAACAATACTGTCTATTGGTATGTACCTACTTCCATCAAAGAATCTGAACAACATTCTATTGTGAGTATGGTCACTTTTATGGAATGAACAGTTGTTTCCCGTCGCCAAAAAAGCAATTAAAAGCTAATTTTTTTTTATCAAGATGCAAGCATTAAATACCAAGATTCCTTCTTAAGCCGTACAATACCAATATAGTAAAATTTGCTCTGCAATGACATCGGTATTCCCTTCTAATCCCTATTCAAATTTTTCTAATCGCTCTGGTAAGGTGTGAGTCATAAATGCACTGCAATCATAAGACAAGTGGAAAAGGATATTCTTTCGATGAAAAATGAACTACAAGAAAATACCTCTTACCATGAAAAAGTATGTAATCTCTAAACCGGTAGGAGCGACTAATATACGAACAGATTTGAGATTGTGTTCATTTTGTACCAACAAATGTGTACAGAACTGGATCACTTTGACCATATAACTTCTCACATAGTGCATAATTTTCTACAAAACCAAACCAGGTACTCGTTTCTACTATCATGGGTTTGTAATTCATTGATCTATCTTATTGAAATAAGTGTCAATTTGGTTGCTTCGATGGTATAAATTTAAAATCCGATTAGCTGCATCCGGAAAGTAGAAAAAAAAGTAAACATTTGACAGCATTTACCATATTGAAGTCGACTATCCATATCTCTATTATTTTTCTACGGAACAAATTCAACACACCCTATATCGAGAGTATGGTAAAATGTTAATGTATGTAGTTGTCTGGTAAAGTAACAACTTTTGTTTATGGCTCACAGATCTCCAACTCAGTTATTGTTTTTGCACATATTGCCATCGGAATCCGCTGCCGCCACCGATCATCTCAATTGAATCTATTGGCCGTGTAGAGCGCTAGAAACTGGAAAAAGCAGACCGAAGTGGGCTTACCAGTTTGTAATCGCCCTGGCCATGTTGGGTAATCGTACGGCGCCGGCGCGTACAAAATACAAATCCAACATTCAGGTCATTTTCAAATCGATGAAAAACAACTCTCGCACATGAGGATTGGGACATCTCAAGGTGTTGTTCGCTGAATAAGCCTCTCTCATATGAACGACTTAAAATTAGCATTTTTCTTTTTCAAGATACTTGTATGTATCTATATAGATGGGTATAGTATGTATATTATAGAACGTAAAAAGTTGCAATTTAAGTATTTGTTTTATACCTAGATACTTATAATTTTTTACCACAAGGAAAGTTTCATCCAATCGATGATATATAGGTACGTTACACCTAAAATGGGTGTCTTCGCGGTCGCCCTGTTTTAAAAAAAATCGACTTCTTGTCACATTCCTCATATTATAAGTATTTTAAATGAAAGAAGAAACCACACAAAAATAATTCCAAGAAGCTTGTGGTGAATGAATTATTTTTTTCAATGCCACAAACTTCTTCTCAAATGTCGCACTTAAGTATCTTCCACGATGTCGATGTATCCAGACAGGAGTAAGGGTATCCGGTCTCCATCGCACCCTGTAATGTCAATGGATGACTGTGAATATCAAATATAAATTAACGTGTGCTGTTTGAATTGGCTAAAACAAAAGCATTCCTTCAGGGACTCTTCCAGCAGAGAGGAAACTGTGCTAAAAAAACCGCTACCGCTAACCGACATTGTTGACAAGGAAGCCCCTAGACTCCTTATAAAGTACACAGCCTCCGAATGCAGTTGAATATGTCAGTATCGGTGTCGACTGTATAGTATAGAAGTGGCGATGGCGACGACGACGCTGTTGTCGATGATGCTGGCTCCTCTAGCTGCTGAGCTGGGTGATGATGAGGATGGCTTCCAAAACCAAAATGCTGATGTAGATCTATTTATTAAGCACATATTTATGCTCGTACACAATTTTGTATACATTTTGGTGAAGAACACTTTCATATGCTTTTGTGTGTGCTATGCATATGTGCATCATGCACCGACCACCACAATGTTGATTTTCTGCATAATATGCAAAATTATGAAAAAGCCCCTACTATATACACTTTGCCTTTCAAAAGGACAGCAATGGCAGGCGAGAGCAGGGAAGTTATACAAATTCGCATTACTTTTTAAAAAGATTCAAATTGGCTCAATAACTTTAAGGTGTTTTATTTACAATGCTTGTTTTTTGATCTTGATTTTAATTTTTTAGTTATCTAAGAAAATTCAATTTCACAGCTGACAGGAAGTTTGTGTTTGGTCCAAAATAAGACAAATTTCTATTTGAATTTGTACCAATAGAATGATAACTATTTTTGCTGCTTAATATTCTGGTCCACTGACTGTTCTTCTTAGTTAATAACAGAAAGTTGACGTCATGATATCAGAGAAAATTATCTTATCTTTTACTTATAATGCGGCAAAACTCATTTACAATTCTCACAATATCTTTGAAATTTTCTAACAGTCATATTAATATTTAACAAATTTTATCTGTTTTAAGGATAATAATTCCTATCCCATCTTCTTCCAATTTATTTAATTATAGGGTCTAAAGTCACATACATTCTATGAATTCTAAAATCCAAACCACTTTTGATTTTGCATGATGATTGATCAAACAGATTGATGGCATTTTTAATACATTTCCAATGCAAAAAAGGAGACCAAAGATTTTTTCACTATGTAATTGAAAACCTGGTATTAACAAAGTGAATTTAATGTCAAAATGATTGAGCTAGTAGGGAACACGGTCAATCTACACTTACATGAAATTTGATTTCAAATTATGGACTGGTGGAAAGTTCGCTTAAACAAAAACGATTTTATAACATCTCTGTTGCATAGCATATGACGCTGCTCACTTATACATTCGGCTTTAATTTATATATAGTTTATACAAAACACAACAGCAGGGTATAGAAGAGTAAAATTGAAAGAGAGCCCAGCGGGAGGAACTGCATTAAATTTGGTTCTAATGTGGTTCATTGGGTTCACCTATCATCCCCAGAATTCCTTCTTATACAAATCTTCTTCACAAAAAGGTAGATTTTCTTGCATAAGTGGTGAAGTGAAAATATGTAAATGAATTGACTGCAGCAACCAACGTTGTCTTTTAACCGAAAATTTGAATTTATAAACACAAACCGCACGCAGAGAAAATGTACGCATTGGACTGTCATCTCCGGAGGTTAGTACCACACTTGGATTTGAGTTCGAGATGAGATGATGCTTCTTTAGGGAAGATTTTTAGATCTTAAGCATTTTGTTTAATCAAAACAAACAAACAAACATAAAAGGTTATGTTTGAATTTGATTTGGTTCGAACATGTCAATATCAGTGTATCTACATGTATCTACATATAATGCATCGCTATAAAATTTAGTTTGTATCGTTCTTCGTATACACAATATAAACATTTATGACTTTCGGTATGGGAATTTTAATGTTAATATACAAAAGAACGACCATGTTGGATGGAAATGGAATTAATGTGTGGGGCACGCGGTAAATAATTTCTGTCCAGGTAATTGCTGCGCAATGAGATGACGAGTTTTCTATGGTTATTTTCTAGTCGGGTCTCTGGTGGTTGGTGGTAAAAAACTTTAAACGTTTTTCTTATGTGACTTTGGTTGGAGATTTTACAGAAAAATAAATTAAAATTGCACATATACATACATTCATGTGAGCCACTGCTAGGCAGATAATTACACACCTGAATGCATTTCCCACTTTTTTTTTTGTTGCTTCGAATTGAACCACTGATTGCTTGGCTTGAAAATCACCGCACATAAACACCTAAGAACAGGTGCTGACGGTAATGAGATGAGCTGCATTGGTCATTAGGCGAAATATTACAAACCAACTTTTCTGGCTGATGCAGTGGGAAAAAGAGTTACCGACTGACGTGACGGGGAATAACAAATATAAAATTGTTTTATTGTTATTATAATTATTTTTTTTTTGTTGGCTTCAGCATTAACGTCTTCGTATGGAAGTTCATCTTTTTTTTTATATTTAAAGAAGAGGCGCCACTGTCGGAATTAAGTTGGATCATAGTTTGGGCATGAGATGAGGTTTAGGGGAACAATAGATGTCTAATTATTGAAATTTGTCCAAACAATGTATACTTTAGTAATTGAGATGGTTTTGAAGTTTACAGTTTAATTTCTTTATAGAAGTTCCAAATGCAGAAGATATTTTGAAAATGGAAATTAAGTTAATGATGTTAACCGAGTGCTATGGATTATATTATATTATATGCGATGACACAATAGATCTCATTTAAGAAACAAAATTACTGAAGCTGGAATCGGCTTTTTATATATTTGAACGTAAATGCATCCATCTCTCAATACAAAAATGTTAATCCATGGTTATTTTTTCATCATAGCAAAGTTTACGAGTGAGGAACGTCTGAAGTTATTTGTTGGTAATAAATGTGTTTCAAGTGGGTTTCATGTTTCATGCCGGAGAAATGTGATATTAGACCGTAATTTCGTGCCCATAAAAATGCTCTTATGGAAATGCAATTTTTTTTATTTGTATGTTTCTCGTTCTTGAATATCCTGACTTAAATTTTGACACCGCTTTCAATTCCGTAATCATACACATCGTTTAAGGATATATTTTCATTAAAATAAGGAAATCAAAATTGTTATGTCCTCAGTGAAAAACACTGTTTTAAAATTATAGCCAATTATAAAATGCGATCTAAATTAAGACAAACCATTTCATAAAACCTCTTTAAAATTTAGCTTCGTCCCCAATAGGATATATAATGATAAAAAAAGCAACCAAGAACCCTTAAAAGCCACATCATTGATCATCAGTTGCAGAAGAGTCAGGAATAATAGAAAAACGAACATCAAAAGAAAAAGAATAAAAAGGACTTGATTTGCAGTCTCAATGAAGGAAAAACATATTATGCGGAAGTCATTCCAGCAAAGGATGACTATCTTGGTATAGCTTAACACACACAATTACTATAAATTGCCTTACTTGCTGTTTAGGCATTGAAGCTTATGCATTGTAAACATTTTCAATTTCCTGACAATGCCATAAGGATTTGAGTGCATCTAGAAATTCATAATAATCAATTATATTTTGTAGAAACTCTTTTACTGTAATTTGCTTCCACGAGTTTACTGCCTTCAATATTAATTAAAATAATTCTCAAAAATTCTTAGAATTATTCAATAGTTTGTTCTTTTGTTTCCATATTTTTCTATTGAAACAAAGAGTACCTATCTGTACAATGGTATTTTTCCCCTGAACTTTAATCCTTATAGAAAAATGGTGTTAGATGGAAAAACAAATCTACACACAAAAACAATAATTTCAAATGCTCGAGTGAATTTTTTAAAATCCTGAAAGGAAACGAATTCATTCGTAAATAGTCCTCAAGATTTTCTACAAAAAAAAAAGAAACTAAGGTAAACTATGCTAATTAAAATACTCGATTAGCTCATCCATCCAGTGAATGAATTCTAACGTCAAAACCCAAGAGGTTATACATTTCCCTAGTATTTTTGAAATAATATTTACGGAATGAAAGCTTATGAGAGAAAGTTATGCTCACACAACAACCATCATACATACGGATGCATTGCTTCATCGCTCGATACAATGCCCAGCAGCGTTTGGAAAAATTATTTTTTGATGAAATGAATAAATTAATTTTTGGTTTATTGTTCATGTGCAGCTTCTGTATAAATTGAGAGAAATTTCATTTGATACCTTAAGATGAAACTTGAATAAATATATTTCAAATAAAACAAATAAATCTTAAGGAAATCATTAAATTTCTATTAAAGGTTCAATTTGGAAATTGATATTAGATTAAGAGTTGTGATTTCTCAAGTGGATTCTTATTATGGTACAATGTGAGGTAACCATGTGAATAAATATTATTCAAATAGTATAGAAGATACATAATATGTAGATGCAAATTTATTTGTTTTATCTGTCACTAAACGTTTCCCTTTGGTATATCTATGGGCTTCCTTTAGCTGATCTCAACCCAAGTTTAAATTACTTGAAAATCTATATATAATTTAACTTATTTCAATAAATATGAATTCTTGTTTAGAAACTTAAATTCATTTGATTAAAAGGTTGAAGCAAATTGAAATAAAAGGGTATTTTCAATTGCAGGAGATTACGTAAGTACTGTAAATGTTGATACACCTCTTAAAATCTTTGAGAACAGGATCAAAGCAAATTATATCAGAATTTCATGTTTTGCATATTTTTGTCAATCTTACAGGACTATTCAATTATTTTTGTTACCGTTACCAGGTATCTTCACTAGAAAGATTTCATATAGATTACCGACTGTCACTTGTTATTCCATAGAATGTTAGATAGAATGCTATCAAACTCCATAGAATACTATCCTCTCCTCTATGCAGTTTCCATACCAATTTTTTATATTGAATACTATTTGCGAAAAAATACTCTGTTTTTTAAAATTTGTTTTAAAAATTCTGTAAATAGGTATGTTGTAAAACAGAAATAGTTTTAATAATACAAAAATGTGCGCACGCAGAATTGTCAAAACAATATTTTTGTAATGAAACATACATAATTTCAGTTGTGTTCGTATAAGCAGAATTTTTAATACAGAATTTAGCACAAACCGAATTCGAGTAAAGAATTTTTCGCAAACAGAATTTTGAATGCAGAATTTTGCACTTACAAAATTTTGACGTACAGAATTTTGGCATTTCTTCTCTGACCCGAAAGCAAGTCGAAAGTTAAAAACGCCGTCAGAATTTTTCACAGTTGAAATACTTAATTCATTGTACACTAAAAACTTTTACTAATCTTAGCCTAGTACGCAGTTGAAGTGAAGCGAAATTTTCCATCACCTGCAAAAACACAGACGAAATGTTAACGAAACGGTATCGGACAAAATTGTGTGTAGAGTTTCACCATTCCATTTGTAAAAGAAATCTGTTTCAAAAGACACAAATAAACAAATAAAATAAAAAGGAATTCATTTTATAATAATAATAACCACAAAAAAAAAAAACACGGACAAAAAAAAAAACGTCGAAATTCCGCGAGCAATTAATGTGCCGGCCAATTAAATTGTGTGCGAAAAAAGAGTGGAGAGTGGTGGAGAATTGAACTGTTATCTACCGTTTCACCTATATTCCGTCGTGGAACTGCGTGCCATAAAAAGAAAAGAAGAACGCAAAATTTCGTTTATGATTTCGCTGTGTAATTTTTGTATGTGATTTTTCGTTTCACATCAGCTGCGTACTAGGCTTTACTCGCAATAGTATGTAAGACAGTGAACACAACTTGTATCTATAATAACTTTTAAATAGTTTTTGTGCTCCATTAATTGTTCTTGCGAAGTTTGATATGAGCGCTGAATTTTGTACAAAGAGTGTGTATATCGGCTATCCTACTATTTTTTATAGAGTTTTCAATAAAAACTTATGATTTCCAAAACCGAAAGCGTATACATAATTTGTACTTAGAAATAGGGACTAGTGTTTTTTCGGAAAATTTTGAGTGGATCTACTAACAAAATTTGTGACTTGTTTTGAACTTTCAGTTAAGTACCGAGTTTTGATATTCTATGAATTTGTTTATGTCTTACCAACCAAAGACTTTATTGCATCTTTAGCTTTAATGTCTTTATAAAGAAAATAAAAAAACTGATTCCGATAAGTCAATAACGTATATTTATGATTTAATTACCCCTCCATAAAGCAATCAGATGTCGAAGATTTTTGTTTTTATGACAACTAATCTTTGGTTGAATTGCACTTCCTCGATGGTATTATTTCCTTCCACATCCGTATCCAGATTATGTACTTATGCATACCTATATATGCTAATGGCTTATATGTACATATAACATCTGAAGTCTTTTATTTTATTAACCTATCAAAATAACCTCCAAAATGTTGTTAATTTTTGAAAGTCCGTTGTGTAACTTAACACTGTTGTGGTCTTCAAGCATCCCTTACCAAAAAAATATCTTTTTTTGATTTACAAAGCCGAAAAAAAAAACAAACTGCAACTATTCAAAGGTAACAACATTAAAAAATATTAAAGGTAAAAAGGGGTAAAAATTATGCATACACAACACAACACATTGAGATGAAATCGAATAACGCCGAGGTATCAAATTATGAGATCAACAAGAAGCTAACGAACGGGTTTTAAGTATCATCATCATCCAAAGACCTTAGGCAGTCTGACAGCGCCTAGCAGGTAGGTAGATAACAGGTTACAGTCAAATGGCAACGCCAAACAAAAAAAAAAAACTATAATCAGAATGGACACAGGTCCACAATAACAACAACAAAATATAAAAAAAAAAAAATGAATCTTAAACCGAAGAAAGAAAAATAAAAAAAGCCGGCCGAATGTGTTGTGCCTTTAGAAAAAAAAAAACAAGAAAAATCCCATAAAAAAGAAATCCCAGCGACATAACCAAGAAAACACACAAAAATCTTTTACCATCATCCATCGAGAAGTTGGAGAACAGAGGATTGAGTACCCCTCTGCTAGCACACTAGCAGCAGCAGGACAGCAGGCATTAACCGAGATGTAGGGAGAGCTCTTCGATTTACTGGAATTAAATTACAGGACTGGAAACAGTGTCCAGTTCGATGATGATGATGATGACGACGGGATCCAGTATTACTGCATATCAGGCAGGCAGGAAGGAAAAAAAACTATTTTAATTTGCTTGTAGCCGAGCCGTGATTGGTCCATTGGTCCAGGTGGCCACACGCTCGTTTTCAATCTCTACATTTTGTAAGATTCGTTGTTCTTTCTTTGAGCTTGGTTTTGTTTTTTTCTCTCTTTCAAGACGCGCACGCACAACGAACATCCATCCATCTATAGGGGGAAGTAGGTATAATAAGCCGCGAAAACATTCGGAACCTGTTTCAATCTCCGATGAAGCTGGAGTCACAACAGCAGCCAACACCGTCGATCATTGTTGCTGCCTCTGCCACTACCGTCTCCATTGATTTCTGTGCAAGTGTGGAAGGGAAAAAGCGCCCTAAGTACCCGTTTCGACCGTTCTAGATATACTGGGCTCTGAACACGTACGTCCAACTATCAATCCATCGCCATAGCCATCGCATCGGATGTGGAGGATTCATTGCGTAGAACAGATTAATCAAATTGATTCCGCAGCTGGACAATGCTGCGCTAAGGCATTTAGCAATGCGAATAATGGATGCCACCGACCACCGCGTCACTTGCGTCGTACGCCTCTCTCGCCAATTCTTTGGACGTATGGACGACGACGATAATTACACAGTGCACCTGTTTGGCTGGAGTGGATGGATTTCTTGAAGTGATTTTCCCGCACTCGAGTGCAGATTTTTCTATCGATTGACGATGGCATAGTTATTTTTCTATTTGTTTGGATCTTGGATCTCCCACCTGCTCCATTAAAGTTCACACAAATAAATCTTCATTGGACTCTTCGTTGGCGTCGTATATCGCAGTTGTATAGTTTGATTCAGTTATTTGTAGAGAGGAGAATGGCCTTTACCTTAACAATCTAACAAAACAACCATCACAACTTCCCGATTTGACTGCTTTATGTAAACAGTGATGCCACTTTATTGGTATGTTACATATATCGAAAGCATTGAAATATTTTAATATGAAGTTCATATTATATTTGAGCTTTTATTCATTTTAAACAAAATTTGGGTTTTTATAAATTATAAAATATTTGACCTGGCGAAAAACAGGTTCCCCATTCGAAAACGCCAACAAATGTTCATAGTTCAATTTTAATATTAAAGACTTTTAAAAATCTTGCAGGCTTTTTGACTACGTTATTTTAAATATTTTAAATTCCCTTATTATATTCCCAAAAACAGGGTTGCCATTTCTTGATTTAAGTAAGTAAAAAAATTTTGTTTACAGACTGTTTGGTGAACAAGTTTTCGGTCTTTTTCTCTTGCATGGAAAAGTATCAAAAATACCCTTCCATCGATCTGTTCGATTAATCATATCATAATGCAAAGTTTAATTTTCGTCAATCAAATTTTAGAGAATGTATGTGACACATCCAGCTCTATTTTCACGATTGGATCAATCATTTGGTCGTGTAAAGGTTGCTTAAAAATATGCTTCTCATTTGTTAAAAATTAAGTAGACATTTATTTCCTAAAAGCGGTAACACTTACCATGTGGCTTGGCGCATGGTGTATGGGCTCTTCCTCTTCTTCAAACCATTTTCTGTGGGGGTGCAGAGCAATAGCTGCTGCGTTACATCTTAATGCAAACAATCGAATTGCTTGTTTATATTTATGACATCCTTGCGAAGAGAGGCAACAGTGAGATGAAAGAAATTCTGAAGTGCATCTATTTATAGCGACCCATCTTACTGTTACACGCATATACCTTCTCATTATGTATTCTTGAAAGACCGAAAGTCTTCATCGAATTTCATCTTCATGCAAGTAAATTTCCGTGAATATGTCAGAGTTTAGTCAAAAGAGATAGCCTTTGTGTTATGGCGCACTTTTAACTCTCCAAGTGGTTTCAAATTTCTTATATGTTGGTTCGATTTAACAGAACAGAAACAGACTGTCTTTTGGATGGTTCTCTTTACTGTCTTTGTAAGTGGAAACCCAAGGGTCACTTAAGTGTAATTTTCTTGAACGAACCATATGTCATGGATTGGGCAGCAAAGCATATAAGCATCTGCCGCAATGATGCTGCAATTGTAGGAAGGTACTCGTAATTATTTGGTTGCACCAAAGTTCAGATGTCGCCTCTGTTCAAGTGTTGCAAAAACGAAAACGTTTGCTGTCTCTCAGTCAGACACAGACGACGCGACAATGACGCCTGCGATGCCTTTAGCACGACATGACAAAGGAGTGTGATTCCATCTCAGTCCTATTTCCAGAAATGCTGTATGCACCAAGATAAACACTAAATGCGGAGTCTTCTATTTTCGGTCATAGAAACAACTTTCGATTTGTTATTATTTTTGGAACCTTTCAGAGTAAATACAAGTTTGGGATCTATGCTGCCATGTCTGGCTGCGAGAGTTTTCCGAGTTCTAAAAAATGTGTGTTTTCTTTTTGACTGTTTGTCCTTGAAGACGAAAACGACACGATGAAACTCTGACAATTTGATAGGAGAGGGCATTTATAAATAGTCGTAGAAATTTTTTTTTTTGTTTCGTGGAAATCTCAAATAGGGATGATGCCGTTGCCACACTAAAGGAGACGAACTCTCGCATCCGGTGTAGAATGATATTCCCCATGTATAGACTCTTGGGTTTAATTCGGCTCACAGAAATGAACAAATTAATGGCTGAGTGCTTTGTTACGGATAAAACTTAGGGGAGGTATAGGCATACCCGTCTTGTTCATTTTTAGATTTTGAAATTCCAAATTACAATTGCTAACATATTTACGAAGAGTTGTGGAGAAGAAGAGCGGGACATAGCCAGAACAGGAGCAGCAGCCGCACTGAAGCCATCAAGCAATAAATAACGAACAATCGTTTGTTGGCTGGTATTTCAATTTTTTTTAGATTCCTTGGATATAGAAAAAGCATTACCTACCTTCGCCTTCATGCGTGTGTAGACTGATGGAGAAGGAGTAAAATTAGAAATGGCTCTTATCCTGGCACGGTGTTTTGGTTTTCCCAATGTGTTTCTTGCATGATATGACACTTTTAAGAAGGCTTTTCCTCCTTTTTTCAATTTTATTTTTCCGGGGATCATATATACTGTTATTGTGGTGTGAACAGGAGCTAAACGAAGACTACACATACACAACATGTGATTTATGGGGCTATTTTTTCTATACTGGGGTCGTTCAACGCGGGTGTTAACTTTGTTTTTTTAACGCGCAGTAAATCAGTTATTTTATCTGACGCGTCGTCGGGGGCGACATAAGAAGAAACCAATTATGCTTATCACGTTGGGATTTTTTGATTAAATTTACATAGGTAAGGCTTCTTGTACAAGCTTATTGGTTTTGGTAAACGTGTAATTATCATACTCAGGCAGATGTAATGTGGTTTTTTTATGGAAGTATTTTATTTCGAATTATATGGTAATCGTAGGCAACAGTTTTGTGTTAAAAATAATCAATTTTCATGTTACCAGATTTGTATTACTTGATGAGTTGATAGAGATCTCTTTGGAGGGCTAACAAAATGTTAGGACTTGATGTTTGCGGTTGTTCTATATAAGGAATCAATTGGTTTTATGCTAATTACCCATTGTACAGACGTTTTGTATGAGTTGATAAGATCTTCAAGTTTTTGGTCATAGAATTGAATTAGAAAAAGAATTTACTCGTCCATTCACTTAACTAAACTTAAATTTCGGTCTGAAAGAAGCGAGATGACAACGAATTAGATCAATTTTTATGGCTTGAGATACCTACTCTTGATTCCAAACTTTAACATAAAAATAAAAAAATAGTTTTTTTTCTAACTAAATTCTTAAAAAAAAAATAAAAAGCTGACAAATTTGTATCCTAATGATAAACTGTATTCTCCATTCTAGCATTTTGACAAAAAACGCTTGTTCAGAATAATAATATTGCAGTTTTAGGTTTCTCATAAAGAAATTTGCTCATAAAAAATATCTTTCGACAGCGAATTTTTAATTTTATCAGAATTTCAGAAAAACCGTAGTTAGGTTTTCACAAACTCCGAAATAACATCTATATGCTCTTCTTCTCCTTCATACTCTTTTTTGATCATTCTTGTTGTTGTTTTTCTTCATTTTACTTCTTTTCTTCTTCTTATTTAGTCTGTTCTGTTTCCTTTTCTTCTTTTTCTTCTTTTTTTTCTAAATTTTCTTATTGTTGATGTTTTTTGACCTTCTTATTCTTCCGCTAAAAATTGCTAAGTTTAACGTCGAGGGTTATATTACTTCGCATATAGTATGTATCTATGAAATTTGCTTTTATGAAGTTTGTTTTTTTTAAACATTTTTTTTTTCATCTATTCAGCTTGTTGCAATAACTGATTACGTAAACTGTTACTTGCGATAAAAATGAATTCGCGACTCACCATAAAACAAGTATAGGTATACCTAACGAGACACCCACTTGGCCACTTCAACAACTATAATCCTCATTAATACATTTCACCTTGACAATTGTTAAGCAAATCAGACTTAGTAGGTACCCACATATAGCAAACTGAGACAGTAAGCTTAAAAAAATTACACCAATTCGGCCTTCAAATAATGTTCCCGCAATTGTACAAATTTGGAAAAAAATTGAAATGAAAAAAACTAAGTTCAAAATCGTATCTTCTATTGTTTTTGATTTAAGCTGGGTTCGGAGAACTAAAGCATTTCATTCCCATTTTTCTCCCCACTAGAATTAATCCTCAAAAATGTTAATTTATTAATCAGGGCTTGAAAAATGCATTAACATACACCTCTTGGTTTTGGGTAAATCACACTTTAAACAATGCTAAGCTTCACTTAAGAAATCCTCTTTCACCCAGTAAAAAAGTGAGTAATTCTTTGCTAAGAATTAAAATGAGGTTAAAAACCGATTCAAATTTTAATCTTTGTTATTAAAAAGTTACAAATTATTATTCTTTATTCCCCCGCATGAAAATGAAGAGCAAAAGAAACTTCAGCACACACGGTTATAAAATTTATGATTTTAAAAATACCTTAATGTCAATATTCAAATAAGTTCAAATGAATTATTTGTCATAAAAATGTCCATTTAAGTGCCATCAAATTTTTCAGCGCCTCACAACAGATATAGGTAGGTATAGTGAAACTTGTTTCAGATACTTAACTATAAAAAGAAACAATAACATACCTGCCCACAAAATTTAAATATCGAGATCACATATCTCAAACAATCATCATCAACAGCATGTCGTTGGATATGTTGTCGTCATTATATCGACGACTGAAGTTGCTCTGTTTTGGGAACATAGGAATTCCAAAAATTGAAGTTAAACTTTTGGATAGAAGCGCGCATCTTTCTTTGGCCTCATATATTATATACTTTCACCTACTCTCGCACCTTGTTTGATTAACATAAATATTATGGAAGCACGCCACGAGACAAGACAAGAGCGTAAAATTCAATTTCCAGATTCAATCTGAGGCTGAGGCCACCTTGTTCGCCCACGCTTTCATGAAAAACCAACTACCGCTTCCATCGCACCGCTCCCGTTTCAACCAAGCTGGGCCCGTTTGGTTCCAATTCGAAACAAGTTGGTGTCGCTTGCTTATTAATTTTGCAAGAACTTAACGTAATTTATTTAAACATGTCTTTGTTTGAGGTTTTAGTTCGTAATTTTACCAACAAAAGACAAGAGGCTTATAATTGCACACACGTTCGTCCGTCCAACCCAGGAGGAGATTATATACTTCCATTCCACAAGTGGGTCACAGTCTCACCATCACCACTCACCACTTCACCAGTGAAACATATAAAATTACTCTTGCAGTAGTTGTGAGATGTACAAGTAGCTGGAGGAAGAGTTGGACCGTTTGTTGTTGGGCGCCCGCCATGGGAATTTTATGTTGGCTTTCATAATTCAAAGGAAACGAAAACATGCCTAGTGAAAATAACTTTTATGTTGATTAATTATAAAAGACTTCAACTACTATACTATGCATGTATGTTTTGAAGTGTGTAACCCTATTCCGCTGGGAACTATCTTAAGGAGTCAAACACATTAACAACGCACAACGCAGGAATTATATACACAACATGCCGATAAAATGCCTCTTCGATTTTCATAAATAACCACAGATAAGAAGAAGGAGGAGAAGGTCGTGAAGATCGCATTCACATTGTTTGAGTTTGAGTTTGAGTTTGGAAATCCAATAATCCATCCCTTGTCAAGCGGGCACTTAAAAATCCCAATCACATGGAAAACACATAAAAATAAATAAAATACAGATTCAGATTCTCTTGAAATGGTTCTCAGAACAACATATAGTATTTTTGTGTTGTTCTTGGGAACCAAATAATAAAACTAAAAAGAAAACTCATTTTATTCAAAGGAGCACCTAACCTCGGTGACGGATTTCTTAGATGGGGAGGCACAAAGGCGCTATGCAAATTTGTATGGTTTGAAATTTAATTGAAATCGACTATTATTTTGAATATATTTGCATACATTATAAGAAAAAATAATTATATTGATAATTGAGATTGACAGTTGGTTTGAAATGTCATAAATCAAGCGTTGAACACATAACTTTTCGACAAGATGTACATCTCTGTGACACATTCTTTTTGCGTATCTTATCCATGCTTCTGCACCATATCGAGTAAATCTGTTATCAAAATGGCCTTAAGCATAAAATTGGTATTTCCACAATTTTTGTTAAGTCTGTTTTGAGTTGGGATTGGGACGATTGGACGACGATAACGTCAGTGGATGGGATTTTTCCGAACTCCCTTTTATATACATACATATGTGCAGGCCTTGATTTACCTTTAGTTGACAACTCCGCTCCTGATTTCAACAAACGTCGACTCGACTACGTCTTCAATGATGAGTGTTTATGGTTCATAATTATGCTTTAATGGGCATCGTATTATTTGGGTAATGACGGAGTCCCACAAGCATTTCTGGCCCATCACAGAAATCATGTGTTTTTCTGCTGATAAACACAGCTATGATGTCCGATTTCCGAATTTCTTGGCATCTATAAGCGTAGTTAGTAGCAAAGCAATCATGTGTGGTAAAAGAGTAGTTCTTGTCTGTGTATAGAAGGTCATTTGAAGGTAACGTAGGCAGCAGGTACTTCATAAACACACCTCTGTCACTTCCGTGAAAATCTTTCCGATTGCTGTCAGTGGATCTGTGGATATGTACCTTCTCATAAAATATTGTATTATATATTTTTTTTATTACTTTGTTTTGTTATTTTGTTTCTTATTTGGAAATTGCCGACTTCCTTACGTGCGGCTATTCATTAAGGTCGGGTCGAGTAGGTCATTTCTTTTAATCCTATTTATGTCGCCCGTAGTCGTGTCAGTTGTATCTTTCACATATCATATAAGATAGCTTCATATGACTAGTACGAGAGTAAATTCCATTCGCATACTTAGAGTATATGGTGCGAGTGTGAGAAATAAGAGTATGGAATGAATACACACCATGGTAGGACTGACGGACAAATGCCTAAAGCTAAACTTCAAGACATACGACAGAAAAGTCTACACTCTAGCATCATACTATACTACTGATGCAAGGTAGCGGAAATGCATGACATATTACTGTCATTAAATGGAAAATTATATAATTATGCGATACATGGAATGCTCTCGATTTTTTTTCCTGTCAGTCTTGTTCGTTTTCTCATAGAATTTATAAGATTGACGTTTGCAATTCCAACTGTCAACACGCTAGATAAACTCCAAAGGGTTAGATACATTCAAGTTTTCAGTTTGGAATACAGAATCGAAGAAGAAAATATTATTATCGCCCTTGAAGAAGGTTGAATGGTGAGAAACGGTTTTTTTTTTTTTGTGTGAAACATTTTCTTTAATTTTCCCTTACCATTAAAAATAAAATAAAAAGGATTCCCGATTCGACTGAAGAGATTGTCGGGAGATGTATGTTTATGAAGATGACGACAGCGAAGAAAAGTAAGTTATCAAAAGTGGAGAATAAAATAAAATTCATTGGAATGTAGAAATGGGACAGGGATGGAAGCCTGTCGTTTTATTTAATTTTCCGTCTTGTGTTCTGGTTCTACAACGAAGACTTCAATAATGCGAATTCAATTCGCAGACGAAAGATGAACTGTGGGTCACATCTGTGCTCCAGATGGGAAGAATTATCTTTGGAATTCGTCTGGGACTGGGAGGGCGAATCAACAAACGAATGAAAAGCACATCCTGTCGATTTGTGTTTTATCTTTTTTTCTTCCTTTTTTTGTTGTTGTGTGTATTTTTTTCCTTTTCGGCTTATAAAATCAATTTGGTGTTTTGATCATGTTTTCATTTTCAAATCTATTTTTAAATGAATGAACAAGAGTGAAACTTTTTCTGGTCTATTTTTTTTTTTATTTTCGGTGGCATGATTGTGAAGAAAACTTTGTTAGAAAAGTCTGTTAATGTCAGACGTGGCTAGTTTAACATTTAAATTTTTATGTTGATAAGTATTTGCTAATAAAAATGCAAATAAAATAAAGTTTTGCCTATAAAATCAAGGCGGTCTAATAGAAATTGTTATAACACTTATAGATACTTTATGGAATAAATTTTAACTTGTTTTTAAGTGAGATTGTTTTCTTTTTTAGCTTCAACATCTGCAATTTAAGGTTCGTATTGATATATTTCTTTCCAAAGAGAAATATTTACTGCTACATACCTATCATTTTGTGACAGGTTGACTAGGACATAAATTCCAAAAATTCTCTACAATTTCTCCATATAAAAGATGAACTTCGTCCTTAATCAAAAGAAGATATAACAAAAATCATTTTCAATAAAGTTCACTTGTCTGATGGTTAGGCAACACAATTCCAAATCTTTTAATAGCTAAATTTAGAGAAGTTTCTCACTTCTGACCTGTAATTCTCAGAAATAACTTTACTGGACAGACCAATAGAGACTGACTTGTTCACAGGAAAGTTTATATCATTCTGTTTAGAGTAAAAGTCTTGAATAACTTCAAAATCATTGACATTTTCATTATTGTACAAGTTTGGTTTAAGTATTCCCATCCCAAGACTTATGTACTTCCTGGCAGCATCTGTCGCAATAAAAATAATGTTAAAAAATTTCTAACATCTTTCTTAGAAAATGTGATCCTAATGGAGAGTAATTTTATTACAGATTTAAAGTTAACAGTGTGTTGGTATGGATAAGTGTGAGTGTGCATTCATTTAATAAAAAAACGAAAGGATTTTAAATGAGTGAAGAAAGGTTTGATATTTTTAATAAAAACTATTTCAGTAATTATTTTACTCAACAAAATGCTTAGAAATCAAAAAAAAAAAATAATAATGCAAACATAAATAAAAATAGATGAATATAAATTTTCAAATATGGAAATGCTTGGTTTCTTAATGGTAACGGGTCGGAATTCTAGTTTTCAAAATTCTGTTTCGTGAAAATACATCTTTTTGCTAAATTCTGTATTTGGAATTCGGAAGTTATTTCAAAATTCTGTTCGTCAAAATTATGCACCTCTGTGTAAAATTCTGTATTCAAAATTCGGTATTTTAAATTTCTGTACGACAAAATTCTGTTTGGGCAAAATAATGTGTTCAAAATCCGGTTTGAGCAGAATTCTGAAATTAAAAATTCTGGTAAGAGTAGACTAAAATTTTGCATGTTCCATAACAATAATTGTTTTTAAATAAAATCGTCCCTTTCTCTTTTTAAACATACCTATACATACATATTCACAGAATGTTTAAAAACACACTTTTGAATATAGAATTTTGAATACCTACAGAATTTTGTCTAGGTGGAATTCTGCCAGTCAGAATTTTGACAACCAGAATTTTGAAAAGAGATTTAACTATGATCAATACAAAATTTGGAGCCCAAACAAGGCCAGCATTTATAATAAACACAAATTTGACGAACAAAATTTGAAATATCGAATTTTTAATACAAAATTTTGCTCATGCAGAGCTTTGTCAGCCAGAATTATGAAAAACTGAAATTTAACAACTAGAATTTTGAAAACCCTTTCTGAATTAAACTAAGTACAATTTGTAAAACACAAAGTTTTTCTTATAATTCTGTTTAGCCGTAAACGTAAAAGTCAATCCTTTTTCGTGTTTGATTAAAAGGTTAACACCAGTAGTTTGATACACTAAAATTTTTTCTAGATCATCATCATTTTTCGGTTCGCATTTCTGGTTCATACTTCCGATTTAAACTTCTACACGTCATATCAAAATTCTAAAGGAACCTTTTTTAAGGTACAAGAGTTAACTTGTTGCGTGGAACTTAGCTATCTGGGGAACTTCTTTGCTTTTATTAGAGGTATATATTTGATCAATGAAAAGTTGAACCACAAATTATAAATCCCACTTCTGATTCATTAGTGCTCAGTGCTTAATCAATGTTAAAAACATCAAGTATGCTATTTAATTATTCAAGTAGACAGGTACCTTAAATTCCAATATGATACCATATAAAGCTGTTGTTTTTTATTTACTTAGCACTAATAAAGAAGAATTATGATAGAATATTGTACATACATGCATCTCTACAACTTTATTAAAATTGATTAAAATCTCGGGTTCCGAAAATTATAATAATTTCAAAAAAAAAAAAACACATGTAACCTGTAACCACCCTGGCACGCATCAAACAAGCACACAACTGTAAATAAAAAAAACAGTCTGCATGGTTTCGATTTCATATCCTAACAAGGTGGTAAAAAAAAAACAATTCATGAAGCTACCTATTGATGCATATAAAAAATTAAAAATTATTGAAACAGGATCCACTTTCTTTTGAAAGGGTTGCTCTTGCTTATTCTTATAGTGTTCCTACCTGATGATAATGAATTTTGATACGTGCCAGGAGCAGGTGACGCCTGCAAAAGCAAAAAAAAACACAACTTTAAATCTAATACTGCACCCTCAAATCAAAGCATGTGTCACTTAATTACATCCAACCCTTGTTCCTATTGTCGACCCGTTTAAATGAGTCAATGTTGCTTGAATAGGGATTTTTAAGGTTGAAGTTATAATGCTTTCTTCTTATAGAAAAAAAAACGTGACTCACTTATTTGGACCACTACACATTACACGCCTGCTTTGCAATTGATGACTAGGTAGGTAGTACCTACTCTTTTTAAGCAAAGTCCTTAGAGAGTCCTGTGCTCTGGATCACAGACTATGGGAGACAAAAGGTAATTGTTGGAAATGGAAAAAAAGGAAAAAAAAAGAAAACGTGTGCCTTGAGGAGACATTTTAATTGCCAGCAGGTATTATGTATTGTTTACCTTCCAACATTTATATATCTTTATCACCATACACATACATATGTACATGTAATAGAAAATTCCACAAAGGGTGTACGACATGAATGAGTCAATGGGGTCGTGAGTCAAGTAGTCCACCCTCGCATTCACAATTTTCTTTTTTGTACAACTCCCACAGCTTTGTAAACTTCCTAATTTGAATTATTCTTCTATTTTATTTTCTAGTTCCTGATGTGCACACCGCATTGTTATGCATGCATGTACGTATATACACGAAAAAAAAAAAACCAACACAACACCGAGAACACCCTCATTCATCTTAGGGTGGTCCTTTGGTCTCTCAATTGAAATCAGACATGCCTAATTAGAGGGAATATTCCGTCAGTCGCTCACTTCAATTAACGCATTCTCTCCGTAAGCTGGCAAGCGAGTAATTTCCATTAAATGCAACCCTACAGCGGCGGCATTAAATCGAACTCCCCGATTCTGGCGAATCGTCTTCAATAATGAATAGAAAGAATTCCATTGTACGTATATACTCCACTGACTTGACTGAGAACTGAGTCAGTACATTGAAATAAGCAACGTACAGAGAAGCCCCAACCCCAAATCCCGCAACAAACTATACACACTCATAATACACAACCCTTCGTTGTTCCGGCCAAGCCATGTTGGTTCAATGTGCTATTTTAGTTCGAGTACTCGGAACCAGCGGTGCTATTATATTTTTTTCACTTGGTGTTCGTCTGTGTGAAAAAAAAACTTTTTTGCCAAAAGTGCATTCCGATGGATTCTAGAACTTTATGTGGCTGCTTGTATGAAACACTGTTGCCAGCTGTGGGGTTTAAATTTGAAAAAAAAAAAAACAAATAAACTCATTTCACTCCTGAATGTTCACAATTATTGGCAAACTTTTTGATTTTCATCATCGTTTTGCTTGCTCTTTTCTCTTCTCTGTTTATGATTTGACATAAAATTTGTAATTTGAAGGCCCTCCATGTATGAATCAACTGTTTTAAAGCGTAAGTTGCAAGTCTTTTGCAAATGAGGCATTTACTATAACCGGTTTTTAATTGGTTTTATGCTTTTACCCGAACGCAACCGAATCTTAAAAAATGAAACGGTAATTTGTCCAGAAAGTTAAAAACACGTAAAAACCCAAAAAACTAAAAAAACTAAAAAATAAATAAACAGCTATACAACTAAAATCGTGCGTGCAACTAAAAAAAATGAATTTTTGTTCGAGAAATCAAAAGTGTCAGCTTGGTTTTGTTTAGTACTTTTTTTACGTTCCAAGATGACGACCATCTTAATGTTGATGGACATGATTTTAAAATCCTAAATTCTGTGCTGCCGAACCAGTTGAAGCAATAACTTTTTTTTTGTAAGTTCAATGGTCCATTTTAAATATTTGAAAACTTCAATGGTCTTTCAAGATTTAGGTTCTTTAGTTTCAGTAAATATTCATTCGTATATAAAGTTTGAAATCCTTAACGATTTCAGGATGACCTGTTTGCAGACTCTTAAATTATTGAATACAATTAATGTTTAAAAAGAAAATGCGCCATCCTCACTTTCCAAGTTGGCAATAGTTCTACATAAGTTCGTATGGTTCACGGTTGTCGTTGCACTACTGACATAAACTTTAGAGCAGATACACTCTTCGGCATCTCCGTCGTGGAATAGTTTTGCAGATATGTAGGTACAACATCGCCGATGCCCGTCGAATCAGAATCGATTCAAAATAAAAATTTGTAGACCCCAACACTGGTATATTCATTTTATTGATGGAAAAGTTTCTAGCAAAAGCGAGAGGGTAGCTTACATAATGCATTCAATGCTATTAGAGATACCACTAGATTCGAATCTCTTAACAACCGTATTTTTTCTCATTTTATAGCAAACATTTTCTTTTTTTTTCTTGATTTCTTTATTTTCTTTGCTTTTTGATTGTGTAACACTGGCGTCGTCGTCGTTTGTTGCCGCCATCATCGAGAGGGTTGTTTTGACAAAAGTTTTATGGTGCACGTTTCATAATATTTTTCTACGCTTCCCCCGCGCATATTCGTTTTGAGAGCTTATTTTCCAACCCCCCAATAGTTCGAATAAATAAATCGAACGATATAGAAGTTTACCATCCTCATTCGGGCTATCTGACTGAACGAACCAACCCCCCAATCGAAACATCCGTAGGTACAAATGTATACAGAATAGGGCAAATGATTGAATGAATGACACAAAAGGATGAACGGATGACTCATAACATACTATATTGATGTGGGGGTGGCGTTGGTTGGCACAAACGATATAAATGAAGCCCTTTTTTCCTTAACAAGAAAATAAAAATAAAAGAAAAAATTTAAACAACACCGAGAGGAAATTTTCCGAATAAATCGTCAGGCTTTATAAAAGTTTATGAGCTCGATGGGGGTTTGTATGGGAAAGGCGGTTGCATATCCGAACAACAAATTGTGTGCTTTATTTGTCAGGTATCACGTGGTTCGTCTCATTACCTTTGTTTTAAAATTATAGCTTAGATTACGGTTCGCCCAGATGTCGTCGCTGAATCCAATCCATCGAAATGTCAGAGCAATAAAACGAAGTAAAGGCAAAGAAATATCAATAAAAACGTATATCGATAACAGCGAGAGAAAATTACTATTCGGATCGGGTCGCCGCGCCACTAATGACGCGAGGACGTTACCGCCTCCACCTACCTATACAAAATCGGCAAAACTTGAACAAAAAGGGGTTGTGTTTGTGTATTGTTGGACTGCTCTGTGTGACCAACTAAATCCGATTACAGCAAAATAATGTTTGAAGAAGAAAGAGGAGACATATTAACGGCTGCATTATAGGGTTTATACTGAAATAGGCCAAGAAAAGGGCCGTTAAATTTTTAGTTTTCCTCTTTTTGGACGTTTGTGACTTTTGCATCCTACCTTGCTACAGTACATGGAACTTACATTGATTTTGTCTTTAACTCAACTAAATTTTTCCCAAAAGATGGTCATATTATACCTATGTCAGCGGTGTTTTTAAGGCTCTCCGCCCATTAGTCGATTGTTTTTCATCTAATGAGTTTCGAACTGGCTACTCAGGTGAATTCTTCTTACGTAGTAAAGTAAAGAACCACATGCATATGGGTGGACTCAAATGCAACTATTTTGCAACTTGTGTCATCTTTTACCTACATGACTTTTAATAGACGCGAGTTATAAAAAATTAATACTTAATTGAGAAAATAATATAAATTATTCAGATGCTATGCTATTAAACTTCTCCTTTAGTTGACTTGATAGCTTAGAATCAGTTACGCTCGTGTGCGACAACCGATTAGAAACCTATCTACCTAATTTCCAATGGGTTTGAATTGAAACTTGAGTTGAAAAACAGATCATTTTTGCGAAGACTATGGTATTTAAAATTTTAAAATGTTTTCAAAGAGCCCAAAGCTAAATTCTACAAATAGTCAAATAGTTTCCCATTTGGAAGAATGTTGTCCAAGGCCCTGAAGGACACACATTAACAAAATAATGCTTGCAAAAAGGCGCCAAAACACCTTGAACTGGCCTTGTTAACATGACAGGGCTTTGTCCATTTAGCTGCCATATAGCACTATATAGAGACTTTGAAATTCGCACCAAGCAATGCGGCCGTATGAGATACGAGCTTTGACAGTCGTCAATAATATAGAATCACGTTTCTGCCCCTCACTGAGCCCTGAATATAAGTTAACTGCTGCACAACAAGGATTTGGTTCTTTTGTCTGCTTCAATTCGATTCATCAACAGCAAAAATCAAGCACCCAGGTGGTATGGTAGCCAAGGTAGATAGATAGTTGTTGTTGCAGGTATATTGATTTATTATACTTTATGGAGCCGTGCATTACACGCGCAGAACACCTGTTCTCGTTACTGGTCTTTGCCTTGGTTGAAGTCCTTAGAGATTCGCTGCTCTTTTTACCCCCGGATTCCCCGGTTTTATTGGGTGCTTGTAACTAATTTCATTGCTTACCGTCCGTCCTCGTTGTCGTCTTCGCAAACTGGCAATCTTGGCGGTTGGCTGTTGCATGAGATGGCGATTTAGGGGCGCATTAAATAAATGCAGATAGATCTACATCTTCAATAGGTATGAAGCAGTTTCGTGTACCTAAACGTGTTTTCATTCTTCACTCATGGTCAGTTAGCCCGCCAAACTTGTAATAATTCTGGTGGCTCCACATTGGACTGCAACAACAACGACGACGCTTTGAAATGAGCAGCATTTTCTTCGTCGGCACTTCATCAGTTGTAAGACTTCTTTCAACCGACTTATTCCCCCACCCGAAGAAAGAAGCAAAGAAAAAGAACGTAAGAAGCCTGCAGAACTGGTCTACTCGACCGAAAAAAAAACCCAATCACGAATTGAACACCTGATATTTTTATGTGTGCCATAAAAAAGGGGTCTTATTTTAGTAGGGATTTCTTCTGCCTTCGCCTTGGATTCATTTTCATTCTAGTGTGTGTGTGTGTGTGGTAAAAAAAGGAGAGAGTTGGATTACTTACTTTTTTTTATTAATTTTTAATTTGGATCCTTTTGTAAGTGTTGTGCAATTAACATGTAATTTTCATGGTTTTTTCGATTTTTTTTTAATTGTGTATTTTTTAAATGCGTGCTAAGTTGTATAAAAATTGCGTGCACGTAATTTGTACCTTCCTTTTGTTTTGCTTTTCTCCTTCCTATACTCAAAATCAGCTTATCAAGACAAGAGTTTATTCAGGAAGCGACACTTAAAGTTTACTTGCTTGTTACCCCTAGGACATAATCTTCCACCCCACATTTAAAGGCAAACCTGCCGAATTTTTGTTTAAGACAAGTCCTTGACAGATTGGCCTTAAGCATCTTTTTGCCGGCGACATGGACAGACCGAACGCACGTCTGTTTTGCTATGTGACACTGACATGTGTCCAAAAAGATTCCTCTTGGAATTTGAGTGGAAAAAAGAAGGGTTAGCAGGCACATATGTGCATTACATACTTATATTCAAAATCAAGATCAATGCTTTGTCGTCTTTTGAGGAAATTATGAGACACTTATATAAAATCTAACAAAAAAGGATTGATGATAACTGTCACGTGACTTGGGTCTGTTCGGATTTAGAATATAATATATTTTATCTCACGTCGTTCGTCAGGACATAGGAATCTCATTCTACCAAAGCAAAATATCCTCGTTAAAATAAAGTAGATACTAAAAAAAATGTTTATAGGAAAAGGAATCATTTAATATGCTATGACATGTTTGGAAAGAATGAGTCCTTTTTTTGTGTTGGAGGAAAAGCACGATTTAATCGAATTTTATAAAGCCGTCGGGTTGTTTGAATAACAGACAAACCCAGACATCCAATGACGAACATAACTCAAAATATTCACAAAATTTAATAGCAACATACATTATGTATGTATGTAGATATATAGTTTATATACCTGTAACACCGGCCATAGTTTCAATAAAATTTGAATTTATTCCTCTTGAATAAGGGCGGCAATAAAAAAAAGGACATACATTTTCACTAAAACTGTGCAAAGTCATAAAATATTTGTTGGCCTAGTTTTTAACATGATTGCAAGAAAAATTGTGTGGCGTGTATTTTTTTAATGTTTCCCTATGAAACATTATTGCACCGGCATGAATAAAAATAAGAAAAAAGTGTTAGGAAGCCATATTTCGATAATCGCTATAACATACAGATGTAGGTATAGCAATGGCAATGTTATGTTTAGTAATAAATTACCAGTGAAATCGATTCTAAACAACCAATAAATTGAATGGCAATTAAACTGTCTGTTTCTAAAAAATGTCCCACATCCAACAAACAATAATACCTAGGTGGTTTATTTTAAACAATTGGTTTTTATTATTATATAAATTTGTTTTGCTGGTTTGTGGAATCTCACTAAACACAAATTAGTTTTTAATATAAGAAAATCTGGAAAACAATTAGTTACTATTTTTTTTCCCGGATAATTTAAAAAAAAAAAATTCTTTCAGGCCTTTCTTATTGGTTCTGTGCAAATTGCATTTACACTTGATGATTTTTTGTCGTGTTCTTAAAAACGCATATTTATGTGCAAAGACAACGACACAAAGCATTATATAGTGTGATGCTTGATGAATAACTTGCGTTAAAGACAATGAGCCTTATTGTGTTATGTAACCAAAAAATACAGATTTATTATTTAATCGATTTTATAGAAAATGTTCTTGGAGATAAATTTTTGAACGTTTCCTAAATAAACGCGAAAAACACATGTTTCTCTTCACTGCCGCAAAGAGCTTCGGTGGGATTCTTGCCACGTTTCTTAACTAACTGTTGAATTTGTTTTGAAGTGGAGGCTGTTTTTTTTTTATTGACTGTACTAAAAATGTAAAATAGGATAAAAAATAACAAAAAAAAAAGTGAACTCATGCCATACGTTTTTTTTAATTGCGATTATAGATACCTTGGCAAGTAATGCATACATACAAAAAAGTTCTTAGATAATGATCAAACATGGCGTAACGATTATAGAGAAGACGAAAAAAGTGGGTACGGAAATTATTGTGTTGGTCAGTCTTTCTCTATCGACACTTATACAGCCTTAAGAATTGGACCGCGATTTTCCTCAATCTTGCTACAAAGTATGTTTAGAGTAGTATACCCGGTTTTTTTTTTCTTTTTATTTAAGATCTCAAAATAACGCTACCTAACATAAAAGCGTTAACGGTAATTTCTCAAAAAATACGTTCGACTTTGATGAAAATTTATATGAGTAATTTGTTGGCATCATCGGTACCTACATGGCTTTATCGATTTTGACAAAATTTCTGTCGAAATCGATTAATGTTGCAATTTCTTGATCGAATAAATCGATCAGTTTTAATAAAATGTTATTTTTTTCGGGAGAATTTCCCTGTCGTTAACACGAAGGTAACTTGCCACATGATCAAGTTCGTGCGCGACCCATAGTTGTGCACTTTCTTTAAATTTGAATTGAAAATAAACCTCAGTTAACTTTCGTATCCGAATTCATTAACTTAAAGAACATTTAATTCCATTTAAGGCACTCAACATTAATTGTTTTACATACATACAGTGCCCGGAATAATTATAAAGACAGGTCATTCTCACACTTATTGCCTAAAATTATGTTTTCATAATGTTCATGAAAAACAAAGTTACACATTTTCTCCATAAAATAAAAATAATAGCAAGTAAAAATAATAGTACATTTACACCCGAAAAACAGCTTAGAAATAAAAGAGATTTGTCATTTAAAATGGATTTTGCACTGAAAACGTGCGAAATAAGTTCAAAGACACTGTTTTAAGACACGATAAACCTAAGAATCTAGCCACTGTGATGATAAATTGGTCTTATTTTTTTTTTCTTATTTACTGAATTAAGTAAACGCTTGTTTCCCTTCAAAATATTTTTTCAATTTGCATCATTTTGCTGTTGAATTTAATAGAACATTGAAACATATAATGTGTCTTTCTACTTATTTCGGGCACTGTACATCTGTCATTTAAAAAACTGTAAATCTATGAAAGAAGAAAATGGAATCGCAGTCTAAAATCTAATTTTTATAAGCTATTGCCAGCTTTCGCATGCAAAATAATTTTATTTTTCTTACGATGGCTGGCATACGCTCAGAAAAATGGGATTTGAGACTGAAATAAAGTTTTTCGCATACCACACTAAAATTACTTGAAAAGGGCGTTAGAAATTCTTTTGCCCTTTTATATGAAGCTTTCAAAATTTAATCATTATAATTTTTTTTTTTAAATGTTTCAAACTGAATTTTTAGTTCCTAGCATTTGACAGCATCATATCGCGCATGTGTTTATCCTGAATCAATCTTAAAGATTGTTAAAAAAATATTCGTTATCATCATAAATCTAATATAACTTTCTCTTTATCTTAATGAACCTTTTTGAAATATTTTATCCTAAATTTACGAACATGCCACGTCAGTCAGAAAATAATATCAAAACTCCTTCAGGCTTCTGTGTCACGAGCAACTATACAAAAGCAAAGTAATTCAACTATCTATATACAGTCTCAAATTTCAAAGCAAAATGTCACCCGAATCGTTTTCAAATCTGTTAATTTGACAGTTTAACTTTTTGTGCTGTTTACACCTGCTGCAAGCTATTTAACTTCCCAAAAACCAATAAACATTTAGCAACAAAGTTTTCTCCAGTTATATGCTGACGTTGTAGTTGACATTGCTGAATATAGTCTCGGTATATCCATTAGAGTTCCAAGGCAGAAAAGCCATCAGCCATCACTAAAACAAAGCAACAACTTTTGAATTCATCCGATTTCCAAAGAACTAGCTTCCAATTTTTCAGATGCAATTACAAGAGTTTCCTCGCCTCTTTTGTTAAATCCTCTCCACAGCCAACAGCAACCTCAAAAACATGTGCTTTTGTTTCGAACTTGTAACTGTAACAAGTTAAAAAAAAATACAAAAAAAAAAAAAAAATTAAAACAATCCGCATGTAACATGGTATAAACTATATTCTCTTGAAACTTTCCTCTATTGTCTTTGGCAAGCATTTTCAGATACATAAACGAGACATATTTTCTTTTGCTGGTGTAATTGTCACCGAAGTGTACACAAGCAGTAGGAGGATGTGGATGAGGAAAAGGCCATTGTCCACTTTAAGCTATAGCTCAGTAACCACCCTGCGTTGCGGAAGGTAATCTCTTTCAACAGAAAGATTCCCATATTATCTTTGGCTATTATTGTATAACAGAAGAAGATTAAACAAAAACCAACTACGAATCCCACATCTGTGGGTATATGCATATAGGGCATGTCTTAAGCCCACAACCCACTTCGCTGTTTTTGTGTGGCCTTAACACATTTTAAGATTTTTTTTTTACTTTTCGTCGCGTTGGATCGTTAAAATAAGTGAAACTCATTTAAGATACAAAACTATTTTTTAACGAGAATTTAATTCACACCCAGCATTAAAGAGTAGAGTGCGGGAACCGCATTTAGTTTCAGAGTTTTGAGTTGTTAAGCTTTTTTTTTAAGAATAAAATTTATGTACATACATATGTATCTTTCATACGATGAAATGAAAAACTAACAATTTTTTTTTTTATTTAATTTTTAAATTGCAGGATCTCACAAAATAGGCATATCCAGGATTACCACCCACATTTTCATTGAAATAACTGGTGTAGTTGGCACATTGTGTGCACACACAATGAGCGGAAACATCGTGCCAAAATCAAGAAACTCAGACAGGAGAAGCAGGAGATGTACATCCTTGCTGCTAGCCATCATTGTGATGGTGGCTTTTCTGCCATTTGAAGTTGCGGGGAAGCATACTCACGGTGTGCATACAGGCGGCTATGTCAACTTTAATAATCAGCGTTTCGCCATGGAGCCACAAGACCAGACTGCAGTTGTAGGTGCTCGTGTCACACTTCCTTGTCGGGTTATCAACAAACAGGGCACATTGCAGTGGACAAAGGATGACTTCGGTCTCGGTACGCACCGCAATTTAAGCGGCTTTGAACGGTACTCAATGGTAGGGAGTGACGAAGAGGGTGACTATTCGTTGGACATCTACCCGGTGATGCTGGATGACGACGCAAAGTATCAGTGCCAAGTAAGTCCTGGTCCAGAGGGTCAAGCAGCTATTAGATCAACATTTGCAACCCTCACTGTGCTGGTTCCACCAGAACCACCAAAAATATCTCAGGGAGACTTCATCATGACGACTGAGGACCGCAAAGTGGAGATTGAATGCATTTCCGTGGGTGGCAAACCAGCCTCAGAGGTAAGTGGAGATAAAATGAGGGCACATCAACAAGAAGGATTGAACAATTTTCTTTCCCTCATATATAGATAACATGGATTGATGGCTTGGGAACCGTAATCAATGACAACATCGAAAACACAGTGATTCCAATGCCGGATTTGCGACGGTTCACTGCAAAATCGGTACTTAGACTGACGCCGCGCAAGGAGCACCACAACACAAACTTCACGTGTCAGGCACAGAATACGGCCGACAGAACATATCGGTCTACGAAAATCCGTGTTGAGGTGAGCAGTTTAGGGGTTCTTGCAAGTGTGTTTGTTAATTAATCGAACCCCAAATGTCACGTTTCAGGTAAAATATGCTCCGAAAGTCAAAGTGAGTGTAATTGGTGGCGCTTTAGCTGGTGGCAGGATTCCAGAGTTTGCCCAGGTGCGATTGGAATGCAAGGCAGACGCAAATCCTGGTGAAGTTCGTTACCGATGGTTCATCAATGATGAAACAATTATAGGCGGCCAGAAAACTGAAATGGTAATAATCTCATTTTCATCTTTTTCCATTTTTTTTTTAACTTCCGTCCGCGTTCGTGTCATCTCTACGAAGAAAAGCGGATCCCATGGAAGATTGTTTAAAATTAATTTTTTTTCTTTTTTTTTCCTTTGTAAATATCAGGTTATACGGAATGTAACACGAAAGTTTCACGATGCAATCGTCAAGTGTGAGGTGCAGAACTCGGTGGGCAAGAGTGAGGATAGTGAGACTTTGGACATAAGTTGTAAGAAATACATACTCGCGTTAGCCTTCTCAGGTCGATGATTTCAAATGGGAATTTGCTTTTTTTCCAATTCCAGATGGACCACAATTCCGACAGCGTCCACAGTCTATGGAGGCCGATATGGGCAGTGTTGTTTCACTGAACTGTGAGGTTGATGGGAATCCTATGCCAGACATTGTTTGGATTCAACATCCCATCGATAGGGTAGGTTTTTTGCAATTAAGCCCATCGTGCACACCAATAACTCATGAACCACATCTGACTCTATACCCCACAGGTTGTTGGCGGCAGTTCGAATCTGACATTTAGTGTAACAAATGAAACTGCTGGGCGGTACTATTGCAAAGCAAACGTCCCTGGTTACCCAGAGATATCCTCGGACGCGTATGTTTACCTCAAGGGCTCTCCTATAATCACCTCGTCGCACTACCAATACGGTCTGGTCGGGGACACTGCGAGGATTGAGTGCTATGCGACTTCGGTGCCGCGGGCTAGGCATGTATCATGGACGTTTAATGGTCATGAGATTTCGGAATCGGGACATGACTACTCGATACTGGTAGACGCAGTGCCTGGAGGAGTAAAGTCGACCCTCATCATCAGAGACAGTCAATCGTACCACTACGGCAAGTACAACTGTACTGTGGTCAATGACTATGGCAACGATGTGGTCGAGATAAATTTGCAGGCGCAAAGTAAGAGAACAAGTCAATGACTTTCAGCAACCCCATCGTACCAACTAATTGTTTTTGTGTTTTTCTTTCATTTTGCAGAAAGTGTTCCATTGCTGATGACAATCGTTGGAGGCATTTCATCCGTGGCCATCCTAATGATACTGACCATCTTGATAATTGTCTATTTTAAGTGCAAAAAGCGGAAGCTTCCCCCTGCGGACGTCATCAGCGAACATCAGATTTCGAAAATTGCCGCCAAGGAGGCCGGTGACCGCACATCCAATTACAGCGACCTCAAGGTGGACATCTCTGCCGGGTATGTGCCTTATGCCGATTACACAACCCACTACAGTCCGCCGCCACAATATTTAACAACATGCTCAACCAAATCGGGCAACCATTTGCAACACCATCAACAGCAAGCCATCAATGTGCCAATGACTTTTATAAATGGCGGAGGCAGCTTAACGGGCAGCATTATTGGATCTCGAGAGATCCGGCAGGACAATGGTCTTCCAAGTTTACAAAGCACCACCACGAACGGAAGTGTGGTAAGTTCATCGCCTAATGGCAGTTGCAGCAATAATAGCACCGCCACTCATGTAGCACAGAACTCGTTGAGTATCGATCCAAGGTATAGCGCCATCTATGGCAATCCCTATTTACGAAATTCTAATTCATCATTGCTGCCGCCACCTACAGCTGTTTAGATTAAAAAAAAAAATATGAGAAAACAAAAAATTAAGAAAAGAGGACTAAATATTAAATAATTATAAATTAATAATTGTTGCTTTCGAATTTATAAAAATAATCGAGTTAGGCTAATTTTTAACAAAACCAAAATATACTCTTGTATGGACTAACCACGTATAAAGACTGATCTCAACGATTTAGTAAAATGGGTTACCTAAATTACAAACTAAAAGACACATTTTATCAACTATTTAAAAAAAAAAACTTCAAATGTGACGTAGGGGTTGAATGATTTCATTTAAATTTTTTCATGATGGTATTTGAATTATTATGTTAGATGAACTTCTCAGTTAAAAAGTTAATGGAAAGTAACACACTAAAGTCGTAAGGGCCTAGAAACGCTTTTATAGTTGAAAAATTGGAAACAAAAGTGGAGTAATTATGACTGAAATTTAATTTAAAAGGTTTTAAAGCGTTTCCTCTAAATTATTCGTTCCGCCCTGGTATGATAGTGGGCTCATCAGTTAGATAACACAATACCGTAATACGCAATAATTTTCGATGATTATCGAATACTTTGCAAATGGTTTTATCATACTTATCTCATTAACGGATCAAAATACGCGTCAAATAATCTTTAGGAAATAGGTTGATTTGAGACAAGAGCAAAATCGAATAGACCTTTGCTATTTCCCAACTTTTATTCTTCATATAACATTGTTTTTCTATACATGAAATTATATTTCACTTATGTACATGTTATGTGCATTCTAAATGTTGGAGTTCTGGAAATCAAACGGTTTCTCCTACAAAAGAAAAAACATCACTTATATTTATTTACAGGACAATTTCTAGCATACAAGTTCATTAGAATTTGTTTTAAGTTTTATTTCCGAAGTTTTGTATGTATTTTAGCCCCATTTCCCCCTCCCCTTCTGAAATTAAACAAGTTTTTATAGCTGAACTTTTGCATTTTGCAGAAACATTTTTTAAATAAGAAAACATTTTCGAAATGTTTCATAAATGTTTCTTACCTAAATGTATTTTTTTTTTTTTTTGGTCTGGAGTTTTGATAAACATTTTCGAAATCATCCTGGGATGTTTATCTGTTTTCTATTCGCGATGGGAAACATTTAATGTTTCGCAAATGGCACAGGAAGAAAATTAAGTGGTTATTGTGGTGAAAATCTGAAAATGTCACGTGGATAATAAAATATGAAACAAGAACGTCAAGCGTCCACTCTAAAAGAAACGTTTCAGAAATGTTTCTGAAATATTTTTTAAACAAATTGCAAATATTTCCAAAACATTTCTTTTGATGCCGAAGTTTAGAGATCAAATTTATAAATTGTCTCTGAAACGTTTCTGCGTTCCCCATTTTCTCATTTAAGTGATATTTTTCAGATTTTCACAACAAGCAACACTTTATTTTAAAAAAACTGATAGCTGAGAAAAATGGAAAATTCGAACACCATCAGCGGAGCGATTGTTGTTCCACTTTATGGAACTATAAAGTCAGCATAGAAAGCGAGGAGTCAAGTCGTACCTTTGCACTTAACAATTTTTATGTTAAAAAATGCATTTACACACAAAAAACATTCAAGTTCATTTTTGTTTGTGTCTCATGTTTTTACCTTTGTTAAAGGTTGTTAAAGGACTGAAAACACCTTGCAATCTTCAGAATGTTTTTTTGTCTATGACGATAATTTTATTTTGTGTTTCAAAAACTTGATATTGTTGACAACAGTTTTCTATATAAAAAGAATTGTATACAAATTCTGTATTAAAATAAATAAAACATAATATGGCTAAAGAGTATGGACTTTTGTGAGGGAGTTTCACGTGCCAGAAGGCCAGGTATACATTCACGTAAATGTTTTATGCACTGTTGGAAAAGGTCAATCGATAAAAGGTGGTGATGCACAACCGACTTATAACAAAACGAAGAATAACTCTTACCTTTGTATATTGTATATAGTAATATATACTTTCTATAGTTATGAGATAGCTATAACAACCTACAATATTCTTAAGCAGCGCGTTTTCCTTGATTTAGTTCAATATGCACAGAAATCGATAAAGTTTAATGTTTTAACGTTTCTCTTACATAGATGGGTTTCAAGGAAAGTACTTATAATGCGGTTCTTCATAACGATGAGTGAGGTTTGTCTGTTTGTCAATGATTTAGTTTTTTGTATTTTATTCTAGGAAAGAAGTTTCTGTGGGTTTCAAGTGACTTTTGCATTGATTTCCATTTGGTTGGTTTATATATTTTTGAAAGATAATTTTCAATACAGACTCCTTGAGGGAAAAAATATTAAAATATCAGAAGGCAAAATTTGAAGGGTTTTGGAAAAGTTTTTTTTTTATGAAATGAAGGTTTACTGAGTATTTTCTTATATTTTTTCATACAGACATTTTACCTTGAACTGCTGATAAATTGTGAAAAAAAAAAATTGGAAGTATCTATTGAATTCCTAGTATTCCTTTCTTTTTTGACTTTAGTGTGCTGTATTTAACATTTTGTATATATTTCAAAAATCTTTTCAGTAAAACCATAAAGATAGGTACTTAAAGTAGAATTAACAGAAAGTCATTACACTGCTATATTTATTAGGGTTTTGCAGTCGAAGTACATACCTAAACTTAAGGTTTTAAGCGTCAGCGTTTGGTTGTATCGAAAAACACAACTAAAATAATGTTTTAAATAAAAATATTTGATGGTATTTTCTATGCAATTTTGAATTTTCGTTAATTCGTAAAAATCAGATAAAACATCAAGGATAAGTGCTTTTAACACTATAATGATTGTCGTTTCAACAATGGTGACAAATTCTACAAGAGAATAAAATGCGATGAAAACAAACAATCAAATTTAACTGGAGCTACCGGAAAATGCCATCATCATCTTAGTTGGTTATACCAGTCTTGCTTAAATTGCTAAGAAAATCAATTAAAAATTATTTTTTATTTTTCATTTAACTTTTTTTTCATATACAAATAGATTTATTAGGCAGGCAAAACTCCTTCATCCATTAAAAACATTTTTATTTTGTATAATTATTTTTTTATTTTTGTTATTTATTTTTTAAGTTTATATTTTTTTTATAATCCTGTATCCTTAGCTAATCTACGATGCATAAAATTATGGAATTGATCATTCTCCCTCCTCTACGTCATAGAACTCCCACTTGATTAATCGTGTGCTTCTAACATCGCATTACAAAAACAAAGCGAACATCAAATTAAAAACAAAAATACAACTACATACTAAAGCTTCATTTCATATTTAACTCAAAAGAAATAATTACAAAAAACAACTAATTATTTAACAAAATTCTAACAAAATTGCGTCCCATTACCAAAACAAAACAATTTTCATTATATATATAAAAAAAAAATACTAAGCATTACAACCAAATTGCTAAAAAAAATTAAGCTATTAACTGCATTTTCAAAAACAAAATATAGTAAACTGTATAAATAATTTTTATAAATATTAAAATAAAGGTATTATAGTATATTATATTTAACAAAATTAAATATTTTCAAATTAGGGAATTACTGCTTAAAATTAATACAAGCGTTTCCTCCTAAATGTTTTAACTACGATCAATCAAATCGAATAGCTTTTTCTGAATAAATTAGTAAATATATAAAAAAGAATTAAAAAATAAATATTTATAAATAAAGAAAACAATTATTATAATATTTAAGAAAAAAAGAGAAGCTTGTATGCTTTCTCAATTGTACCTGATTAGTAAATAATTTGTTTATTATAAGAATATAAAATTTAGTTAGTGCTTCTTAGTGTCTTATTCAGCAGAAAGAAACAAAAATCGAAATAATTAAATGTATTTGCATATTTAAATTTAAAAAAATATATATATATATAGAGAGGGAGAGAGAGAGAAAAATAAATAATTTTTTTATGTTAACTTTAAGAATGAATTAAATTTAAATTTATTTAATAAGATTATCACATAAATCAGCAAAAAACAACAAATTTGTCCAAATACTTGTATAAAGTTATTCTTGTAAAGAAAAGTAAAATTAAATGACTTCATAGTGCTTTCTAATTTAGCTATTAAGTTCCCATAAATGTATTTATATTTTTCTAGTACCGTTTCGATAACCGTTGTAGACATTATAAAATAATTTTTAGTGTGTATGTGTTTTTTGTCCTTTATTTTTATAACACATAAACATTGTATTGTTTTCGTCTCAATGGCAGCGCACAACAGCACAACCCAAAAATATCCTTACTCACGCTTTCCCTTTCCATACGGCGAAAAAGCCGTCAGGAGGCCCAAAGAGGCACGATAAAATTTAACTTCATACTGCCTTTTCCTTAGACTCATTTAACGGTTCAGTGACCTCACAGAGGCAGAGGGTTGTAATTTGGGGAAAATACTGCCCGAAAAAGGCTTCGCTCGTAGTTTTATTTTTATTTTTCATTCCCTCATAAGAACCCTCTTAATACTCACCCCATTATGTTATCCTTCCTTAACCTCCCTCCATTATCATAGAAGAGTATTATGGTACCGTGTGGGTGGTGCGTTGCCAGACTTCGAAAATGGTTCTATACGTTCTTAAGCTAAACTCGTTAATTGAAAAGTATAAAAAAGAATAAACATAAAATTTTAGTAAAATAGACACAAAATTAAATTTGAAAATAAAATACTAATTAATTATATTGTATTTCTACGTGTGTTGTCTTATGATTTTTTTTTTTGGTAATTGATTTTTCTTAAGATAGACCGTAAGTTTTAGACTGTGTTATTCTCTAAAGATTTACGATGATATTACATACAACATTGATTATATACCTATACATACATTTATATATATTTTTCACATTGTAATTTTAGAAATTTAAGAAGAAGAAATGACGAAAATAATAATATAAAAAAAAACAAAATAAAAAGAAAAACATTTTCAAAACAAAACAAATGTTTTTTTTTATTGTGTTGTGAAAGTAAAATGCCTCTTGTTGCTGTTTTGTGTGGAATGTCCTTTTTCAGCTGAATACGGTGGTACTCGTGTTAGAGAGAGTCTTTGGGTGGTTAGTGGGAATAAAAAGGGTTCTATTTTTTGTTTGTATATTCGCTTAGAAGGGTGTGGTGCGATATGCATAAATGCGGTGTGTCGTGTGTGTGAACCTGTGAAGGCAAATAATAAAAAAACAAAACACACGCCACCAGCACTCACGGCTGGGCTGAGGGTTGATCATGAAAAAAGTCCTTTTAGCCAAAATAAAAATCGATATCCTTAAAAACAACATAACATACACCACTTTGTCGCACGTACTTGTTCTGTGGGTGCTAATGGAACATTATTTTGTTCATAAATAAACCAAATGGCTTGGAGATTTTTAAATGAATTAATATTTTACAACGTTTTTAAACAGAGAAAATATTGTTTTAATAAACTGAAGATACCATACCTATTTACGTTTAGAAGAACATTTTAACAATGTTTTTCTGTAAATACACCAACTCCAATTATTTTTTATTTGAACTGACAACGTATAACTTAAAAATTGTGGACATTATAAATTTTATTTATAACATTAATAAATTGAACTCGATGGGGCATATTCATATACAAAGTTTTTAATTTATTGTTTAAAAGAAAAATAACATTGTTTAAACACAGTCTAAGCAAAACTCTAATTAAAAGCAACTGTGAATATATGATCTAATATATTTGAATTAAAAAGAAGTTTAATGTTATATTTTTATTTTTATACTAAAATTGGTAAAACTAAAATTTCTTTCTACTTGTATTGTTATGAATAAAATTCAATTTAAATTAATTGAATTTGTAAATTATTTTTTTCGCCCTGATGTGATGATGGTTGAGACATCAGTTAACTGACGGGAAAGGCACAAAATTCGGACTGCACAGATTGAAAAATCCCGATTTTCAGCACTTTGAGCACTTTTTCGTACATGTTTTTTTTTTCTTTTACACTAATTATTTGCAATAGGAATTGAAAATTAAGAAAATTAAATTTGGAAACTTTGGACTCAGACGACTGGACATACCCTAAGCGCAGCAACGAAGTTGCGTGTGCGGGACTGACTACAGAAAGGGAGTTAAAATCCCTTGAGCAACGAAGTTGCGTGAGCGGGATTGACTACAGAAAGGATTTTGCCTTTAGTCATTCGGGATTTCGTCAGTCGGGATTTTGACAATCGGGATTTTGGCAGTCTTGATTCTCAGTCGGGATTTCGTCCAGTCGGGATTTTGGCAGATTTCGTACCCAACCCTTAGCTGACACTCATGCGCCGTATACATATTACGCAATACATGTCGATGAATACTGAGATATTTCACGATTTTGATGAGGTGCATGGAGCATCCCATCTCATTGCTTGTCGAAGTTTATTCTGCATCATCTGTAAACTTTAAAGATGTCAACAGAACGAACGACTCGAATAATTCATTAGTGTGGGTTGAGTGGTCTTCGGTCGGTTCATAAAGTAATATTTAAACCAGATGAGAAGTGTGTTCGACATAAAGAAGGCAACAAAATTGGGTTATATTTATGTATCGTCTTTAATATGTGGCTGAACTGAATTTCTTCAAACTCGCTAGTTGATTTCGAGTTCGGTATTTTACAAATGTATTTTTCGGGGATTTTCCAAAAAATCTCCATATATGAGTTTAAGGTCTTTCCAAAAAATAAGGATTTTCCAAAAAATCTCCATATATGAGTTTAAGGTCTTGTTTGAATAATATATTCCAGTTTCAATTTTTCGAACAAACACTAAAAAGAAAGTTGAAAAATAATATATTTTAAAAATGTATAAATATTAAAAAAAAAAGATTTTAACAAGATTTTTTGATGCTTAAGAATTTAATTAATTTATTTTTATATTTAAACTTAACTTAATTTAATTTAAATTTTTTGGAATTTTATTTTTGACTTAAATTGTTAAAAACATAAAGGAAATACATATGTAGGTGAAATTGAATTTAAATAATATAAATAGTCTGATAACCTTAGACAAAGTTTCGCTGTATATACATAAATATGTATATGTATATCAAAGTTAAATGAAGTATGACATTTTTTGACGCAGTTAGATTCCAATGATGGAGTAGAATACAAAACCAACCATAAAACCTACCTACCCATGAAACCAAAGTTTTTAAAAAAAATTTAATGTTGCAAATGCCGACCATTTTGGATTTAATATTGCAATTTAAAATTGTGTGCTTTGACATCTTTTTTATTTTTGTTTGTACAAGTATCAAATGTTAATATTTTTTCACAAGATTCCAATACTTATCCTTAAGAGCAGTTTAAATAAATAAAAAAGAAGTAAAATACTTTGAGAGAATAATATTACGTTGCTGTATACCTATGAAGTGAGTCAGTCCAAAAATGACATTGAATTTATTTAGTATGTGGACTATGGAGGGTTTATAAAACGGTTTTGTATTACAACACGTAAAGCGTCTGCCAAATAAAAATAAACCTTTCAGCACAATAGTGTGCTGCATGATTTACATTTAGTATCCCTTATTCTTAGATATAGATATAAATATTAATTCACTATAATAAGGGGCTAGTGGAACAAAAGGACAAGTTGTGGATTTTATTTAACTTTTCTTCCATCTTCGCAGTTAAGTTAAATATCGAATTGCAAGCAAAGAATTGTGTGCGTCTGGGTGGACAAAAACTAATACTAATTAGAAAAAAAAAATGTCGAGGTAAGGCTTTGTTAAGGGTAGGTTAACTTAACTTTATGGCAAAATATACAAGTTGAAAGTCAATTGGCTTTGTCTGAGGGCTGGGAGTTGTATTTGTACCTATTATTGTGACTTCTTCCCTTGGGAGAACCAGGACGGGTTAATGACTATTTTGTTGCAATTGGTTATAGTATAGTTATAGGTATAGGTACATAAAATACTTGAGGTGAACTCTATACACAGGTTAGTCGTTGACTGTTATTTGTTGAAAGGCATAATTACTGTTCAAATGAATAAGTGTTAAGTTATTAATTTTATCACTAAATATGAAAACAAATTATCTATGCATTAAATTCAAGAAACAACTGATAAATAAGGGGCCTATCCCACATTCTTCTTTTCTTTGTACAATTTTGTTCGCTAATTTAAAAAATATGAAACATAAATGTGAATAATGGTTGAACATCGTATGACACATGGAAATTTGATTACTTTTTTGCAAATATGTGAAGTTATTCTAAGAATTTCACTCCTATACTTACACATTTTTCCATTACAAGAGTGTTTTCTGAAAGTCAACCCGGCTAACCCCACAAGCAGATCCAAAGTGAATAGGGAGATATGTGGTCTTATTTAATATCAATTACATCGTCGGAAAAAGAAATAAAAGATAAATAAAAGCTGAAAATTTTTAAAGGTCACAGAAATATTGTGCCATATTTTGAAAAACAAAATCAAAAATTAAATTTGGCGTCTATGATAAATCTCTCATTAAATCTATATCTAAATATAGGGTTTTCCAATAAGAGGTTTCATTTTCGTGATTTATAACTATTTTATTCTAAAAGTGATGTCATTTAAGACAAAAAGTGTAAAAAGAACTGTTAGCAAAAAAATAAGGTGCAAGGCCCCGACGTCCGCGCGATAACACAAACTAACTGTTGTGGCAAGTTACCTTTCTTTTAACGAATGGAAAATTCGTTTAACCAGTTTTCATGAAAAAAGATTTTCAATATCTATTTTATTTTTACTTAAAACATTTTTTTTTTTAGTTACTCAAAATATTATTTTTTTTTTATTTTATAGTTATATTTATAGTTATATGTTTAACATAGCAGGACTACCTGAATATTAAATTTAGTCAAAACCTTTGAAAATGTGTACCTACAAGAAATGGTTTTTCAAATTTTTTTCCGTTGTCAACAAAGCATTCATATGAAATTTGATTAAAATTGGTCGGATTTTTTCGAACAAAATAGACAAAAACAAACTTTATTCCAAAACTTTTGATTGTAATATTAATCATGCTTGGCAGAAATTTTAAACTATTTAAATTTCGTCAAAATTGTTTAAAAAATTAAAAAAATAATCAGCATTGAAAATTTTTTTTCCGAAAAAAAAAATTACCGATGAAAAATTTCACCGTTGTCATTTGAAAAAAAAATCAAACGTGTCAAAATATTTACTACGACTGTAAATATTAACGATTCAAATTAGCTTTTTATGGCCTTTAGTCCATGAAAAAATGGCGTTTCGTGCGGATGCTCACTTTGCACTCATCAGTTGACGACGAGTGAGCACCTTGTCAATACGCAAATTTCCGCTTATTTCAGTTCAACTTACATAACTTTTTTGACAAAAAGCTAAAGTGAACTATATCCAACAAGATTACGATTGCAATCATTAAGCTGGAAGTGTTTACCCGTGGCCTGGTTATAGGTATAAATAATGTTTTTTGTTATAATACAAATTCTATATACTATGTATTGAAAAAATTAAATAATAAATAAAAAATAATTTCAACTAAGTAGAAGACTTAGCATTAAATTTAGTGGACTTGTTGAATTATTGATTCAAATTAGCTTTTTATGGCCTTTAGTCCATGAAAAAATGGCGTTTCGTGCGGATGCTCACTTTGCACTCATCAGTTGACGACGAGTGAGCACCTTGTCAATACGCAAATTTCCGCTTAACAATTTCTAAAAATAAGTATTTGTGCATATTAACATTTGTTTGTACGTCCACAAAAAGAGAATCCAAAATCAATTGTTTTTACGATAGACTTTTTTTTTGGACAAATAGTCGTTTTTAAAAACAAGATTCCTAACTTTAATAAAAAGAACAACGACGACGTACTTATGTGTACAGATAGAGTAGATATATGTCTGAACAAACACCAAGAATTCTCATTGTTGACTAAATGATTAAACAAACAAAGTTGAACTGACAAATATGTATTTTGTTGGAACCGACAGTTAAACGATGTTCTATTCCTTCAGAACGGCAATGGTTGGGTTGACAATTAGAACAAAATTTAGTCTCTTTAAATAATTAATTAATGAAGATGCTAGCATCAAAATATGAGTTACGTTAGATGAAATTACTGGTGAGGCCACCATCATACCAGAGCGAAGTGCATATTTTCGCATATTTTGTGTTTTATGAAAGAATTTAGTAACCTTTTCAACTATATTAATCGATTTTCTAGATTCGATTTTCAACAGATTTTCGAATCCATTAGAAAAATTTTTATCATTGTTAAGAAATAAGTGATGATAATTAAAGAAAACAAAATAACTTTATCAAAAACTTTATTGTACAAAAAATCGGCACATCCGTTTCTCAGTATTTTTTTTTAAATTTCGTACACATTCAAAAAATATAATCCAAAATACTCAGAGATCGATCCAGAAGCATAATATATACTATACATACTATATGTACCTATTTAAATATATGTTTATGTATTTATAAATGCACTGCCTGTGATGTTGAAACGCCAAGATACTATAATATACTTCGAGATAGTTTAAGACAATCCTCCAGTCACTTCCACAGAAGCACCATTTATGTATGAAGCTTTCTTTGATGCCAAAAACGAAATCACCTCAGCAACCTCTTCTGGTTGACCAAGTCTGCCCAGGGGACAAATCCTTGTCACCCTCTCTTTGATGTGATCAGGAACAGCATCAACCATTGGAGTGTCAATGTATCCAGGCAATATGGAATTAACTCTGATATTAAATTTGCCAAATTCCTTTGCAGCAACTTCAGTAAAGGAAATCACACCTGATTTTGAGGCTGCGTAATTTGCCTGGCCAATTGTAGTTAGCTTAGCTGCAATACTTGAGATATTAACAATTGATCCGGAGACTTTGTATTGAACCATGGCATTGGCAAAATGCTGTGTAATCAAGAAGGTGCCCTTAAGATTAACCTTGTAAACATCATCGTAATCGCGTTCTGCCATTTTCAATAGATAACAATCACGTGTAATTCCAGCCGAGTTTACAACAATGGACGGTGGTTGCTTGTATTTTTCTATACAAGTGTCAAGAGCCTTGCAAACACTGTCAGCCGAAGAAACATCTACTTCAACTGCACTTGATTCTGTCGAAAAATAAAACTTTGTGTTACAACAATGTAAAATTAATAATAAGTTTCAGATGAAATAAAAATTTCTGGAAGTTAAATGACGCAAAAGGATTTTCATGAGATAACAATAGAATGGTGTTGTCTCAAGGAGATTTCTAAGAAAATACAAGAAAAATAATTTCTAAGAAAATACAAGAAAATTAATTAGTAATTGGAAGAATTACTATATTACCGGTATGAAATATTACAAATGGAAAAGATTTTTTGAATTTTATTAAATGAATTTATTCAAATCGCCCTTGAAGTTAAATTTGAAATTTGAGATATGTTTTTATAATTGTTTGCATATCTATATTCTTTGTATCAGTGACCTTCTAGATTCACCAAAAAAACAAATTTTTAATTACAATCTAAGTCTGGAAATATTGTCTGTGTTGTGTGTCTGTCAGTATTTACACTGCTGGTCACTTGAATAGGTTCAACTTTTGTCGCACCTTACTAATAAGCCTCTCTTCATAAACTTAATTTTGTTTCATAAGTACTGAAATAGTATAATATATGTATACGCTTACTTTTGGGGAAAAATATTAGTTTAAAAACTAACTGTTATTCTTAAAAACTTACTTTATTGAATACATTTACAAAAACAAGCAACATTTTTGGTTCATTTGAATAGGTTCAACATCCTTGGTTCGCTCTTGTATTTTTTCGTGGAGTCCAATACATGTAAAGATTAAGGGGGATATTCTGTCATAGAAAAGATTTGAAAATATATTTTTTAAAGGACTGCTGGCAGGCTAGAAGCCATTACAGAGGTCAAAATTCAGAAACATCTTGAATTATAAAACTTACTGGGACATGATGTTTCGAAAACTTAAATATCAACTGTGCCAAAAAAAAGTACTTAATTGGGAGATACAATGAAGAACTCGAGAATAAAACCATAATTATAGTTTAAGAAAGAGTAATTTATTGATTTTAATGTCAATTTTTGTATAATTTATACAAATTTAAAATTTTATGTTGACCCGTTTTCCAAATATTGGATTTACAAAAACAAATATTAAAACATTAATTATTATTAAAATTTTGTACATTTTAAAAATTTTGGAATTTCGAATAAGACAAATCAATAATTATTTTTTGTTTGTTAAAATCGATTAAGACGTTCACGAGAAAAAATAACGGTTGTACCTATTGGAAGTACAATGGGAGGTTTGACAAACTTTGGTCAATCTTTACATAACAAATGTGAATAAAATCAGTTAACCCTTTTACTTTTGGTTACTTTTGTTCTTTTTTGCCTTAGTACTTTTCATCGCAAGTAAAAATTGTCAAGCCTAACAACGGTATACCATACCTACCATCATATAACGTTATTTTTCTTACTGAGCTTTCTCCCGAACTTATTTGTCGGTTTTAACTCAAACATTTTCTGGAGAAAGACATCAAGTTATACACTAAATATATAACTTGATTAAATTTCAATATCAATAGTTTGGGAAAGTGCTTTATTTTAGTTTTAATTACTTTTTTAATTTATTATTTTTGTGTATTAAATATTTGGAAAACGGTTTGACTATTTCTTTTTTATTTTGTATATTATATACATTTTTTCGAGTAACTTAAATTGGTGTTTTATATTCAAATACTTTTTTTTAATTATTAAGTGAAAGTCGACTTATTTATAAACTGCACTAACGAGTTTCAAATTTTTGTTGGTAAATTTACATTTAACACATACACGTACAATGCATACTTTGATTTTGAATCTTTATAGAAATATGTTGACTTAGGTACTTTTAATAAAAAATCATATGATTTGTTTCGTAGTTCTTGTTTTATTTTTTAATTAAATAATTTTTTTGTGTCAAGCCCTTCAGTCATTTTGCTATTACAAGAACAACTTCATGTGCGACTTTATTTTTTTAATTCTTACTTAACTTTTTTTTTTAATTAAGTAATGTTAACTCAATATTTTTGACTTAATTAAAAAAAAAAGTTAAGTAAGAATTAAAAATATAAAGTCGCACATGAAGTTGTTCTTTAAATAGCAAAATGACTGTGGGCTTGACATAAAACAATAATTATTTTAAAAAAGTTATCAAAAAAATTATTTTTTTAAATTTTCTATACCTATACGCGTATCTACGTATCTATTGTATAAAATATTTTGTTTTCAAAATATGTAGGAACCTGCATAATTTATTCGAAATAACCAAACATCCCTGGTGATACAAAATAGTAAAGTATACTTTCAGGTCACTGTTTTATAAATAATCATTTGAAGTTTCCTATCTGTCAGTCGGTTCTGTCATTTTGCAAATATGTACTATGTAGGTATAACTTCCAAAAATAAAAAAAAACTATTGCACAACGCATAAACAATACAACTACGTATGTACCTGAACCCAGATCGGTAATAGTTTCCATGGCAGTCTGTAGATTTTTGTCGGCGGCAATGATGCGAGCTCCATCACGAGCCAGCACTTTGCAAACAGCTCTTCCAATTCCAGATCCGGCACCTATAAAATAAATGTGTGCACAGCAGGTGAATTCGAGTGCAAAGGTGGGTGTTTTATATTTGCTTCCTAATTAGCGTATACCTGTGACAATGGCTAATTTTCCAAAAAGTGGACCAGGCATTTTCGCTTTTTGATTTTATTTCTCAGATTAAAATATAAAAATATAAAATTTTATTAAATTCTACAACTTTCTTGTTTTTTCACTTTTGTTGAACTTATTTATTAATTAAGTTATGTAAATAACTTAACAGACACCACAATCAATGAAGAAATATTTCGTTGAACTGATCCCCACTTTCAAGTGTTTGCCGGCCGCCACCCTGTAGATGGAGAATGAAGTGCATAGACTGATACTTCTCTCGTATTCTCCACGCTCCACCACTAAGGAAACAACAACAGTTTTGTGTTTGAATAATATAAAGCTCTCTCTGCTTTCTTCTGCAAGTGGTCTGGTAGATTGACTTTAGGCACTTTGCGCGCCGCTTCCGATCACCCCAACCGGTAAAACTGCCAAGCGCCATAGCCACCATCATCGTCACTTTGACGGTTTTTTTTTATTTTCTTGTCAACAAACTTAAAGAATCAAAATTAATTTGGCCTTGGCTTGATTTTTGTTTTTTGGCATTTTGCCTAAATAATGCGCGTTTCATTCGTTGACAATAATATCTAAGAATTTTATTCCAGTCGATTAAAAATTTATTATTAAACGTTTGACGCATGCGTAGGAAAAGAGAGACGAAAAGTAAACATAAACAACATCATTCTTTTCTTGTTGTCTCTAAATACTTTTATTGTAGGGCGAATGTGTGTGTATTTTGATCAATGATCAAATAATTGTACAGTAAGCAACAAAATTATAACATTATCCCTAAATTATACAACTAATCGTAATTTTTGCCATTTGAAGCATGCTTTCAGGAAAATATAAGAAACGTACATTTTTTAGCTTTCTACGACAGGTACCATCACAATCGAAAGTATGCCACGAATACTGAAATAACGATCACCGGATCTCTTCGTCGAGGAATATTATGTACAAACCTTAGCCTGTTAGTACTAAAAAATAGGTTAAAGGTCAAACAAGTTTAAATCACCTGCAAACGTTTTCTTTTGTTGAGTAGGTAATAATTAAAGAGAAACTTCCAGATCGGAATCAGATTTTGAAACCCTTTGATTTTAAGTTGTTTAAAATTTTGATTTGTTTGATACGGATGAAACTATACATCATTTGAAATATTTTATTTAAAATAAACTAGCTCTTTTTGGCTTGTAAGTCGTATTACATTACGATGACAGAAAAGACGAAAATGTTATTCCGCAAATTCTGTATGTCAGTCCATTTATATCAGCATCATCTACATCAATTTTAATTTTAATTAATGTTTTAATTTATTTTTCTTTAAATTCAAAATTCGAAAATTTCAATTTTAATACGATATATGAAGAATATTTAGCACTTAAAATTAATTTGGCTTTAGAGCCAAAAAACTCTAGCATAAATTGTGAAGTTATTTTTTTTAATTTCAAACTTTTTCTAATTTTTCTAATTTTTTTCAGAATGTTAAAGTTGTTTTTATCAGTACTCCAAAAAGTTCAGATCGCATCTTATTTTTCTACATGTTATGAATATTTTCGAATAAAAATTTGAAACATTGAGGCTAGTATGATTTCAACGAAAAAAGTTTTTGTTTTTACGATTGGATGTAGTGGTGCATTTAAGGCAGTTTGACTTGGCACAACTTTCAGAATTTTGATTTTGGAAAAAGGCGGTTGGAGCACAGAGAAATTGTAAACATATTTTTAAACTCAATTTAAAACATGATTTCAATTTTGTAGAGATTAGTATTTTTTTAACAAGTTTAAATATTTAATAACAATTATTAAGATTCAAAAGTAATATTGGGAAAAAATCATAATGGTGAGGAGTAAATTAAGTTTAAAAAAAAAATTAAATTTAATCAATTTCAAAAATTTAGAAAATTTTGATTTTCAAAAAATAGTAGGGTAGTTGACTTTAACTTCTTTTTTATTTCTAAAATATGAAAGTCATAGCAAATGATAATCAAGAATTCATGATTACTTACGCTTTAAACTGAAATCTTTATACCACATAGTCTGTATCTACAATATAAAATCGATATGTATAGTTTAAAAATTATTTATACGGAAACGGAAATTACAGTCTATAAGCTCTGACAACCTGTATGCCGCAATAAAAAAAAGGACATCGGAATTAAAAAAAAACTTCCATGCTGAGTTTATTCCACCGATGATAACAGAGCTCGTGGATATTTGTAAGTACTCCATCCGTACTACAACGTATATAATATGGTATACCTTCCTGCTGCTTTATTTGTATGGAATTCGGTGCAAATTGCACGTTTCATGCTGAGGTATTCGGCACAGTTGCAACGTTTCAATTATCCAATATAATTGGATTGACAGTCACACTCCACGCGAAGAATTTCTATGAATAATGTGATATCTGCAAGCTTGGAATAAACTTCCAAAGTTAAGCAACAAAAAAAAAAAAAAACCATCAACGACTACGTCTGTGAGGAATGAAACCAGCGGAAGCGGAAACACTCCCTCACTCGTATAGAGGCATCAGCTATGGGCTATGAAAGTTATGTCCTCCTTGAGACATACAAAGAGATGCGAAGAGCACAAGACGGGCCCGGAACTCATAATCATTATTATTATTATTATTATTATGTTTTTGGATATAGAATTCAACATGGCATGTAAAGAAGAGTGCTTCATTCCAAAAGGGACACGTAAATCTGTCAATTAAGGCCAGAACAAGGAACGACCCGGACTAACAAATGAATGTCATGTACTTTTGCAGCTTATGCTTATATATCGGGATGCCATGGAACCATGTCCCACAAACGAGTGTTGCTAACTTCAACAGAGAAACGAGAAACATCATGGTTTTACTGTAACCTATTTCTTTTTTGAGACTGATGCCATAGCACAGAGGAAGACGCACGCGTCTCCATTACAAAGCCTTCTCTGTCCAAGTGTTTTGAATTTGAAGCCGGAGGCACTCATTGCTCGGCACTTCAAAGAGCGTTGTGCCTATTTCCTGCGGTTGGAAAACAATGCAAGCAAAATGAGAAGGTGTTGAGAAGTCCATGGGTGATTCTAGTTACATGACAGCAGATGGGGATGAATATACGGTGCGAATATTATTCCCCCGAGGGCTATTGATGTGGTTCATATAAGAGAAGCTGCTTCAAGGTTTACATTTTCAATTAACCGTTTTCTTTGGAATGGGTTCATTGTGCTCGCAATATTCCCCAAAAGCAGTACTTGAATTGAAGTTGAAGTAATTTAGTAGATATGTTTTGTTTTCTAACTTGTTTCTTTATTCGTAAAATACAATTTACTGAATACGTGCCAGTTTCTTTAGCAGCTGGTTTGTGTGTGAAGTGATAATATTTCTACTGATGGAAAATTACCAGAAAAAACGTTGCTAGTTTACGCAGATGTAGCATCTGACTGTTTTTTAATAAGCTGTTTTTTAATAAACTCTTAAGCTCCGTAAATCATTAGTTATTTCAAATCTGGTATAGAAAAAAAAAACTTTCTGATTTTATATTAACCTGGTCGACTGTATTGGAAGACATAATTGGTAAGAATTTCTATTAATTAAGATCAGAGGATACAAGCCAAATTAAATTATATTTACTTAAAGAGATAATAATTTTCCTGATGGTATAGTGTTAGCTTTTCAATAAAAAAAAATTTCATAGCTATTCGAGTATTACATCAGCCCGTTGATCTTTTTGTTTTTTGAGTAAGTTATTTGTTCTTCTTTGGCTTGTCCCTATTTTCATGTTCGTTCACTCACACTCCCATTCAATACCGAAAAACACCAACACCTACTTGCTTCGTTCTGCCGATGAATTTTCAATTCTAACAGCATTTGAGTTTTTACATTTTTGCATATGACATTCAATTCTTATTTTTTGATATCAACAAATAAAATAGCCAACTTGTGCGAAAGTAGACGTTTCTGCATTATTATATTGATACTACTACACTCACAACTAGATTGGCATTTTGAAAGTCGCAGCCATTTGTATTTTCTGGCGTCCGCCATTAGAATTGCGAATAGTTCCAGGGATGATATACTTTTGAGGAAGAAAAAATATTTTAATATTTTAATTTTAGAAAGTATGATTAAGATGTAAATATTTATGAACATGTTCATGTATATATTTTCTTTGTCAAAATTATCGGATATTATTTGTTTTTCACATTGCATATATTTATATATACGAAATATAAAATCTTACTTGTCTCCCAATAGCAAAATTTTCTTTAGGCTTTCAAATCAACTCTTAAACTAATTTTTTCGCAAAAAATGATTTGCATTTTCTGTAAAGCATATTATCAAATAGCAATTTGTTGTTTTCGATTGTCGTTATAATAAGTAGCTAAGTAATAAATATAATAATAAAAAATAAATAATAAAATATCCCAGATAAGAATTGCGAATGCGAGGTATGAAATGCGTATTGATTTTTTGTGAAACAATCACAGAGAACTTGCTAAACAATAAATTGCAAGAAATGTACCTACATGAAATTATAAAAAAAAAATCAAACCAAAATCAATAACACGATGGAGGCACCGAACCGAGACAAATGGCTCCGCGCCGAGCAAAAACACAGCGTTTGTGGTCGAACTTAAGAAACTCGTAGTGCTCAACAGGATCTGTCGAAATTTCAAGATCTTTCGACTCCGATTGAAGAATGACAATTAAAAACAAAGTGAAAATGTATCCATTTTTTTTTACAACAAACCCTTGCGATGTATCCGTCAGAATGGAATATTCTCCGATTTCATACAAATCATAATATGAAATTGTAAAAAAAATCACTAAAAACCCACCTGAAAATATGTCCATTTGGCAAAATATTTCGATTCAAAAATTCTAAAATTCACATAAAATCGGAGAGTTTTCCTTTTCGAAGGATACCTTGCTAAGGCTGAATATTTTCAAACAAGTTTGCTCGATCGACGGATTGATCATGTGGTGCTCGCATTCAAAGTGAACCAAATCCAAAATAAGAATGTGGGACCATGTTTCAAAATGACTCAAATGAATTTCGACAGCGGAGGTAAAATAAAAACGCAAAAACTATATTTTATAAAAACTTCATTAAATTTATTTATTTATTCGAATATTGCATTCAGTTTTAGTTTTCAGAGTCCTCTTTACTTGTTTTTGATTAGATATCCCGTGCTTAGTTCTGCGAAACAAACATACGAACTGGATTCCTTGCACGTTTTCTCTTAACATTCCCACTTAGTTGAGTCTTCTTCATCTTATTTGCACCGCCATTATAAGTGCCTGAAGGATTTACAGCAAAAGTGTTGCGATTATTTTGAAAATAGCGCATATTCTTCGAAGGCACCACAAAACTGAGTCCTTGTTGGTTGCCCTTTCCTTTTACAAGTTTGTAGGTGGTACGTTTATTCTTAGCCTTTTCGCTTTCATCTTCATACAAATCCTCTTCGTCAGCAACATAATCATCAAATTCATCTCCTCCTCTAGCGTCAGCAGGCGAAGTGGTAATTATACCGGTCGAATTGATTACGCCCGTAGACGTTATAGGACTAGTACCAAAGTTGCCAGTTGGGGATACTGCAGCAGGCCGAGTTATGATGAAAATTTGTGGTTTCTGGGTTTGTTGGCCGCCACCTTTACCGCCCATAAGGAAAAATTTCTTAAAGAACAATCTGCCTTTCGATGAATCGGGTTTTAAGGCTACACCTTTAGTTTCTACATCGATATTTGTCAAATCGTCATCATCATCCTCATAGTCGTTCTGGCTCTGTATTAACTGCTCCATATTCATTTGTCTTAGCCTTGAATCCGACGGTAAAACGAAAGATTTTCGTCCTGTGAAAATATAAAATTTACTATATATAGCAATGGAATACTTAAATCAAATCTTTCTTCTCATACCTTTGGTTTTCTGAGCTAAGGATCCTAACGCCATCAATGTCAGAGTTAACACAAAGTAAGACTTCATATTGTTGCGGATAATGTTCTTGAAGCAATTAGTGCGTAATGCATCAATGTTAGCGACAATACCTCTTTTTATACTCAATTCTCAAGCTACATCTTTCAACATTTTCTACAATACACTCGAGTCGATAGAACTAAAAGTCAATTACCGTAACTTATTTGCCACAAAACTTCAGTCTTCCTCTAGAATTCAATGAAGATTTCGGGGAGCAAAAAAAAATCCCTCCTAGCTTCAGGGCATGATGAAGATGGTGAATAGCTTACGTTTCTTCTAATGAGATTACGATTGAGAATTATTCCTCTCGTAAGTGCTGTGTACACCGCCTGACGATTTGGATGATTGGTAAAATTGACTAAGTCTTATTGCCCAAAGGGGGTTTGTGTGATGACGATATGGGTCAATCGTGCTGTGAAATTGACCACACAAGTGCGATGACAGTTGGTTGAAATATCTGGTATGAGCTATAAGACATCATGCTGTTACAAAGTTTTTTTTGTTGTCAATTTTTTTTTAAGTAATGGGTGAAATTTTTTTTTGAGTTCTTACCTGTTTATGAGTTATTATTGTAGATGCTATATGGGGTTTTAGGGAAAGGAAGTGCTAAGGAGCTATAATTTGTCATAAATATAGTTGTTGTTAATACCTTTGACATATTACGTTGGGTAAGGGTAAGGGTAAGTGTTAAGTGGGAATTTCGCATATAGCTAAAGGTAATAAATCAAGTACCTATATATAGTACCTTATATATATAAGCATTGAACGCTAGATCCAGTTGCGCCATTTCCGCGAAGCTAACAACAACTACCAGTTTGATTCTTTCCAAGTGCCTGTGACTTTTTCTAATGAACGTTGTGCAGGTGTTCCATTCTGCTTAAAAATGTGATGGTAAGCAATGATCATTAAAAATTTATAGTTCTGATTATCAGAAACACACATTTTCAAAGTTCCATGTTGTTTTGATATAAAAAGGTGACGTTATAGATTTTCTTTAATATTACAAAAGTCATCAATATTTTAAAGAGCAGTTTTTCAGTTTGAAATTATTTACAATTTTAAACACAGAGTTAATTCCGAGCTAACCTGTTTGATTAGTTTTCTTACCTTTAATATAGATTTATATATAGTTAACTCTGATTAGACTCAGTCTTAACATAGCAAAAAAAATCTTTGGATTTGAGCAAAATACTAAAGTGCATTTTACTGAGCATATAACGTATTCATGACATTTAATTTTAGAAATTTCCGCTGTTTTCTGGTTTGGTCAGCAAGAAGGGTACCGCTCGCTTGTGAGTGATCATAAAACAATTATGTATATAACAACCATTATGCATTCCAAATTGAACCCGTATTAACGGATAGGAAAAACAAACATTTCGAGGGGTTCATTTCGAACAGGGGTCTCAGTTAACAATACACTGGAGTAATGAGTGTTTATTATCGTGACGAACTTGCGCATGAATTGCAAACAAATGCTTTAATACATGTAAATCGCAAGTTTTGGTTCAAACATAATGTTTTGTGTAGAAAACTATGATATTGAAATCTACGAAAAATACTGAGAAGGCAAATGCTTTCCTTACTTTTTCATTTGGTTCATTTAACAAAAATGGGTGACAAATTTAAGTCAATGCTACCAGAACAGAGAAAAATAATAATAAGGTGCGTTTTGGAATAAAATATATAAGGCGACAATTTAACGTTTTAAAGATATTTATTAATGCTTTTAGGATGTTTGTATTTTTGAACAATTTGTTTTGGAACATTTAGTTTTTAGTTGGTATAAGTTAAATGAAAGCTGTTGCCAAATCGTGTTTGTATAAAATGTTCTCTGTAGTAAATCCAGAAAGCGATTAAATGCTATTCAGTGGCAGTTCTCTTCTTAGCTAGCTGCCTCCAATAAGGCACTTGAAACGAAACATATTCTCGCAACTCTTAAGAAAAATCGAATGAAAAAATCAATGAATTCGATTTTAGATATTATTTTATTTCAGACATTAAATTTCCCTAAAGAAAGTGTATGTTGGACGAATCAGACACTAAGGCGGACAACCTTAACCCTACGGTTTTGGTTTTGATTCCAATCTTGTTGGCGACGTCTATTTTGTCTAATGGGCTTCCGCTTATTACGATTATTTATTTGCTGATTACGACGACGAATTTTTTGCTGCCGCTGCTTCTTTTGATTACGTTTTCTTAAAGCGTTTTTCCGTTTTTGAACGTTTCTGCGTTTAATCTCTTTTAGACGTTTAATTTCTTTTTGACGTTTGATTTCTTTTTGGCGTTTAACTTTCTTTTGTTGACTGGAAGCACGTACTTGTTTTTCTTGAGAGCTACTGGAGTTATGTTCATCATGTTTGGTGGAGTCTTCACTGTTTCCTAAATCGATCGCAAAATCACTTTGCATTACTTCTCTAGGTGATGTATCCCCAGGTGATGTATCACCAGGTGATGTATCTCCAGGTGATGTATCTCCAGGTGATGTATCACCAGGTGATGTATCACCAGGTGATGTATCACCAGGTGATGTATCACCAGGTGATGTATCATCAGGTGATGTATCATCAGGTGATGTATCATCAGGTGATATATCATCAGGGAATATATCATCAGGGGATGTGTCATCAGGTGATATATCATCAGGTCGAAAATTTGGACCTGGCTTCGGGTCTGGCATGGAAGGCGATGAAGAAAGTGATGAACTTGTGTATGGTGAGCTAAATGTGGGATATTGGCTCGGAATAGTTATGATATACGCAGGGCTTTTGGATGGTTCCGGATCATTTTTACCAAAAAACATCGTTATGATTTTTTTAGTCAGATCATCGGACATCCTTTCTGTTCCATGGACAGACCGCTCCGCTGACGGTTTTCTCTTAACAAGCCTATATCTGCCATTTCGTCCGATTTCTAAGAAAACAAAAATTTATAATTTACCCATGAAACTTTGGTATAAAACTTTTACTAACCTGCAGCTTCGATAACAGCTGTTGCAATTAGCAGAACGACAATACAAATGTTAAGGATCTGCATCTGAATTTCAATTTCTCAAACTCTATAACAACTCAAACCCTAGAAACCACTGATGATCAGAACCTAATTTTAAGGCTTTTATATAGCTAAAAGACAAAATCATAAATTTAAATTTTTCCAATAATATTTAAGTCTAATAGCTTTATGCATAATTATTTGCATGATTGTCACCAAATTTTAGATCATAAAATCGTAAAAAAAATAATTTTACTGCGGTAATGCTACAAGATTCTTATTCTTGTATTTAAGATTTTCGTGGTTACGATAAGAGATTTAAGATTAACTGCGACTTATCGTCATAAATTAAACGGTACTTTTATTCAAAAGGGATTGCCATGCGTTTGACATTTATTACAAGATAATTACTTCACGAAAGTATAAAGGAAAGAAGAGCATTCTTTAGAAATTTGTGGATAGAAAAAGAAAAGGAAATTTTTTTTTCATTTAAACTTGATAAATTAATCCATTCAAGCCTTTTTAATTCCAATTATATGAACATTTAACATTAGGTTTTTAGATCAATTCATGTAAAATTGAATGGTACATATTCTTACTGAGTTAGTAAGTACTTTATATTTAAAACTAGGCTTAGGGCTTAACATGTAATCTTACTTTACAAAAATAGAAAATGCTGTGTTTAACTCGTTATTATGATGATCTAATGTCAAAAATTTTGTTTTGACGTATTGTCATGGGAAATAATAAATAGAAAGTACTTATTTGCCAATTAAAGATAAGACAAGAGCACTGTATCGGCCTAGTGAATTACATTGTCAACAATCCTTTTGTATGCGTTGTTAGTTCCACAGGATCGGAGATGACCTACAATTTTTCGTGAGACGTGAGATGCACTTTTCATGACACTGATACTCTTAAGGGCCAACCATAATAATCGTAAGCAAACGAAAGCTAATGTCATAGTTCTACGTCAATTTTCCTTAACCGCCATTACCTTCAGTCGACCATAATGGTCGAACGCACACGCAAGCCAATTTCACATGTATTCGGCTGGCTGTCAGATTTACGTAAGTAAACTGCACTCTGGAGCGCTCTTTACGTACAAAGTGAACAAAAACTTGCCGAAACTGAGCAATCCGACTATACAAATTCCTTGTTCTCGCTAATTTCGTACGGCACCGTACGTACTAATTCTTTTGCCTTTAGAGGAAATGTCACTTCCTCACAAGAGACAGTGACCTTGAAAAAAACATTACTCAGGGGTCGAACCTATATCTCCGGCGTGATAGTCCAACACAGTAAACACTACTCCACGGGGAACCATACAGTTTGGCAAATATAGATGAACTTAACTTTGACATTTTCGAGAATTTTAGTGCAAGCTGATATGGACGAACTCAATTTTTTATGAGTGAATTATTTAATGCAAACTGTGAACGATTCTCCCACATGTACATAGACTCTATATATAAATGATTGAAAGAAAACAAAATAATATGATATGTTATTATATAACTTAAAACAAATCCTCGAAATTATTACGAAAGATAGAAAGAAAAACCAAATGAATTCTATTTTAGATTTCGTTTTATTTCAGTTAATTTACCTAAAACATATATTTGACAAGTCAAACCTTAAGGCGAATTATCTTAACCCCGCGGTTGCGGTTTTGATTCCTATTCGGTGAGCGACGTCTCTTTTGCTGTTTAATGCGATTCCGCTGGTTACGATTCTTTATTTGCTGATTACGACGACGAATTTGTTGTTGCCGCTTCTTCTTTTGATTACGTTTTCTTAAAGCGTTCTTCCGCCTTAGTGAGTTTCTGCGTTTAATTTCTTTTTGACGTTTTATTTCTTTTTGGCGTTTAATTTCTTTTTGACGCTTAGTTTTATTTTTTTGACTGGAAGCACGTACTTGTTCTTCTTGAGAGCTTGGATCTGTAGATTGGACACTGCTTCTAAGTTTCTTCTTATCGCTTAGTACAACTGGTGCGTTGTTGTACTTTTCTGGATTTTCTGGACTTTTTTCAACATCATCATTGGTGGAGTTTTCATTGTTTTCATCATCAAAAGGAAAGGCCCTTTCCGTTGCTTGTTCATCACCAGGTGATGTAGGTGATGACGTATCACCAGGGGATGTATCACCAGGGGATGTATCACCAGGGGATGTATCATCAGGTGATGTATCACCAGGTGATGTATCACCAGGTGATGTATTATCAGGTGGTGTATTATCAGGTGGTGACGTTAAATCGGAAGTTAGACCTGTGGTCGGATCTGTGATAGTGAGGGGCGATGAAGTTAGTGTTGAAGATGTAATGGGTGAAGTTACTGTGGGTGATTGACTCGGAATAGTTATTATGTATGCAGGACTTTTAGATGGTTCCGGTTTATTTTGACTAAAAAACATCGTTATGAGTTTCTTCTTCAATTCCTCGGACATCCTTCCTGTTTCCTGGACATTTTCATAACGCCCCGCCGACGGTTTTCTTTTTACCAGTTTATATCTTTCATTTGCTCTGATTTCTAAAAAAAAGTAAAAAATAAGAACATTGAATAATTTATCAATGGAACAAATAAATTTTTACTAACCTGCAGCTTCGATAACTGCTGCTGCAATGAGAAGAAGGATAATACAAATATTAAGGATCTGCATCTTAGCTTCAACTTTCCAAACTCTATTACAAGTCAAACCCTAAAGATCACTGATAATCAGAACTTAATTTTAAGGCTTTTATATACAAGACAAAAAACCTTTGTAAACATTAATATTACAACGCCCTTCATAAATTTACATTTTTACAATAATATTTAACTCTAATAGCTTTATACATAATGATTTGCATGATTGTCACCAAATTTCAAAGCATAAAATCTGCGGTAATGCTAATTCTTGTAATAATGATAGATTCTTAATCTTGTATTTTAGACTTTCGAATTGATTAAGATAAGAGATTAAAAAATTACTGCGACTTATACGTAATAAATTAAACGGTAGTTTTATTGAAAAGGGCTTGGCATTCGTATGACATTTATTACAAAATAATTACTTCATAAAAGTATAAAGGAAAGAAGAGCATTCCTTAGAAATTTGTGGATAGAAAAAGACTTTTTTAAAAAAAGGAAACTTTTTTTTTCATTTAAACTTTATAAATTAATCCATTCAAACCTTATTAATTCCAATTTTATAAAAAATTAAGATTTGGTTCTTAGATCAATTTATTTAAAATGTATCTACAAAAAAAAATTGTAGGCTGAAAATTTAGTGGGGTAAATTGTAATTTTTTTAAATAGAACCATTTAATTGCTTCATTCCATCATTCCATTATACTACATTTTTTACATTGCGTTTTGAGTTGGCTATCATATTCATAGACACAATTGGAATGGAAACTATTAGTTCTTTCTGAGTTCAAAGGAAAATTCTACTTTTGCATTACATGGTGTTTTTGGCTAAGCTTAAGCTTCGAAATTTGATGGAGTTGAACTTACTTGCTTCTTAACATATACCGACATTAAGGGCCAGTTATAGCAATCATCAAAAAAACTAAAGATTAAAAATATTCAGATCTATAATTTGTTATGTTTTGATTTGAAACACAAATGCTACACTTATTGAAGACAAACAACAAACTTATTTTCTTGATTGGAATTTCATTTTTTCGTACGGAAATTCCATCAGGAAAATAATTTAATATATTTTTTTACAAAAAATATGTGCGTAATTGAAAATTGAAAATTTTATCATCACAAAAAATTCAGTGATTTGCCATCGATAAATTTAGCAATTTTGCTTCAAACAAATTAAGAATATATTTAAATATCAATTTAACCTCTTTTTTTTGTCACTGCAACTTGTTCACATTTGTTGTTGGGCCATGGTTTGCTTTAAGTCAGTAAGATAAATATTTTTTCATAATTATTTCTAGGATTATTTCTGTCTCCTGAATTAAAACTTAATTCTACAATAATGAAGTCACTTTATAATCGAAAGCTAGAAGCAAAATTACCACCACTTTGAATGGCAAATATGACATTATTATTGTTGGCTTAACGGTTGAGCGTACTTATTTTGGATATTGTATTCTTTTCAATTTTGTATACGAAATATTTTTTTGAATTCTTTTATAATCAATTTAAAATGCAATAATTAAAAAAAAAAAAAACAAATAAATTTATAACAAACCAGAGTTTTCCGAGAAAACCGTGGTACGTCAGTTATTTTTAAATATTTTAATATATTTATATTATCGTAGGTCCAGTTTTTAAAAAAATAATAATTTTTTTCAAAGAACTTTTTAAAAATATTTGCATGTAAATTTTTAAATAAGCCAATTTTAACAAATTAATAATTCTTATGCGAACTTTCGAAGAGGATAAATTGGATTTTTTTAGCTAAAAAAAAAAAAACGATACCGTCCGTATTTTTTTCTTGAGCTACTTATATATTGAACAAGTTAATCGATCTTAGCCCAAACATTTTTTTAAGAAAAATCTATACCTATAACTTGATCAAATTTAAACACCAACATTTTACAAAAGTGCTTTTATATTTGATTTTTTTATTTTTTTTTATACTCTAAACGCAGACCTTTTAGCACTTTAAATTGGCGTACATCAAATTTGTTATTTATTGAAATTATTTTTTAGTACAATCTTAGGTATATTTAGGCAACACAATTTTCAGTATACTTTTATTTCAACTTGAATCTTTGTAAAAAGTTAATTTGGCACTTTTAAAGGAAGTTTTTAAAATTTACATATTAAAAAATAACTAAATTTAATAATTAATTTATTTGTTAGTAATAATAAATATGAATAAGCGGCAACTTGCCATATGAGCAACTTCATGCGAACCATTCATGCCCAATCGTATTTTATTACAATACTGTCTGATTTTCTTCAAACTTCGTGTGTAGTAGAGTTATTCCCTAGAGGAGAAATTCTAATGTTTGTTTTAGCCCAACCATAACTGGTACTTCCATAACGGTTTCAGTTTTTCCAAATTTTCTCAAAAACAGCTCTAACGATTTAAAAAAAAAAAACTGAGTTTTATGCTATCAAAATAACTGGTGTTAACGGTTTTTACAAATTTGGCCATACATTAATAACAGTTTAACCGATTTTATTTGAATTTGGTATGACATTTAGTTAAAACAATTAACACAAGATGATATATAAAGTTTTTGGCTAAACAATGGGTTTATGATAGATACCCATACCATACAACTTAATCTCACTCCATTTTTGATATTTGTTTCCCTTTCCACATTATTTAATAAATACAATTTTTTGGAGTCTCGTAGTTTGCCACAAGAGCAAGTTCGTTTGACAAAGTCGTGTATTTTATTCAAATCCCTGTGCCCATCATTTTCTTTTTTAAAAAAGGCTTCAGCTTCACTGTCTAATGAATCATATTTGATTCATAATTTTAAATGCGCCCCTAGTTGACAGTGTCCATGAACAACAAATGATTAAAAAACATGATTTCTTAAAATGCGTTTCTCAGACAAATTGATCAAAACACGTAACCGTCCAATAAATTTTGTGCAAAAAATCATTTAAGTTCAATAAGATTTTAATGCAAAAGAAAATTTTAGTTAATAACTTGTTTTTTTTGATAAACATATTTTTTGATCAAATGTGATTCATGGGCTTATGATGTCTTATCATATTCTACCTATATATACTTCCATTTAATTCTAATTTTCCATTATTTATTTCGTTCTAACGCAATAGTACAAATAATGTATAATGCACCAGTCGGGTATATATTTATTGCTTTTTTGTTTTAAAAGTCTTTTTCCATTTTTTTGATTATTCTTAAAAATTGATTTAAACTAAATGATTTGATGAACATTAAGTTCGTTAGCTGTTTCGGTAATATTATAGTCTTGTTTCCAATAGCATAAATCATTCTGAATTAAATATACGACTTATGAACGCTAGTGGTATAAACTCCATGCCAGAGGTATAAACTCCATGTAATGAATCAAATGCCTATGGAGTGTTTTGAATACTTTGAGAAACTTATTTAAACCTTTTTAAGATTGATAGTTGATATATAGATTTATCAAAACAAATAAAAAAAAAAATTTTCATTATTCAGATTGTTCAGTTTTTATTGGGTCATAATATTTATCTAAAGTCGGATTATATTTGGTCCCCTTCTTTGGTTGCGTCTTCTATTGTTTGGTCTTCTATTTCCACTTCCACCACGAATGACACGGATATTAGGGCGTCCTCTCCTTCTATTACCTCCACGACGGCGACGACGACCATTTCCTCGCCTTTTTCGTTGGGGTTGTCCACCCCTTCGTCGCCTATAATAATATCTGTTTGCCCTACCTTCACTTTCATCCTTAACCAAAGCTATAATACTTCCACTTGGAATATTCTCTAAGGCTTCACGTGGAATGTAAATTGCGTTTTCTTCAGATTCTTCATCATCATCTTGGTCTTCTAAGTCAGCAGAGCCATTATTGACCATTACGGAACCTGAGTTTTCCTTTTGATGTGAAAGCATTGCATTGCCTCCTTTTAATTGAATAATTTCAATAACGTTGCCACTTAGATTTGAATCATTATCACCATCTTCGTTTTCTTCATTGTTGTCGTCATCATAGGAGTTCTCATCGTCTTCGTCGTCCTGGACAATCGAATATACTCCTTGGTGTTCAGAACTGTCTTCATCATCTTCATCACTATCAGCGAAATCATTAGCTGACACTTGAATAGCTTGAATAGAGTTCGATCCTCTTCGGGGTGCTCCAAGATACCAATAAGCTTGATTTTCTCCAGCTACTGATCTTGCGGCCAAACTTCTCAAAGGGAACTTTCGCTCTGAAAGAAAACAAAAAATTGTTAATTACTCAATTTACTACATTCAACTTTGTCTTCATACCTGCTGAAGCCACTCCAAGACAGAGCAATACTGCCACTGCAATAATAATCTTCATAATAAAGCTTCAAATTCTAATCTGCGAACTGCACTACTATTGCATTATCCAAAGAAGGACCTTGTTGGTAGCTTAGCTTGTTAGAACTGTTTGGTCAATCTAGAGTCTGCATGGTTTTTATGTAAAAAAATTCAGACTTCCAAGTCAATGACCGCCCAGAGAGAAGAAGAACTTCTTCCCTGAGGATAATTGCATGTTATTATTCTTGTTTAAGCTTCTATTCCATTTGATGATGATTATATGATAAGTTAATGCTAATAGTTGCGTTCTTTTTTTTTTATTTATATATTGCTAGTGTTGATGGTTTTGTAATTCATTGAGAAATGCCTTGGGGTACATCTAGTCGAGAATTTGGTAAATTTCAATGAACTCTCAATCTGACTAACTATATAGCAACGACATTTGACGTTGAGTGAAATATTTCTCATACTTATTTTGAGATTAATAAAATTCTGATTATAAATATTTCTTTTTTACTTGCCAAGCTGAGATTTTAGTCTGAAAATGCCTTGGGGGTTATATTTACTTAGTAGACGACCGATATGATCAAAAATGGAATTTTATTTTTATGGAATTAATATCTGCGATGAGAACCTCTTTCGTATTGTTTTTTTTTTTTTTTGGGTTAAAATGTTAAAAAAATAATAATTTATAGACGGATGAAGTATAGTGTTCTACTTAAAAAAATAATGTTTTTGATCTTGAGAACAAAATTAATTGTGTCATAGTGGTGAAACAATTGCAAATGTCAACAACTTCTATTTACTATGACACATACGAGTAGAATAAACCAAACAATCGCATAGTGTAAAAAAAAAACAACATGGGTGACTGAAAAACGCAACAATAGATCGGCAAGTCTTAAAATATAAAAGTCAGTTAATTTTTCATATGTTCCTTATTTTGGCAGTTTAGAGCTCAAACTCATTCTCCTAAAATTTTTGACACTACGAGTTTTCATCGAAAACAGGGTTTTTGATGCGGTGTGAAAAGGCTGTTAATTAGTTCATAAAATATTCAACATTTTAATGTTTTGGTATTTTCTTTAATTAGTTTAGCTTTTTTTTTAAATAAATCGGTTTTTATTTAAAATTGTTACTGTCAATGTATCATAGTTAATACAAGGCATACAAAAGTTTTATGTGCCTGGTTTTCAGCGTCCATGTATCATATTTCGTCAAATTTTACAAGACGGCAGGTACAAATTGATTGTTGTGTATAAAATATGATACATTTGACAGTGAAGCGATGGTCATAGTTGTGTAAAAAATCAATTTTCTATAGGGATAGTAAAGTTGTTAATAATAAGATAAAAGTTTTTTGTAAAATATATATATTCCCACCTATTCCAATTTTAAGTGCTATACAAACTTTACATAGAATGTACAAAATAAAGTTAACCGTTTTTGAAATATATGTAATACTGAATTTGCACAAAAATAAATAAAAAGTCAATTAAAATTAACACTAATTATTTTTTTGAAAATAAAATTATTTACATTTAATCAACTCTTTAAAAAAGCCGTGGACAAGAAAGCTAAAAAAACAGAGGTACCGTCCATACATATTTGTCTTTTTTTCTAAACACAAAAAGACAGTTACAAATTATTTTGGCATGCAAGCACACCATCAATTTTATTTGACAAGTTAACATTTAGAGAAAATTGCTTACCAAAAACAAACCCCCACCAGTGAACATACTTCATTCACGATGTTATTGCCTAATTTTGATCAGTTGTATTGAAGATTTCGAAGAGGATAAACGATAACATTTTGTATCTGATGCTTTTTATCTAATAACAGAGTTTTGTGAAGTCACTTCCATGGGCTGTCAGTTCCATGATTTCCCGTTCTGGCACGGTAATACATTCTTAAATTATAGGCATGAAAATAAGGTGCAGGGAAAGTAAGTACTCCATCATGGGAAAATAAAAGTGGAAAAAAATACCCATGTGGAGCGTCCGGGGAATACTTACCCTGCAACTATAGTATATTGTATAAAACTCTTATAAAGCTATGTTCAAGGAAAAGGGTCTGTCTATGGTGTATTGCGATTTCCATGATTTAGTGTCATTTTCGCGTCAAGTTGATGTTGTTCAAAATGATAAAATAGTGACCCTTCGTTGAAAAACAGTTTTTCGCCAAAGTTACTACCAAAACCTGCCATTATAAAATTAAACTAGTTTATTTTAGGAAAGGTTAATTTTTTAAGTCGAAAATAATAATGTTTTGAAATATTCACCCATTTATTCAAATATTCCATGGATCTTATTTTTTATTTTTCACAGAAAATCGTTTCGCTATATGAAAAAAATATATATAAAAAAAATCGAAAAAAAAAAATACTTAAATATTGGAAACAAAATCTGACTTCACAAAAATGCCAAAATTGAATGGTAACATTGATATGCCTATACTATAAAAACCGTCAATGTTCCATCAGGTAACTTTGATGAAAATGAAAATAATTTTGTTTGTCATCTCATCAATGTATCAATTTTACCTGTGAGTGAGGCTGTAATGAACATTGATGAGCATTAAAAATTAGCTAAAAGATCACTCATTTAGGTTACATTGGCTATGACTGTACTGTTGACTTTAGATACTGGAAGCACTGAAAACGTCGGCAAATTTTTTTTGGATTTAAAAATAACTACTTGTTGTTCACTTACAACAAGTTGAATTTGTTTTTACGAACGTTTTTACGCGCTGCCATAAATAAAGTATCACAGGGATGTCATATTTTTGAGATAACCAGAAACATATTGACGTATAATAAATGTTAAAAATAAAAATATGTTGTAAATTATGTCTTTGTCAATATTATCGGAAATATTTTGTCTTAAAAAAAAAACAGTAGACATAATTTTATATAAATTCATCGTTTCATTTTTATTTGAAAACTTAAAAACGTTTATCTTATTTTACTGTCAACGGGAATTATTCAATTAACACACAATTATAAGGCTTAGCATTTGTTAACAAATCTGTGCCTTTTAACTCTGTGTCAATTAATGTAAATTATTAATTTTACAAAACTGACCCTTTTGTAAAATTCTATGATATGAAATGTAATCATTTGCATAAAAAACGGTAAATACGTCTCCTCAAGAACATTAAACTATTCTAATATGTTAAATGAGGCTTTAGTTGTGACACAAAACACTATACCTATACGCCCTACAAAAATCTATCATAAAAAGGTCAATAAATTGCCCCCGAGCATGATGATGATGTATTTACATGAATTAAAAATATGTATTCTGAAAATTTTATTGCCAAAATTCCTATGATTTAACGGCTTAAAGACAAAACTTTCTATATAGGTAAAGATAAATTGTAAAAAAAAAACTAACGATCTTCACTGATCGTTAACCTTAGCATGTGTAAACTGTTGGTTTTTGGCGTTAACTTGTTTTGAGGCAAAGCCTGAGGCGTTTTCTTCTTTATTGGTCATTCAAGTGTGACCCCAACTATGGTTGAATGGTTCATCATCTTAGGCACTATTTTCATACTAAAATATAAATAAATTAGCACCAATATAATGATCAATAACAACAATAAGTCTTGGTATAGTAATTTTTTTTATACCGAAGGGCCTACCTGTACAATATTGTATCTATTCTGGGAGTGGAGGAGTAAGAAAAAATTTGAGAGTTTTCAGAACAGAAATATATTTTTTTTTGTAAAAACATAATTATGTAAACTTATTTTGTTAACACACTTAAATCACAGAACTACAATGATTTATAGTTTAGACTGTTCATTCACAAAATCATAAAATGTGAGTAAGTGTTTGTATTGTTGTCTATTTTTGATTAGTTACTTTAAAAAGATGAGTCAAATTTAACTATATGTCAAATATAGTTATAAATGAAAGAGGAGATCATGAAAGCCAAAAAAAACAAATTCTTCGTTGGATAAAAATGAATTAAATCGTTTGGGTAGGATACGTTATTATTGGAAGCTTTTTCAAGATATATACAATATACATACGTATACATATTAAATGAAGTGCACGACTGAGTAGCACGAACTTGTAGCCTGCGGACTAAATACAAAAAATTTAATTATAAAAATTTAAATGTAAACCAAAAATTCCATAACAATATCAAATGATTTTTTATTAAAAGTGCTAAAAATACTTTTTATAAAGATTCAAGTCAAAATCAAACTATGCAGACAATTTTAATAAATAAATATAAGTTTAACAAGAAAAAAATTAAATCGTTTTTTTATTTAAACATTTTTTTACACAAATTTGAAGTATCTAAGCAAATTTTAATTGCTATGTGCATATAATATATAAATATATATTTTGATTCAAGCCTTTATCCAAATATTGAAAAAACAAAAACTAATTTTAAAACTAATAAAAATTAAAATTAAGAATTTTGGCAAAATGTTGGTGTTTAGAATTTATTAAATTATGAAGTACTTTTTTAAACAAAATTTAGGTTAAAATCTATTCAGCCGTTCACAAGACAGCGCAAGCTTTTTTACAATCACAAAAAAGACAATTGTATAAAAAAAAATCTCGATTTCTTTCAAGAAAATCGCTTCCATAACCGTTATAATATGTCAGGTACCGCTATATTTTTAAATCTAAAAAAAATCCTATTTCTGCTCTGAGAAATATGATATTAAGACTGTATTGTGCCGATAGAACCGGACTGACAGACAGACAGAAAAAGCAATTAATTTAAAAACTTAAAATAAAGCAAAAAATGTTAGAACAAAAATTCTTCTTCCTGTTTTTCTTCGCAAAAAAGAAAAAAATCGAATTAATTTTTATCAACATTTTACGTATCTAATTAAATACTGTTTTCGTTTTCAAAATTCAATGCTCTTATTAATTTTCAAAGCCCTTAACTCGATGCTAAAATGTAGTTTTCGAGAAAATTAAAAATAACTAAGGATGTTTTTATATAAATAAGGGGATTAGAGGAGTAACCTTTTTTTGTTATTTTGTTAAAATATTCTATTTGCTCTTTTATTCTATGTTTTTTTATTTTGATGACTTTTTAAAAACATTTTGAGTCTGAGCCAATAGTTTCCGCATGTAGGCTCATTAGTTTAATTATTATCATGTAAGTTTAATTAATTTTTAATAATAATAATTTTGAGCCTTAAAAATGTACTTAAGATTTAAAAAAATACTTTTAACACTTTGCCATAACTTGTTCTGCCCTGTACACAAACACAGGTGTTGTTGCAAAACAGATCAGTTTTTCTTGAGTGGATTTTCATCCATTTCTTATTTGATTATCAAATAATTTCATTAAAAAAAAAAAAGAAGAAACTTGTAGAATAATATGAATTTTTTTATTTTATGAAAATAATCACACGGCAAAACAATTTTTTTTTTCAAAGTGTACAAAGTAACTTGAATTGTATCCGAAGGAACCGCAGTTTTTATCTGGAGCCTGATCGAAAGAATCAAAAAAATCCTCTACTCGTCATCATCGTCATCAGTTTCCATTTGTTGCCTCAATCTTTGGGAAAATCTTCCTCTCTTAAATCCGCGACGACTCGTCTGTCTAGAAAGGTCTACATCGATTTCCTTGTCATCATCGGCTGGGCCTACTACAATAAAAGCATTTGTATCATCTTCGCCATCATTTTCAACCTCGGACTCAGCTTGAGGCTTCTGCTCTGGCTCAACGTCGTCACCGTCGTCGGCAGAGTTTTCATTTGCTTCATCATTTTGTTCCATTGTTGGCTTCTTCTTTTCACCCAAGGTCACCGGCAAATTGGACAACTGTGGTTTCTTCGAAGGTTCAACTTCTTGGGATTGCAGGATATCTCTGATTTCATCTTCACTTAAAAGCGAAAACACTGGCGATTGATTCTGCAGTTGACCACCTCTGAGAGGCTTTCTTTGAGTTTTAACTGAAACCTTGGTTGGTTTTTTCGTTGGCCGTCCTTTGCGGTTCAAATTTTGCTGTGGAATTTGAACTATAATCGGTTTAGATTGCTGTTCATTTGACGTTGTCTCTTTGGGAGGCGCGGCAAATCCGAGTCTTGACCAAGGAATATTAATGAACCGATTGGGCCTTTTTTGGTTATTTTGTGTAGTTGAGCTTGGTTTCCTCTTCTGAATGGAATTCATAGCTTGGTTCTGGGTAATGGGAATCAGTTCAAATGTAGCGGCTGGACGACGTTGGCGCTTCACTTGCGTATTAGATGGACGATTTGGTACGAATTGAACCATTTGAGCATTTTGAATTCGATTCACTGGCTTCCTTCTAATCTGATTTCCTCCATTTTGTTGTTGTTGTTTCCTCTTATTGACGGCAGGATTTTTTCGACGCCGATTATTAAAATTCTGGGGTTTACGTTGTGGCTTCTTAACAGGCAATTGATCATCGTAGTCAAAATCGTCATTATCTCCATGTTCCTCTTGGATATAAAAATACTCCACATTTGGCCTTTTTTTTGTCTGTCTGAAGCCCTTTTGTGGCTTAAGAGTAATGTATTCATAATCCACATCATCTTCATCGTTTTGAAAATTGTAATTTTCTACCTCACCTAGGTTGAAACTTAGATCGTCTTCATCATCGTCAATGACTTCTTCAACATCATCTTCCGTGTCATCTATTTCCTCAAAGACTGGTCTCCTCCGATAACTCTGAGGCCGCCTTTTATTTTCTAAAGCTTTGCGTTTAATTTGTTGACTTGGGATCCTGATAATCACTGGCGGTGCTTTAGTAGTAGTTGAAGTGGGAGCTCTTAATGCTTGTGGAATTATGCGATTGTTAAACCAACCGGACAAAGAGCTCGCTGCAGATCCAAGACCCTGACCAGCGTTTACCAAAAGATTCGAGATCGGAGCAGGAGCCGGTGTGGCAGCCGTATTATTCTGGGCTCGACCCTTTGGCATGTTATTTTCCTCCTCCTGATGACTCACGGGAACTTTAGGCTTAAACGCTGCCAATGGAGCTTGGAAAAGATCCATAACAGCTGCAAAAGGTGGGGGAGGTCGTGTTGGTGGTGGAGTTGTTGTTGTTGTTGTTGTTGTTGTAGTCGTAGTCGTTGGCATTTGTTTTTTTACCTTAGGGGTGACTGTAAGACATTATACTTAAATGATGACACTCAAGAAATCAATTATTTAACATACCAGTAGAAGTGTTGTCCATCTTCATTACACTGCCATCAACCGTAACTAGAACCATCAGTCCAGCAAGAACTATCGTTGGCCATAACATTTTGTTGAGTAAAATAGCCATCATGCGATTGGCGCGTTGTGTTTCTTAAGACTTAACGTTGTTTAACAGTGAATGACTTCTGACATGCGAAACTATTTACCAACTGGTTGGCTAGTTTACGCGTCAAGAGCTTTTTATCACAGAGTTGAGTTGGGTCAATGGATAGTTAATTAATTATTATTCTTATGCGTCTTCACACTACGACCACGATCAACGACTGAGATGTAAAAAGAATACCGCATTTCACATCAATGGGATTTTCTTTTTGTGTTTCTTTATACTGGATGATGCTGGATTCGGGTTTAAAGAAGTATTTTTTTTTATTTTTTTTTTCTTTGCCATGGTTAAGAGAATAGAAAAAGATAAGATTGATTGAAACGAATTTAGCAAAACAAAAAAATAAATATAAAAAAAGAATTTTTGGAAGGTAGACAGTCTTCATTCTAAGAGCCTAGGGGTATTTGAATTCAAATAGAATTACTAATTTAAGAATATTAAATGGAATTTTATTTATTGTTTTATTTATTATAATAAATAAAGTTTCACATAGTTTGCGTATGTATTTTTGAAAAAGACGTAGATAGAAATAATCTTAAAAATAGTTTTTAGCTCAGTCGAGCATTTAGAGCATAAGCCGGTGAAAGCAGTTGATTCCCTAAGTTCTGAGAATATTTTTTTAGATTTTTTTCGTTTAACTTTTTACTGTAAGGTTAAGTGACAATTTTTTGGGTTATTATAAATACCAATACGGTAGGTACTGTTAAGCTGACATTCAAAATGTATTGTCAATTGTCATACGTAAAAATATTTTAAATAATTTTTCCAAAGGGAAAAACAATTTTAAGGGCTTTTTGTAGAACTTTGTTTCACAGATCAAAATAAAATAAAAAAATTTCTTTAATATACCAAAAAACACCTTAAGGACGAATGAATAAATAATTGTAAATTGCTAATTGACGAACTTACAACAATATTAGTGGTCAACATTTTGTTGATTTGTTAGGACGAAGGACGAATAAATAAATAATTGTAAATAATTGATGAACTTACAACAATATTATTGGTCAACATTTTTTTGATTTGTAAGTTTATTTCATGTCTTTCTATGATATTTAGCTTAGTAAAAGTACATACCATATCGTTTTGAAAAACAATTTAAATTTAAACAATTTTGTCTTCTTATTCTTTTTCTTCTTTCTAATCTTCTTTCTAATCCAGATGTAAAATAAAGGTTGTGAAATGTCACAATATATAATAATTAAAATTGTATTTAATATGATGTGCATTTTGTTTTTAGTAAATGAATGAACCCTGAAAACGGAAAAATACGAATATTTTTAAAGTCTAATTATTATTTCTCTATTGAAAAAAGGCATTATTTTCCGATTGAGATTAAACTTATTATACAGTGAAAAAGTCAAAATGTACGTCGTGTCCTATCTGTCAAGCTTCAGATTGCCAAATTTAATTAAAGGATGGCAAGGATGTCAACGGATTAAAAAACTTCAACAATTTAAGAGAATTTGTATATTTTTTAAAAGTTTTTTTTTTGGTTTTAAAGAAAATGTTGTAGAACTGTTTTTTTTTTGTCCAATCACATGAGAAGCTCCTGCGGTTTTTACCCCATAACTAGAGTATTTGTTAAAAAAAAAACCTTTACTTATAACGAAAACCTTTTTATCATTAGTTAATAAACATCTCTATTTCCTGTGAGAAAACAAAATAAAATTGGAAAAAGAGGAATTAAACTGGATTGCTAAGAGGACTTTAAATTTTATCGAATTTATTGCGACCCGATTAAAAAAATAAACGAGTGAATAATATGGCCTTAAGAGTCTATAATCTGCAATGTAGACATTATTAATCGAGAATTTAAGAAAAATGGGATGTACTCTGAGTTCTGACACATGTTCAAGAACTGTGTCAAAACTATTTGTACAATCTTCATTAAGAACTTTAATTTTATTTCAAAGATATGTATTGAGCGTAATCCAAATTTAGATATAGGTGTACAATTTAGTATCAGCAGAAACCACGGTCCGATTTTTTTTTTTTTTTTGTATTTGAAAATTTATATTTAAATTAAGTATTAGTTTTTTTTTTTTAATTTAATTATTTCAAAGGGTGAACTGGGGTGAATACAGAAAATGACGTTAAAATTTTTTAAGGAGTTATAAAATGGTTTTGGAGCAAACATGTTCAAAATTACTGTAGGGTTAAATGGGGTAAAAAAATGACGTCTGTTAAAAAAATATGTGTTTGTTTAAGAGTTAGAGAATGGTTTTGGGGCATTGTTTTTCATCTCACAGTTTAATAATTTTTAAAATGATCAAACGACGATAGCAAATTGTGATGAACAATACAGTTTCCCTTAAAAAATGGTCAATGAATTCATAAGAAGCAAAAATGTAAATCAAAAATTTTATCTAAATAGAAAATAATTTTTAATATACCCAAGTAACACCGGGAGGGTCATAAAAATCTGTGTGTGTATCTACGTTTCCTATGAACTTTTAAACGACTGGACCGATTTTGATGTAGTTTTCTGACAAATTCAGATCATTTCAAAAAGGGATCCTAAATGTAAAGTTCCACGTATATTTTTAATACATTTTTATATTTTGTTTAATATATTTTTATTAAAAAAGTTATTGGCACATAACATTAAATGTTTATATATACTGATATATATTGTTATGATATGTAATGATGGCATAATAAAGGGTTTAAAATTCTTCAAAGCACCCCTTGTCTATTATTTACCAATAAACTAATTTGACCTCTGATAGGAGATTTATTGTTAAATTGTGAGGAGTCTTATGAAAATGGTCGTGAAAAAATAAAATTTATTGTCATAATCCCAAAAAGAAAATCCCCAAGGACAAAACCCTCAAGTGAAATTCCTAAAATTGTTGATATTTGTTCTTTGAATGATTTTTTACCGCCATGTTCGATTTAAATAATTAATTTTTTTTTGTGGGAAGGAGAAACTAAGCCTGATTGAAATCTGTAACACATACTGAACTTAAATGTGTCAAATAATAACTGCTTATAACTTATTAACTACTTATCACCTTAAGCTACAAAAATTAAAGGGCACGACTGCATCGCACAAACTTGCTCTGTTGGCTTATGGGTGACTCCCGAATTGTGTCCTTCCTATATAGTATAAATGTTATGTCTTTATACTAAAACATTATTATGACATCATTATCCATTTGTCTTATACGACTATTTCGACACAAATTCCACAAACCCACACAAACACCATAACAATTAATCACGAAAATATTCTTCCAAAGACAAATAATATGGATCGGATATTAAGAACAATTGAGTTATATGCCACAAGAGGTACCTAAAGTAAACCCTCCTGCGGTCACTTGAACTTTCCATCTACACGGAATTCAAATAAAAACCAGAGGTCTTGCCAAATGTTAGAACTGGAACACATTATATTTAGTTTGTATTTATTGAATTTTTTTTGCCAAACAACATTAAACTCATCAAAAACAACAACGGACTTTATCCGCAAGAATTTCTGAAACAAAACACAGCATTCCAGAGAATCCTGGGAATTTATCCTCGCCACCAACACTAAACCACCACCACCACCACTAACGTTTACACGCTCATCCTAATTTGATTTACAACTTTACCATTCAACCTAGAAAGTGTATACCAAAGTATAAATTCTTTCGCCCCAAAAAATTCCCTAATTAAATTCAGAACTTTTCGTGCCTATGTCAGACCCTGGCCCACCGCAATCGAAAGTTCTTCTTCGAAAACGACAAGAACACATTTTACTCGTATTCCAAAACGGTTTTCACCATCAGATGGGTGTGTAGGGGCTCTGCAATTGCCAAATACTTGGGATATCTCACAAACGTATTCCGGAATTTCACTCTTCTTCGTCTAAGAAATATTTTTGAGATTAACAAAAGTGTCGCGCAGTGAAAATCATGTAAGCAGTAAGCACTAAAAATTAAACGGAAGTCGTCACAAAGGGGGTAGGTGACTAATGCCTAGCTTACACCCACAGCGCCATACTGGGGCCGTGTATAGTTGTCAGAGCGATTTAATAAGAAGAATTCCCCAGAGATATGGTAGCAAGGCTTAACCAGAACATCAAGCCATCAGCAAAGGATTTTATAAATTCAAATGGAGTAAGGCAGGATGTGACCACTGTTTGTGGCCAATGATCCGCTGACAGGCACTTCGGGAATCCTTGAAGACAAACAATTTTATCGTGTACTTAAATATGTGTAGCCAACATCTCCTGTGTGATGCTCTTAAGAGACTTTACGGAGGCCTTTAATTAGTATCCTTTGAATAGCTACACACAGCAAGTGCTAAGTAGGTTCACATCCAGACACATATACAGACACTCATGTGAAGATGAATAGTCACCACAAGAGCAGAGCAAGTGTGTGGTAGATAGAACTTAAGCTATCCAAACCAACTGAAGCCTTATGCAGGAGCTGAGAGTTCTGCATGGCGTGCAACTGCTGTGGTATACAGGTGCTTCCCATTTAAGGCTTACCTTGAAGGTGCACTATGATTGTGAATTGCAAATGTGCGGCCTATGAAGTATTATATAGCATATGCACCTTCACGCACCCCCATCTATAGGTGTTTTATTAAATTGAAATAATGATAAATGCAAAGCAAGCTGTTTATATGGGAGAAGTTTCAGGAGATCAAATATTAAATTAGAAAAATCAAGTATACTCCTGTGTTTTGAAATAGTGTTAACGATCTAATGATAAAAACGTTATATGCGTGCCAATGATGTCTGAAAACATTGCATCCGAAGCAGAAACTCAGAAATGATAATGTCGGTTACTTTGATTGCTTGCAACCGCAACATAGCGTAAGTTATGAAGCTGAAAAGATACAAAATTCAAATGAAATAATGTGTAATCAAGTTTGGATTTTAAGAAAAGGTTTTCATTTTAAAATAGATACAGAAACCTTTGGTGATATGATTAAAACACGACAAAGCTTTATAACAATTAAAATTATGTGTGAAATAATTGGGAACATTTTTGAAAATTAAATGCGAAATACGTAATTGTAAAAAATATTTATTCAAATATCTCTAATGGTGTAAAAAGGATTGAATGATATTTTAAAGATTGTTAAGCCTTAAAATTCAAGTTTTAGCTCTAACAAAAGGCATTCGTGCAAAAAAAAATTTGAGATAACAATCAATACGGTATGTAGGTTTTGTTGACCATTCTCTAGAGAAGAAACTGAAATTTATTTTAGCTCAAAAAATAACGGTATACCTACCAAATAACGGTTTTTGAAAAACTTAATTTTCTCAAAAACGGCTCCAACGATTTTCTTCAAAAAAATTAGAGTTGGTTTTTATCCGAAATTTTTTTTGCAAGCCTATTAATGGTTGCTCCAAGAGAACCGTTATTTTTTTGCTGAGCTATCTCGAGCAACGGGTTAATCGATTTTAATTTTAATTTTTTTTTAGAAAGATCCAGATGATTTAATAAAATTTCGATACCAAAATTTTACAAAAATGCTTAGTTTTAGTTTTAATTAATTTTTTTAATTTATGTTTTTGTAAATTCAATATTTGAAAAATGGCTTAACTAAAAAATTTTATTTATTCTGCATAAAATGCAAATTATTTGTTGCTTTAAAAAAGCGTTTTTCAAATTCGTGAAAAAATTCCTTTATAAAAATTATTAAGTTGACATCGATTTATTTAAAAACCACTGTAACGATTTTGAAATAATTTTCCTTAAAAGCAGGGTTAGCACTTTTAAAAACAATTCATATGATTTTGGTCGTATTTTTCATTTATATATATTAAAAAAAATAATAAATTTATTTTTATTAACAAGATCATTTTTTTTGTAAATGAGAAATGCGACTAAGATCATATGATTTTTTTTTTAAAGTGCTAAAACTACTTCTTAGAAAGAATCAACCCAAAATCAAAATATGCAGAAAATTTTGCTGTATAAATATAAGTTTACCAAAAAAATTATTGAAAAATCTTTAGAGCGGTTTTTAAATAAATCGATGTTTACATAATAATTTTTATAAAAAAGTGCTTGTACTAATTTACTAATTCGCCAACTTTAAGTGCTGAATAGTTTGCCTTTATTGCATAAAAACTAGTTTTTTTAGTTAAACCGTTCTCCAAATTTATTTATTTATTTATTTCGAATAAGGAACTTAATCTTAAGATATACATCTTTTAAATTGATTAAGCCTAAGAAAAGGACTTTTAATTGATTTACGAAAAAGATATACAAACGAAAAACGATATAAAAAGAAGATAAATTTACAATATTCATAAGATAATAAATATTGAATTTATAAAAAAAAATCATTAATATTTAAATTTAGCACTTTTATAAAATGTTGATATTGAAACTTAGTCAAATCATCTAGATAATTTTTAAGAAATGATGTGGGTTAAATCGACAAACCCGTTCAAGAGATAGCTCAAGACATAAATCACGGTTCTAGGTACTGTTAATAGGCTTGTCAATTTTTACTTGCTCTATAGGTACTACTGATAAGACAAGTTTTGGATTCGTGAAAAAAAAAGTTTTGAGATAACAATCAAATATGACATTAGGATGATAGAGAAGATGAAAAAAGTGGGTCCGGCAATTCTGTCTGTCTGTCTGTGTGCCTGTCTGTCTGTCTGTATAGGCATCTACAACCTAAACGGGTGGGCCGATTCACATCAAATTTTGTAGGTATGGTCTTATGGATAATACGCCCAGAGCTTTTTTTGTAGGTCACTGTAAGACTGAAAATAACGGTACCTGCGATATAACTGACATCGAAAATATCGATTATCTCGATAACGGCTTTAGTGATTTGAACGAAAGTCAATTCTGAAATCGTCCTAGCTATTTTAAATAACATGGCATACATTTTTTTCAAAAATGTTTTTGCTTAGTTTTAAATTTTTTTTGAAAAACTGAACAATATTTCAAAAACTATAGTTGACGGATTTTTATGAAATTTAGTTTTAAGGTGTAATAAATTAAGTTTAAAAAACCTGCATACTCACTTTTTTTAGAAAAAAGTTTTCGAAAAAATATTTTGAAAACATCGATTTTTTCGAAAATTGGTCGAATGATTTTGAAATAATGTAATGTCATGTTTGATTGTACACTCAATTTTTTTTTTGCACGAATGCCTAACTTGCCTTATAGTACCTATAATCGCAAGTAAAAATGACACTTTTCTGAAATATTTTGAAGTCTTCAGGTAGTGCCTCGTATCGTGTGGTTATAATAATAATATTAATAATAATAATAATATTTTAACTATGTGTCTGTAAGGCACGACACTAGTTAGAAGCAGTAGAAAGATAGGACATAATTGTTTTGGTGTAATTGATAGAGAGATAGAGAGTGGTTAGTGTGTCGGACTATCACGCCGGAGGTCTGGGCTCAAGCCCTGAGTAGACATAGACGCTTAGTGATTTTTTCAGGGGAATTCCTCTTGCGAGGAAATGACAAATCCTCCAAGACTATCATTGTCATGAAAAGTGCAAATCACCTTGGTCGTTCGGATTCGACGAAAAATTGTAACTTCCCTAAAAATCTGTAGAGCTAACAACGCACACAAAATAATTGATTGAGAATGTAAGTCACTAGGCTGTGGTCGTTCCACTAAATTTATTTTCAAAATTTATATTTTGAAGCCTTAATGTTTATGAAATGAAAAAAAAAACCTTTAGACACAATTAACCGGCAGCAAATGTGGCCTATTTTTCTTTTAGTTTGGTTCCATCGTCTTCTGATAGACCTTTGATTTATTTACTTTTAAAGGCAGTAAACGTTATATTTAGACCTTAAATATCAATTTAAAAAATAACTTCGGGTATACTAATTTAAGAACTTTTCTAATGTGCCTTACAAAACTAGTTGTTAAATACATACTAAGAGAAAAAGTTTACAAAACGAATTAATCTACTTAATATACTGACTTATTTTTTTGTCAACTAAGTTAATCAAACAACAATTTTCACAAACACCTTTGGTTATTCAGTTTGTTTTTTAAACTAATTTCAATAATTTTTGAATTAAAAATTAGCATTCAACCACTTATCTAGCGCACAATATAACCTCACTGAATAAATTATTTAAAGATATTTTCCGTGTTTATTATAAGAATGGTTAATAATGTAATATTACAAAACAAAAGAATATCATGGGGTGTATAATGATACCAATAACAATTTGTTGTTCATCTTAAATATTTGTCTTTAGTTATCAAATCTGCTTTTGATCTCAAGTTATTAACTTATAATAAATGTATAATTAACAATATAAGAATGATAAAAGAACTCATTATTATCAAAACGACAATGTAGATCTACACGCGTAAATAATTTAAAACTAAATAATTTAAATGATTGTAAATGTCTTCATAACTTAAGAATTCATATATAAATTCAAAGTTGATTAGATGAGCCTATTATTACAGTGTACCACGGATATTGGCCCAAAAGAAAGTAAAATTAGAGTTTTACTTCCGACAAAGCGGGATTTTGCTGGATATTTCGAACAACCGATATCAAAGAAAGTAAATTTTCTCTGCAAAATTATGTTAAATTCACTTTTAATATTTTGCTGGTTTTAAAACACATTATGTCTTCTAATATTTTCTGACATAAGATATGAAATCTTTGAATTAATTTTTATTAAATTTAAAAACGTTAGTATAGACAATAATAATTATAGGACAACCAACACTAAAGGCTTAACGCTGCTTTAAGCTTCGGATTTTAAACTACACAGTTTTGGAGCACGTCAAAAATATTGGCTTGAAATAAGTTAGAAATTAGTGATTTTCATCTCAATATTGCTTCTATAGAGTGTTGCATATTTTCTTATTCCTATAAAATTATATTGTCGCCGTCCGGTCGCTCCAGTCATAACTTTAATAAAAAGCCACAAGATGTCGTTAAGTGATAAACGTTATCTTACGTCGGATTTAAAATTGGTATGCTCACTTTAACGACATTAAATGATTCAATAAAAATAACTTCTTCTCGATTAGACAACAATGATTTTTTGGTAAATTAAACATCAAGCCTATAATATTGGTGGAGGAATCGTTCAATTTCATCATCCCTTTTATTCAGATGCTGGAAAAAGAAAACATTTGAATACAAATTTACCAACTTCCTCTCAACAAATTATGATCTCTTATCTATAAGCTATAATGTACAACGAAAAACTTTTGTTCGCACTATGTCACCGTCACTACGTCAAAAGGCAGCTATATAGCTTTAGAGGGGGAGTGCGAGATGAGTCAACAATGCGTGGTCAGATTGACGACTTTGAAAACTTTAAGCATCCCTTTCCGCACTTCCACCCGACATCACTCACATTCCCATTTGAAATTTCATAATTTATGATGACACTTTCGTCCGGAGGGTGCCCTCCTCAGTGATGATGGGTGGCTAGGCAGCAATGGCAATGGTAAAGGATCTTTTAACTGAAGCACGAACAGAGAACGAGAGCTAGTTCGGTTATATGTATATGTGTCCCAACAAACCGGATACATTCATGCATTCATGCAAAATCTATAAGGACGAACCGATAGCTCGTCCTGCTGCAGAGGAAGCTATATTTCTCTTTTCATCGCACCATCCATCCAGATCCAGAACCAGCACTATGTCCCGGTACCACACTCCGTGTGTCAAGTAATACATTATTACACATCACGTGATGTCGTATTAAACCCACACAATGATGTAGAACGTTGTTGCCACCGATGTTCCGCGCGGGTAGAATATTTTATAAGCAACATGTAGTGGGTTTCGTAATTTTATATACGGTAAATGGTATAGGTACGCCGAAAAGGATGTTTTTTCGTGGGCCACTCTACTCTTGTTTCTGTTATCCTAGTGTTGGAGCAGCAGAAGGGGGATAACGGTTTATATATGTGTCACATGAAAACTGCTCGTGTGTAGAATATCCGTTTTGATGCGTTCAGAGAAAAGACCGATCCCCGGTCTCGTATCCTGGATTTGGATTTTGATATCACTGACGAGTGAATATAATGGTGAATGAAGAAAAAAAAAACAGTAAGGGGGTGAGGTACCTTCTTCTTATATGAATACGAAATAAGCGTAAATTCTATGGTGGTGTACATACCACCATACAATTCTAACGTGCATAAGGAGTTAAGCTCTGATATTTTATAGAAAATATAGTAGTTTACAATTTAGGAAGCATGCGTATTCAAAATGAATGGTACCTACAAAAAGTGTTTAACTGGATTATGGGATTATTTCGTTAAATCGTCTCAAGAAACTCGCTTTTTAATGTTATTAAAAATTAAAAGTATTTTTTGTTTTGTGAAAAGTTGTGACGGTAAAATTATGACTCATCAAAATAAAATGTATTTTATTTTCAAAGAGAATACGATTGAATAGACTTAAAGGTTTAATGCAGGCTTTGATGCTGCTTAAATAATTGTTAGCTATATAGAAGAAGGTAAAAAATGTGTGCCATAATTGATTGCAAGGATTATGAAAGTTGAAAGATGTCTAAGATGGTTGTAGATATAGCGAGGTTGATAGGTACCTACTTCTACTTCGTCGAGAAAAGTTATTTAAGTTGATAGTTGACTAAGTGGACTTTGTGACTTGTCTAGTCATTTTAGCTAAAGAAATGGGCTAACCTCAAAGTAATCCATAAAAAAAAGTCTTTTTAAAAAGTGTTTGTAGAAGCACGTGGTAAAACAGAATACCAGTCTGCATGACGTGATGTTAATCCAAAATGACGTAGTTTTTGAAATGCGTTATTTGACTATGTGATTCTATATAAATGCAAAATTTTCCCAAAGGGTTAGAAAAAGGTTCACATATCTAATGTCCGAAATCTTTAGTCGGCAGATATTGGAGATCTCCTCACTTTTGCATGAAGCTCGAACTTAAAAGCGATCGCGAATCGAAAAATACGGATATTTTCTATTTTTCCGATCTTCTCACGAATAAAAAAAAATAAAATTCCGTTACAGACACTGTTTGTCTAGGAAAATTAAGTTCTCTCACAGAACAAATAAAATTTTTATATGTCTCCTTATCTTATTCTTGATATCGTGACAGAAAAATTTAATTTAGCTAGAATTTTGTTCTCTCATGATTTCCGATTGGATCTTTTCGATTTTTTTCACTTCCTTTTGATGAGAAAATCTGGCATTGTGTGTAACTGGCGGTTTAGGGTTGTGTTTTACGATCTTTTATAGATCTTGCGGGATAAATTTGCGATCGAATTGAATTTTTCAGATTCTAGAAAAATTAAGTTCGATCGCACAAATTTTATTTTCAGGGAACCAAAAAATAAAAATTCGCGATCGAATCGAAAATAAAATTCCCGGAAGAATTATTCACGAAATAACGAATCAAATTTTTTCGTTCAACGAACCTTATTAAAAAGTAACATTTTCAACTTCATTTGATGCTGCACCTAAGATTTTCCATATTAATTAGTTAATTTTTTTTTAAATAAAGCAATATTTTTCCTAGTCAAAATCAAATAAGAAAACCTGATCAGAAAATATCAAAATATCGCATTTTATAATAAAGAGACAATGTTACAACTTAACCTGACTGCTTGTTATATACTAAGTTTTAAGTTAATTTTGCTTCTTCAGAAAAACAACCTAAAAACAAAACATAATCAACAACAATGGTTATTGATAGTTATTTTGCTGACAGTTTTGTTAAATTCTATGTTTCTTTGTAACATATTTTTTAAGGGCATGACTATGTGTTTCACGAATTTGCTTTTGCAGCAAGTTAGCTCGTTCTAACGATTGGAAAAGTCGTTTCAGATATGTTTTGAAAAGTTTCTTGTATGTATTGTATTAAAAAAAATGTTTTTCAAAAAATACTTTTTCCGAAATTTTGTAAGAAATATTTATCATGCGTAGCAATGCTATCTAAATATCAAATTTCGTCAAAATCAGTAAATATATTTACGGGAAATATTGTTTGTTGGTATCTATCTACCTATATTGAAAAAAGTTTTTACGGGAGGTACTGTTAAAAATCTTTTTTGAAATTATTTTCCGATGAAAGACTTCTACCTCTGGCAACATAATCTTCCAAAATTTTATCAAAATCGGTCGAATTTTAATGTTCTCAGACAGTCTGCTGGACACCAGTGAATTCCGATTTTCGGCTTTTTTGTCAAAACATTATGATTCACTTAACAATTATTGATTTCGGGTACAGAACAGGACCAAGACACATTTCGGGGCACATTTTAAATTAGGACATTATGTGACTGCCTGATTTAAACCATGTTTCAACCAATGGGATAATCAAAATGCTATTGTAAGAAAGCCCTAAGTGCTCAAGCCGATGTTATGTCACATAAATCTGTAAATGCAACTGTCACATGTGTGGTGTGTGATAGTGACAATAATTTTTGGAAAAACATCTTTGTTACAAAAACAACACTATTTTTCTCTCTAACCCCAAAAGGCACCTAATGGTCAACGTGTCTATCTTCCAGCTTTCCTCTAAAAAATAAAAACTGAAATTCTATTAATATCTTTTACAAGCATTGCACATAGATTGTAATTTATTCCGATTCGGTTAAAACTTTTAACATAACTTCAAATGATAACAATTTCAATTCCTTTATTCAATTTCGTCCACGGCAGGCATGAATTCAAATCGAGGACTGCAGCTCCAGCTCATAACCCAGTTAAAACTTTACGTGTAAATTTGTTACTCTCACCTTCAGAAGAACAATACTCGTTTGCAATATTTATGGCAGAGTTTTTGTTTATTGCTATACGCACAGGGACACCGCACAAAATAATTGTTTAGAAATCATATCTGTGGTGTGGTGACCCGGAGTCCTGTTTGCCGCATTGTTATCGAACCGCACCCAATTTGCCATAACATGACTGGGCCATTGCAGAGGGTGGTGTGCCCTTCCAATCCAGAGCTATTCACTCTATTTTCATCATTCTCATCCTCGTCCTTTCCATCGCACGTAGAAAGGAGGCAATAAAAGAAAATAATTAAAAGTTTTCCCCTTATCGGGCTGATTTCGAGTCATTTGATAATTCCTCTGTAAAGCAAAGCATCATAGTCATAGAACACACGGCCCAATCTCAAGAAATTGCCTCAGATACCAATCAGATTATACGGCTATAAGGATATAAGGGTATTCCATTGCAATAGGCTGTGGATTTATTCAAAATTAAGGCATTGTAGGTTTAGTCCTTAGTTCTTTATCTGCCTGCGTATATTGTACAGAGGAGCAGCTCAGGTTGGCATTGTGGTATCCTTGTTAGCCATTAACATTGGATTGCTTGTGCCTTCGTTGTGACAGTTTACATAAGGATAATGGCAATGATAACTTGGAAAACTTTGCCATACACCAACAAGGTAGATTGTGTTTCAACAGGAGCTTTCCCATCATGATGTAACACTCAAACTCTGGCGCTGAAAACAATTCACATCCTTTTGAGAAATGAATCGCCAGAGCATCTGTATATAAAAACTTAATTAAAAGCTGGCGCCAAATTATACACAGTTTAATGGGGAAAGATGGCGACGACAAGCGGAAGTCACGCAGACAGCATATTCTGCAGAGGTATATATGGGATGGGGTGAACTTTTATGTTGTTTTTCACATTTCCTCCATCACCCAAAAATCCTGTGCTCAGCCTAGTGTTGATGTTCCCCTGGAATGTGATGTATTGAAAATATAGGTAGGAAGAAATTTTAGAGTATGTGCGGTAGGCGGTGGCGGTGGTAGATACAATTGCGAGGTTACGTGGAAAGGAACTTTCTCTCCTGAAGTGAAGGCATCTGCTATACGTTTCAGGTACGTGTTTTTCCGAAGTTTTGCGTTAAAATACTCTGTTGGGGTGCACGGCTTGCCATATCAAAAGAGGATTATGGTTTTAACCGAAAATGAAAATGATTTTTTTTAAAAAAAGTTGAGAGCATCTGGAAATTAATTTGAATGCAGGAAGATTGATGTGGTGTTCCATGTTATTTTTTTTAAGTATAGGTATAAGGCCCGGCCACCATGTATCGTCATGCAAGTTAAATACGGTTAAGCGTTGTTGAAGGATATTTGAATAAAGTATTTAGTATTTCAATCTATGAGCGGTGTATTGCAATCCATAAATAATAATCCAAGGAAATTGTTCAAACCAGAGATATGTTGTTTAAATTATAAGTTGTTTTAAATCTTGCAAGTCCATGAGTAAGAATTTGTGGAGTAGAATATTCTTTGGGAAATCTCTTCCGCACTTCTTATATAAAATCGATGATCATATTTATTTGGCAGCTCGTTTTCCCAATCTCAAATCTAACCGGTTCAGATTTTTTTTTTCGATTGGGTTTTCTGAAAGAAAAGATCTATACAAATAATTGTCATTTTAAGATGATGCACTCCAGTGTATTTTTGTTGTTCTCATTTTTACTTGCCTTATTACCTATAAAGCAAAGTTGTGAATTCGTCAAATTATGATAGCCTCGATGGTAGCTAATGCTCAAAAAAATTATAATAGCATGTATACTTATAACTTTTAATAACTACTTTGGTATACATATACTCACATATAAAAATCAAAAATATATATGAATTCGCGCAAAAAAAAAATTAAGATAACAATCAAACAAGACAAAACAATGATAGTGAAGTCGAAAAAAGTGGGTCTGGAAACTCTGTCGGTGTGTCATTCTGTCAGTTGGCTCCGAAATGCAAATTTCATTACAGCTAAAATGTTCACTTATTTTTTGAAGGCGAGTGAAAAAGATGTGAATTACATTTGTTTATTTTTCGTCAGCTCAAGTATAACAAAACGCTAATTTGTAGTATTGTTCAAATCTGTAAAACATAAATTCATTGATATATTTTAACAAACACATTAAATGTTTAAAAACATTTAACACCAAATCAATCCCTCAAAATTGTCTCCGAACTGTTACCATCTGGAACTCTTTGTTTTGACTGCACTTTTGAAAACAAAACAACATTGTTTTTAAATAAATATAATTTGCTACTAAAACATAACAATTTACTATGATTTACTTGATTCACAAATTGCAATATTCACAACAAATACACGTCCAAAATATTGTCTAAGCAATACAATATTGCAATCCCTTTGAAAAAAAAAAACACACACAATACAATTATTACTCTTCTTAGTATCTGTCAAATCAGAAACTATGTGTGTTCATTTATTTTTTCAAGTAAATTCTCATACTTGAAGGAGTAGAAAACATCCTCTCAGAGAATGTATTTATTACAAAAAAAAATAAAAAAAAAGATATTTTAGAAAGTTGCAGTAGCTATTTAATTATAAAAATGACAAATTCAAACCGAAAAGATTTCAAAATTCAGATTAATGATGAATGTTTTGTTAGAAATGTAAAACAAAACTGTCACACTTTGTTCCGGAGTAAATTGATGTTACTTTAAGAAGTTCATAAACACGCTTCGTTTATCCAAAATGTCACTGTTTATTCGAAGTGAACAATTGTTCGGGCGGAATCCCCAATAGCTTTTAAATTTCCGGGTGAACAGATTTTCGCCAGGCGAAATGTATCCAAAAATGTAAAAATGTAGATCCGAAATGTAGACAAATTCAAACCGAAAAGATTTCAAAATTCAGATTAATGATGAATGTTTTGTTAGAAATGTTTTATTCGAAGTGAACAATTGTTCGGGCGAAATCCCCAATAGCTTTTAAATTTCCGGGTGAACAGATTTTCACCAGGCGAAATGTACATCCCGGGTGAACTTCACAATAAGGCTGAATGAAAATATATACTTCAAGTACAAAGTTGATGGTTTAATTTGAGACGGAAAACTCTCACCTTTGACTCCTTAAAATTTACCTACAGCGATCTACTTGGTGAGTTTGCTAAATTCTTAAAATACTTAAATACGTGTAATTTTAAAGTTGGAATTTTACATTGATATGGGAATGTTTAATGACTTTCTTTTGAGTGAATGCAAAACAAGTCCAAAACAATATTCAGAATGTTTATTAAATTTTCAATGAAAATTCAAGTACCTTTGAGCAGAGACATTGACTTTCAAAAATTATAATCAGATAAAAAAATCAGAATAAGTACTTCCTGCATTTTACTTTCACAAAAGAAAAATGCAATTTCCTTCGAATACGCTCAATGGCACTGCCCACAGTTCATTCATTATTTCAGCTTTTGAAAATACATATTCACATATCCTTTCTGTAAACACCACATTGCTCGCAATTGCAACAAATTATATGTATAGAAAGATTTCTGCACTTCATATTCATGAATCCATAATGCTAGCATATGGATAAAGGAATACAAAAGCAATGTCCTCAACAGTCGAATGGACACAGTTGCTGCCTTCAGGCTCATTAACTCTGCTTCGAATTTTAATGCCAATTAAAAGAATAGCGTTGTAGTCACTTTCCATAGAACGAGATATCGATGACTTAATCAGAGCTGACTGGCAACCACAGCTACACTTGTATACAATAATTATTATTGCATCGAAACACAGATATAGATATTTGTACTTTGCAATTATACCAAATGTTGAGAGAATTGAGTCATTCAAACGGGATAACTGGAAACCATATATGCAGTGGGAGTTTGGGTTGATCTGGCAACCCAGGAACATTCACCAGAAATGAAAACTTCCAAATATCCTGCAGTTCTACAATATTGCTTGTATGACGAAGATCATAAACGTCATGTCGATATTAAAATTTATTAGCGTGGCATTAGTAATTTAGTGCGACATGCAACAATTATGGTAACATGGGGCCGACATGCAACCCTTTTGCTTTTATATGCCATGCATCAGTGGTCGTATTCGTTAGTCGTTGTCGACTCAAAGTATGCTTTGGATGGCGTTGGCCAAAACAACCACTTCAACTCTTCGAACTAAACCAAACCAATGGCCAAAAACAGAACACAGCCATAGAAGTGCAGTGCATTGCTGTGTATTTGTGGGATACTTTTAGGGTTGCCAAAATTGTATAAAGTTTTTTTTTTTCATTTCATATATTTATTAGAATAGATTTATACTGTAAGATACAATATCTTATTAAGTAGTATAAACTTAATTAATTCATTAAAATGATGTGAAAAGCGATAAGATAATTTAACAATTTGTATGTAACAAAATTTTGAAATATTTAATAATATTTAAACCTTATATAAAAGAAAAAGCAAAAGAAAAGACAAATTAAATAGAAAAGAAAAAAAAAAATAGAAAAGAAAAAGAAAAGAGGGAAGCGAGAAAAATTCAAAACAAAAGAATTTTTTAATATATATAAATCATCACTACCTTAATGTCTCCAGATATTCTTTGAGCTTTATTCCAAAGAGTGCAGTACAGGTTATCACTCTTAAAGATCGGGGTAGACAGTTCCATAGACGTATCGCATTTATGAAAAATTGGCGTTCAGACACTAAGAACGCGTAACGCAAAGGCACAAGATTCAAAGATCTAATAGAACGTGTAAAGCATATCTTATTATAAAGGTAAGGCGGTTGACGTGTTTGTAAGATATTGTTCAGTAAAGTTAACGTTCTCAGCTTGAAAAGATTTTCGAGAGTAACATCATAAATTGATTTTGAAAATTCAGAAATGTGATCGTATCTTCTTAATCCAAAAATATATCTAGCTATACTATTGTATGCTACATTAAGTTTACGTTTGTGTTCATAATCACAATTATAAAAAATTTCACAGCCATAGAGCATAATAGGGACTAGTAATGTTTTAGCCAAGACAATACGTGTTTTTAGCGGTGTTATTTTATGATTGCTCCACAGTAAACGAAGGCCTCCGTAGATTTTTCCAATCGTCAATCTTATGTGGTAATTCCAAGAAAGTGTCTTTGTAAACGTTAAACCTAAGTTTTTGGCCGATTCGACAAACTCAATTTGTTTATTATTTAAATATATTTCTGGAAACTCGGATGTGTCGATGACCTTTCTAGAGATTACCAAGCATTTGGATTTAAGTGGATTTAGGCAAAGCCCATTTTTCAGTGACCAACTATTAATATTAACTAGGTCCTCATTAACTTCAACAGCAGCATTTTCGACCAAACCTATAGGAAAACTCTTCCGCATTTGCACATCATCAGCGTACATATCTACTTGGCAATTTTGCATACATAGAGGCAAATCATTAATGTACAAAGAGAACAATAATGGTCCCAGTATTGAACCCTGTGGAACCCCTGTTTTTAACATGAGAAATTCCGAGACGGAGCGGTTTGCCACAACTGCCTGAGATCGGAAATTTAAATAAGACTGAACCAGCGTTGCTGAAGAGAAAGAGAAATTAAACTTATTAATCAACTTACTACAAAGGATTTTATGGTTGACTGTATCAAAAGCCTTAGAAAAATCCAAGAGAACTAGAAAAGTGACATTGTCACAATCAACAGCTTGTCTTATGTCTTCTACAACATTTATAAGAGTAGTTGTGCAGCTGTGTTTGGGACGAAAGCCAGACTGATTTATACATAGTAAGTTGTTGTCATTTAGAAATTTCCTTATCTGAGCATTCATTATCCTCTCCAAGACCTTGGAAAGAAATGGTAAAATGGCAATCGGTCGAAACTCATTTTGGTTTTTTGGTATTGGTATAATCTTTGCTTGTTTCCAAGCAGAAGGAAAAACATTCGACGATAAGATGCTGTTATAAAGGTGGGTTATGTATTTAAGAGTGTACGGTAGTATAGATTTAACGAAAACGGGATGAAGTTCATCAAGTCCAATTGAATTTGATCTTACGCAAATGCAACTCTCTAAAACGTCAGCTTCATCTACTGGTGAAAAATTAAAACAAGGAAAAGAAAAAGATGTATTCTCAAATGATAAAGTCGATGTTTCATTAATGATATCTGAATTAGGAAGAGACAAAAATTTTTTATTGAGATCATTGCAATCGATATTGTCATAGTTGCTATTTTTTTGCTTGCCAATACCAATTTCTCGTAGATTTTTCCATAATTTATGTCCAGCTTGTTCCGGGTCCAATCTTGGAGCAAAATGGCGTCTCTTTGCTTCACGTATCACAACTGTAACCTTATTTCTTAATCTTTTAAATATATCATACAACACATTTAATCGAAAACGCTTCCAACGTTTGTATGCCTGGTCACGTTCATATATAAGGTTTTTTATAAAAGTATTGAACCATGGGGTATTTTTTCTTATGACATTTTTTGTAACTAAAGGTACGTGTGTTTCAAATAAGTTTCTTATGTTTTCTTGAATAAAAAAGACTTGATCATCGACATCGGCCATTTCATAAACTCGAAACCATTCAATTCTCCTTAAATCATTTTCTAATTGACTCAAATTTATATGTTTGAAATCACGAAAACTTATAGTTGTGTTCGAAATAATGGGCTCACATTGAAATGTCATATGAATTAAGTCGTGACGCGAAAAGGTTGGAACAGATATTTGATTGAAATTGAGAACTTTGTACAAATGACTGACAAAAAATATATCAAGAAGGGTACTGCTGTGACTAGTGAAATGAGTGGGTGATGAGGTGTTAACAGGAGAAAGGTTTAAGGTACTCATAACGTTGAGAAGAGTAGAATCATTTAGTATGTTGCTATTAAAGTCACCCACAACAACAACAAAAGGAGATACAAAGGACAATTCATCAATGACTCTTATAATCGGAGTGGTATCTATATTGTTATAGGGCCTGTAAACTGAGCCCAACAAGATTTTATTGTCATTACATAATATTTCTACGAAAACATAGTCCATCTCACTTCCAAGCGTCGCTTTTCTTACAAGTTTACAATTTAATTCACAACGGACAAAAATCGCAGCACCTCCACCACATCTTCCAACCCTGTCAGAGCGAAAAGGCTTATGAAAACCATTCAAGGAACATACAACATCACTAACGTCACTTGACAGCCAAGTCTCTGAAACACAAACCACGTCAACCCTCGAACCTTCAAATAAGTATCTAAATTCATCAATTTTTGGCAAAATACTCTGCGCATTAATGTGAACAATATGCAGGCCAGTTCGCTGATTACATAAGACATTAATCATTGTGCGATTTATATGATTTTGGCTAGATACATCTATGGAACTTCTCTTTGGGTTGCTAGTTTCAATTTCAACCATTTTCAAAACTTAAGAAAAAAAAGAAAAACAACCTACGACCAAAAAGAAAGTATAAACTGCAAGACTCATTAAAAAGTAGGAACAATAAACAGAAAGACAAAAGGTGTGATGATAATAGATATTTATAGTGTAAAAATATTATAGATATAACTAATAGGTTAGAAGAAAAAGAACATAATAAAAATAAAAATTTATAATAATTATAATACATTATGATAAGAAAACCCAACGTAATGATGTGTTTAAGTTTATTTTTTGTTGACATCTAATAGAATAGGTTTAAGTTGTTGTTGTTCGTAACGTTGTGGTAAAATCGGCAAGGTCATCAGCAGTCTCAATCAATTTTGTATTCTCTTCTTTGTGCTTTTTCACGTAAACAAGACCACGAAAAGTAAAAACAGATTGAAGTGTTTTTTCACGCTTTAATTTAAGTGCGTATTGAAGCAGAGAACGATTTCGCACCGTTAGACATTCGTGGATGTACACAGGAGAAAGTTTATTGTTGTTGTTAACGCCATCATCACTCAGTCCAAGATCTCGGAGACAAAGCTGCACTTTAGTAGTTTTTCGATAGTTGCTGATCGACCTCAGAACAAGGCTCTTGTCACTTGGAGAGGTGAATTTAATCATTATCGGTGTTGTATGTGAGTTTTTTTTCGTTCTGAGTCGATAAATGTTTTTAACAGTGGGTGTTTTAATTTTTAAGCGATCACAGAGATTGTTTAAAATTGATATTAGGTTTTCATTCGGTAACTGCGGAACTCCATGTAGAAGTGCATCGCTCATCGTCTCCTTAAGTTGTTGTTTTTCTTCGTTAGTCTCCACGTGAGCCTTAATTTGTTGTATAGCTTCATCGTGTTTTTGTAATTTTTCTTTGAGTTCTTGGTTCTCAGCTTTAAGTGTGTCAACTTCGATTTGTTTTGATTCCAAGAGAGACAAACGGTTATTTACAGCCTGGAGCGAAGTTTTTAAAGCTCCTACTTCAAGATCAATTTTTTCGGTTATTCTTTTTTCGGAGTCGGTAATCTGCAACATTATTTTCTCCAGTTTTTCGGAGATTGAGCAATCATCAAAAGAATTTTTTGGCATCGTTGAGATTTCGAGTGGCGGTATTTGTGAAAGTGTTGGTTGTTTATGACGTGAAAGTGTTGATATTTTTAGCGGTTGTTTTGGAGGGGACGGAGATTCGGAGGACTGTTCTCTATTTCGTTTTGCAGACATTAAATTCAAGAGTTATTCATGTATGTATTTATTTATTTATGGGTAGGGTGGGGAAAACTTTTATTCAGCAGTTTATATGGGAGAGAAAAAGCACTGATTGAAATTTTAGGTTAGTTTTGTTAAAATCTTTGTTGAGTTTTATTAGGATTCAAACTTGTAATTTTAATAAATTTTTTCAACAAAAACGAACGCAAGGTATTTAAAAAAGCGATAGATTGTATTTGACACCTTGGAATAGAATTTAAAACCACCTCAAACCAATTCGAAAAATTGCCACTCTGTCACACACGTCCGCTCAGTTACACATCGATCGACATAAAGTTGTCAAACTAAAAAGGAAAATAAGAATAACAAAGCTTCGAAAAAATGTAAACATTAAGGCATTGCTTGTGTATGGAACTGACGCACTGGAGCTGTCGCCTTGGTGTGTGCATACTTGCACTGATTTCCTGCGCGTTGCCTGCTGCAGCTGCTGTCGCGTTGGTTTGGGGCATCTTTTAGTTTGAATGTTAACTCAAGAGAATCCCACGCAAAATTCTATATGAAAAAAATCTAAGGATTTTTCAGATTTTGCTTTTTCTTCTTCTTCTTCTTCTTCTTCTTCTTCTTCTTCTTCTTCTTCTTCTTCTTCTTCTTCTTCTTCTTCTTCTTCTTCTTCTTCTTCTTCTTCTTCTTCTTCTTCTTCTTCTTCTTCTTCTTCTTCTTCTTCTTCTTCTTCTTCTTCTTCTTCTTCTTCTTCTTCTTCTTCTTCTTCTTCTTCTTCTTCTTCTTCTTCTTCTTCTTCTTCTTCTTCTTCTTCTTCTTCTTCTTCTTCTTCTTCTTCTTCTTCTTCTTCTTCTTCTTCTTCTTCTTCGCCTTCATATTCTTTTACTTCCTTCTTTTTTCAGGGGCACTCTTCTGAGGAAAAGTGACAAATCTTCTAAAAGTATCATTGTCATGATAAAGCGCATATATCTCACCTTAGTCGTTCGGTTTCGACAAAAAGTTATTGAACCCCTTCCATCCTGAAGATCTAGCAACGCACACAAAGGATTAAGAGTCTAAGTCATTAGGCCTAGGTTCATTAGAGCTGTCTTATCTCTTTGTTCAGCAAAACTAGTTCTTATTTATCAAAACAAACTTTTAAATTGGATTGTTGGTAACACTATATAGCTCCATTTTATGTCCTCTTGTGCTGCAAGCAATGTGAATGTCATTCTTTTCGTCCGTCGTCTTCAACGGAGGGGGTGAAAGCGGGGGCAGTACCCGATGTACTCATATTATCAATTATAGCTCGGGGGCTGGTAACGACCATGAGGAGGCTCTACTGCCATTCAAATATATTCCATTGAAAGTTTTCGCCATCGACTCTGGCGAAGTGCTGTCGGTGGTGAGGGCGGCCTTTGGTGAAGGTGATGAGGCGCACATGAGCCTCTAATGTGGGTTTCCTGTCGAAAGTATGGATACTGAATAGTGAATCCATGTTTCGTGCAAAAAAGGATCAACAAAAGTATTCGGTGGCGTTGCGGCAGCAGTGCAGTGCAGTGCGGTGTGACGCGACGTAAATATCCACGTGTGTAGAATAATTACTCGTGTACTTTCCAGTTGATATTTGTAAACGTAAGCGCTGTCCTTATTGATTGCTTTTGCGTCCTTATGTCCTTATGTCTATCTGGAAACAAATTTCCTGTGCTCTTGGTATGTTTCAAGCTCCGCGCCATATCCTTGTTTAATGCAAGGCTCACAAACAGAGCTTTGCCTGTTTATGTTGCATTCATATAAACACACAGTTCTTGGAAATTGCAGCGAGGATTAGCATAAAAGAAGGCAAAGCTACACGATTACGAACGACGTCGTCGGTCGTTTCATTTCGTTACGTTTCGCGCCACCCGTATAGCCGTGTCGGCCCGTCAGGAAAAATTCAATTCACATTCAGGGATAACGCGGCAAAACTTATGTCTCGGAAACAAAGCCACAGTACATGCAATCAAATCACCGGTGTTAGTGAATTATGATAGACAGGGAATCCTGTAAAATTTGCCTTTTTTACTCCTTAGCGGGACGGAACTTATTTCAAATTTGTAATGTTATTTGAAAAGCCTGGAATATAAATATTGCTGCGCCTTTGTGATGGTAAAATGTGGGCCAAAAGTGAACAACTTTTTCGCTGAGCAATTTGTTTCTTTTGTATATTCGTTTTGTTGAAACCTAATGTGTGTGTGTGTGTTTGTATGTGGCAATTTAAGCTACATTAGGTTTTCGAGAACCATCATATATTTTGATTCATGATGATGGATCAAAGTTTCATTTTCCTGGATATATGAGGTACTTTTGAGAATATAAGCTGCAACGTGGGATCAAAACGGGGGAATGTGTTCTATCACGAGCATACTTTCGATGATTGATTAGGGAAAACGATGCATTTGCAACCACTGCAAATGGTGGCGTATAAAGTTGGGGTTTTCTAATATTCAATGTTCAAATGAATGAGAAAAGGGAAGAAGCGAAAAATTGATTTTTAACGGTTTTATAGTTGACATAGAAGACCATCATAACCAATCTATTGTGACACAATATTGTTGTTAGTTTTTATTTTGATTTTCATTCAATGAAGTATTAATGTGTATTTGAATTAAAAAAAATATCTTTTATGCTTTGTTTGAACTTATAATATGTGAGTTATCTATCTATTGATATACAATCAATATTGACAATATTGCGAATAATACAATGTAAATATTATCAAGCAAATATAAATATATATTTTTTGGGAAAATAGCTCAGAGGTGTGTGAATTGACACCATTTGCTTTTAAATTATGTTTTAGGATGATTAATTTCGATGATTTTTTTGTATTGAAAAATATCAGAAATGAATTAACATCAAGCTTGTCAAATCTATTTTCCTAGTTTTCCCAGAAATGTTAGACATTTTGCGAGATACTTTTGAAAAAAAAGAGACAAAAAATAAAATGGAAATTTAGCTAGAATATTAATAAATTTCTGTCATAATTTCCGAATTGCATTTTTTGGAGTACCTATGTATAATATAGTTTTGTTTAGAATCCCGAAAACCCAAAATATATACTATATCTAGGTACATAAAATTTGGGCAATTTTTTTTGTCGACTTTTGGGTTTTTTTTAAAAGTAGGTATTATAAATTCTTCTTCGTAATCAATTAAGTATTGTAGGAGACCACTTCTAATACCTATCTGTTAAATAAAATACTGACCTTACAATATAACAGTCCTGCTATAATAGTCATCTAGGAATAATATGTATTCACCAATCCCTATCTCAATTATCTACCTAACTTGAAAATTTCCACCATCTAACGTAATTACACTTTTTTTCAGTGTGACACATTATCTAATCACCCTATATTCAAGAATCGACACAACTTTCAAGAATAATATCATCAAGTGGTAACTTACATAAAGCACTTTTGAACTCACCCTTATGAGCTTAAATAATCTGTTCAAGAAAAAAGAACTTACAAACGGGAGACGCTGAACCAATTAAACAACGCCCTCTCTAGGAATAAATAGAAAATCATCTCTCCCAAGTCAAAAAGCTATCTACTTAAGTTCCACAAACGACAGCTAGTTTTGGTTGTAAAACCCACTATCATAAGAACGCACATGGCTGACAGCAGAAATATGAGCTTAGAGGAGTGATGCCCACTAAGTATAGTCCAAAGACGAAAATTAATTGAACAAAGTAGGGTAGAGCAAGGAATCATCCGGACTTGGAAAGATATGTAAGATAGAATTCCGCATCTGAAATATCCATCTTAAAGACAAGAAGAAATGAAAGATTATTATTGAGAATTACAGTATAGAATTAAGAAAAGAGATCTATAGAAGTAGCAATAAATGCGATAACAGTATCAAAAATGTAAAAATCTAAAACTTTTATTCGTTATAGGAAAGAGTAACTCTTTTACAGAATAAATAGAACATCCTGAAGTGTCACTGACATAGAAATCAGACGTTCTCTTAACGAGATTCATCAACATTTCAGTAGAGATAGTAAAAGAGAAGTAACAATGAGTAGTGGTTCCCTATGAACGACGATAACAAGTACTCGAAACCGGACAAAACTTTTACAAACGCAACAACATTACCGACGCAACTCTTCTGAAAAACCATAAGACCATACTTCTCTTACCATTTCAAACGTCAGAATTCCAAGTTTGACAGATCGATACGAAACTCATCGGGTAAATACATATTCAACAAATGTATAGGTCCACCACTTACCTTTATTCATTCACTTGAATCCTCAAAAAAAGATAGGAACTGAACCGAGAGAAATAATTCTGTTTCAGCATTCGATATGTTCAATAACAATCCTATACGGAAAACACAGATGACTTACTCACCTTGACAGTGAACGAAATAAATAGAAGAGAAGGAATAACAAAACACACTAGACAAACCAATACCTACCTATTACCTACAATAAACTTTACTCGATACTTACCTTTACATACTTACCACACTTAAAAGAGAACCCGACCAGTAAACTTATCCCCAAATACTTACCCTCGAAATTATTAATCTAATAGTAAGGAGAAATACGTATTTCAATTTCATCCTCTCAAGATTAATTTCCATTATCAAGCAAAAGAATAAAAGAAATCACATGACAGAGACAATAGAGTACCACTCGAATCAGTCTTTACATAAACTCGTTCATTTTCGGACATGATTGTAGCATAATGCTGCCAAAGGGCATAAGTCAAACCAAGCGTTTGGAAATTAGCAGGGAAAAATTTAAATTGACCAATCAGATACTTACGCGTTGGCAGTTTACTCCGAATCGACCATTCAATTCTGAATACGCAACGTAAAGAAGAAAAATTGTTGCATTGAGATAGTCTTTCCAATTTCATCCATCATAAAGTCAACTTCGTTTTTAATAAAGGCATATGAAATAAGTTAAAACCTGAAGAAAAACATCATTAAATAGAAAATAATATCAGTATTAAAATTACCAAATAATTATTTAAAGAAGATCGAAAATATCATTAATAAAAATCGTAAGTAGAACAACCAAATCTCAATTGAAATAGGTAGTTTACGCACCCAAAAATTTTTTCAACCCACAAGGTACCATAAAGATTTTAATGGCAGAAAAAGAGAATAACCCATTTATCCCGAGAATAATTTACGTGAAAGACGAAAACGGAGGTGAAGATCAGCGCTATATGCGCACTGAAGGTGTACCAGAATCACCAAGAGCAGTGCGTAGAATCTTCACCAACGGGAGCAACTTCGTCATTTCACGCAAAGCTAGTGACATACGCCTGAAACCTGCTGGGTTATCCGACGAGGAACTCCAGGAGGCAAGTCAGTAACTTGGAAATAAAAGAAAAATCAACGTACCAGGTAACATTCACTTTTTTTTTCTTGTTTGAGATACTTACTTTACCCCAGGTAATCTTATTGGAGGGCAAATAAATAGTCCCGAGTTAATCCTAAAAAAAAAAAAAAAAAAAAAAAAACAATGAACTAACTAAACCAATAAGAAAACCTGAAACACCTAAAAGAAAATATAAAAGAAAGAAAAAAGAAAAGAAAACATCTCACCAAACCATCTCGAAATACTTACCATTAAAATTTACTAAAGTCCATTCTCTCTTCTCAGGTAGCAATTTTTGTGCAAGGAGCAAACCACAGGCAAAATCGTACGCAGGAATCCACTCCAAGAGCGGACTCGACCACGTATCAAAATTACCCGAGGACCCTGCGTACAATAATTGCCCGAGCACATCTTCGAACCAGATGCTACCTGGTTTTTTTTAATATATATATATATATTGTCATAAGTATATTAATGTATATGCTTACGTGAAACAAATTTCATTTGCTTCAATTCATATTTGAGCATAATCATCAAGTCGTAATAGACATCCTCATATGATTCATGAGAGATGCCTTATGATAACAGTCACAACTATACTTATCGAATCATCTTTTTGTGTTGAAACAGAAGTACTTGGAGCCCATAGTACCGTTCTGTCACCGTTGGATATGATCGTATGATATTTGATTCAACTAAGGATCGAGGCATTTCCAGATTTTCAACTATAGCAACAGTAAATATTTTGTATGAAAGAAAAGACAATAAGTACTGTAAGTGATTTAATTCATTTATTATTAGCATTTCATTTACATATTATATAAGAAAAGTGAATCTGAAAATTAAAAAAAAAAAAAAAAAGCGAATTATATGAAGAATTACACAAGCTATTTACGACCTATATTAAATTATCAGTGTGAATATATACGTACCAAACTTACCTGGTGCTACTTAATTTGTTAAAGTACCTAGAAAGAAATATCAAAAGAAAGTGTTAGAGTAATTGAAAGATAAGGATAAAGTAAATTAAAGTGAGAATCACGTCCTTAAAGGAACACGACTCAATCACTAGATTAATTCGGTTTAACATATCCTTATACGGAACCTTATTGGAAGGAAATTAATTAAAAATATATACTCACGTTTACACTTTTATTCGACGGTATCGTCTAAGTTTTTTTTTGCTAAAGATACGAAGTATCTGAATGTGTTTAATACAATCCTTGTTTAACAATTTGATATGTCCTTTTTTTTTGTTGATCTGTTGAAATGATCTAAAAAGTAACATTTTTATTTAAAGTTTTTCCTACACTCGTAGAAGGCGCAAGCATATTTTTTTTTAATTACCTACCGAATTTTTGAATTGAATAAAACTTTTTATAAGTTATTTGACATTGTAACTAAAGTAATCACGTATGGATTTCGAGTCCGAAATTACCTTTTATTGAAAGGATTTCCAAAATCTGTGAAGAAATTAACTTCAATTATAATCAATAACTTAATAATAGTCATTTTTTTGAATATTATTACTCACTTTGAAGAGTATGGTTCAAGGATAACGTCCTTCGTCGAGCGTAGTTTGAGCCCGTAATTTTTATAGCCTGTAAAGAAAAGAGTAGAAACTGGTGAGATTAAAGTGATTGTTTCTTTTCGGTGTGCATACTTACGTGGAATCCGGAGATCAAACGTAAATAACTACAAAAATTTTTTTTTGTACCTACGTCTAAGGGTACTTACCTACTTACGATAATAACGGATTAACTCCAGTCTAAACAGAAAGTAAAATTAATTTTTTTTGATTTAACGAAGGTTATAGTACGTTCATATCATTCGGGTGGAAGTACTTACAAGTAATTCTCACTGATTTTCACAGTTTTTTTTTAAGTTTGAAAATAAATTTCGGTTCATTATACGAAATCTTTTATGAAGAGTGTACCGGTATACACTGGAGATTGATTTAATCATCTCAGCGTTTTTTTTTTGTTGTATATTTGTTTTTGTGTGATGGTCAAGTCGACGAAATAAAAACAAAACAATTAAATGCTCCTGTTGACCAAGTCTTTTAACTTGGTTAGCAAAACTAAAGTGCTGGTACAACTAGCTATTACAAAGACTTACGTCAGATATCATCAAAGATACTCCGAGGAAAATTAGTCTGTAGGAACCCATAACCTTCTACGAAAGCAACCCTTACCCTAAATTTATTTTTTTTTGTAAAGACCATAAATCAAAAAGCTAGAGAAAAGGTGCATCTTATCTTTAAGTATATTTTATTGAATTTTGAATATATTTTATAATATTTTATAATAATATACATTTTACATTTCACTATATAAACATTAAATTTACAGGTCATCTTTGAATTTTGGTGTCCTTTTTCCGCGATATAATTGATCCTTTTTTTTACCGATCCATGGTACCTATCTTTATTGGTTGTTTTTTTTTTTTTTGGAATTCGTGGGAGTGCTTTGCACTTTAAACTCTTGAGTTTTTACTTTTGTGTTTGAAAGTGGTTTGAATTTTCTGAAGATTCATTCTACTGGGATAGTTTCACTTGAATTGTAAGTTCGTTTTACGAACTTTGATCATTGGTCATTTAATCGTGCCGTTATTATTGTTTTTTTTTGCGTTCGTGTATCAGAACGAGATTCTATCGCTTCGTGACGACTAGAGCGACTACGATTATCCTATATATATCATATAGAGGTAATGCGTCATACAACGCTGCGATAGGACAACTGTTCATTTAATCGATTCTTTAATAAAGTCGCGTTACGTTTAATCAATATCTCGAATAACTTACCGAAGTTCTTCTAGATCGCGAAAGTGGGGTGAACCGTGATCACTACCTACCTTATAATCATTCCAAAGTCACTTGAATTGGGCTTTGAATTGATTCAACTCGTACGTTATACTTGTCCTTGAGACTTCACTTTTAACTTACACTGTTTCATTTTCTTTCATGAGGATTATTTTCCGATTGGATTAAGTAATTTTGAGATTAACTTAGTTTTTTTTGTTGTCATCGAAGATTGAAGTTCGTTTCTAATGGAAATCTAGTTAAAGTAAACTTTTATTTGAAAGTCAGTAGACGAATTAAATTAAAGATAGTTATGAATAGTTATACTTTTGAATAAATTATAACAGTTTCAAAGTTATAGAACAGATAGTTTGAGATTTATTTATATTGATTGTTAGAGATAATTTTAAGATAATAAGAATAAATTTTGTATTTGAATGAAAGAAATATTCAAGTCTTTTTGAAAAATTATTTCGTTTAGAAGAGCAAGTTTCTTTGGGAAGATTTTTTTTTTTTCATTCTGGTTCGAAGGTGAATATTGATTAGCAAGATGCAATGCTAAGGCAATAGGTAGAGGGGTCGCGGCTGGAACGGGTGTTTGCGGAATGTGAGTACATCATCATCTTCAAACTGTAATCGGAAGGTTTAGGCCTTCCGCCTTCAATGAGGGAGTTCTTGAAGTAAATTTCGTGCAACCAAGAACCGTAATGGGTGATGAAGAGAGGTGGTCTTTGAGATTAGCTTTGTTTATCCTAGGTAGGGAAGTTAAGCACCGAGGGAATTCATCAACACCTGAATTTTCCCCACGATGTCGCAGTACCTTACTATGGAAGCGATGAGAAGTAGGTAGATACTGTAAGGTGTATCTATAGTAGTAGTAACAGCGAGGCTACTATCGTACGTGTTATTTGTAGTCTCTTTTTCAAGTTTCACTTTCTCTACAATGTCTCCATCGGGTCCTTTGCAACTTTTATAATCTAATAAGTTAATATCATCTATACTTCAGGTCTGAAATAATGTGACACTGGTCGTATTCGAATTGCAAGATCCTACCCCACAACTCGGCGAGCTAAGCAATGGCAACGAGCAGACCTGGTGCAATGGTAGAATGACGACCGCCCTGATTTCTAGGGGCGTGGACGAGCCTTCATCCAGAGGTGGACAAGGTTCTAAACGTCTCGAAGGAAGCAGGTGTAGGATCCTTCGAAGGGAGGTTATTTCGATTCTAACACTCTTCTATTATAAGTCGGTTAAGATATCTTTTCTGATGCCTAGAGGGACTGAGAACCTCTCTATAATCTTTAGACCTATATAGAGGATTGTTTCGAGTTGATTACATCCTTCAACGAACATACTAAAATTAACTTTCCGTCTCTAATCCTCAGCGACAACTCGAGTCGATCGTTTAATGAAAGACTTTAGTTTAGTTGACGGATTACAAGGAAATCCTGATCAGACGTAGGGTCGAGGTTTTCTAGTGTCCGGAGAAATCCCATACATACCATCAACGTATGTCAGTGACTCATTGGTACGAGGGATGGAGTGAAGTAGTTCGAATCTAGACAGCAGTGTGTGGATGACACTGAGGTTCGTCCTAGGGAACTCCCAACTCTTTCGACTAACGATTTCACTCTTTTTTTTGTTGGATCCTTTCCGTTGACTGTCCACTCTTGGGACTATGAGCACCGAATTTGAATATTGTCGTGACTTCCGAATAATTTTAGAGTTCTTGGTGATAGTAGGAATTTGTACAAGGTTTAGTTTGGAAACATGGTCCAGACAATAGGTCAATTGTAGCCCCCAGTAGAATCACAGTTTAACGGATTATTATTTTTTTTCATTACACAACAACGCATCATCCAACATTTATTTTTTTTAATCATTTGAGATTCAATAATTAACAATAATATTTATTATCGTTTCTTCTCATATATAAAGAATAAAATTCTTAATCAAAGTTTTCTTTCGTTTGATTTAAAAAGAATTTCGATCTTTCACAATGTGTTGCAATGTAATGAAAGGAAATAATATTTTTTTTGTATCCGTTACAAATGGCGCTCAAACGTGTGGGGCCCGAATGGAATTTAGATGTTGTAGAAGTTGGAGGAATTTGAAAGAGATTCATTTGAGATTTAGTACATGTTCAAGATTTTCTAATCGAGAACATGTTAATTTTTTTTTTGGTTTTCTTGTGGTTGAGAATTTTTTGTTGAGATTTGCCATCGGGAGTTGAGTGACTTATGTGTCGGCCGATGAGTGGTGATTTTTCCTATTCATGTCCGTTTGCGACAACCAGATCATGCATTCTCTCACTCTCGCAAAAATTAATTCGATCCATTATTATGGGTAACTTTCGGTCTGATGTCCGGATTGGTTAGTTGAAGCCAGTTGCTGTAGCTTCGGAGAATAGTTATTCAAATTTTTTTTTAGTTCGAAGTCTTTAGAAGATGAAGTGTTAGATTCTTCGACCGGGTGAGTGGTTGAAGTTGTTCTTACTCAGGTCTGTAGCGAAGAACAATTATGCTTTACTCGAAGTAAAAGACGCACCAACTCAAGAAGTAGAACCATACCATTTTTAAATAACAACTTTTATTGTAGAATCTTTAATTTTTTTTTGTTGTATTGAGCAGTATCTTGAAATAGTTTGAGATGCGATCTTAACCTACTGTCCACTAGGCAACGATGTCTTCTTACCTAGGTTTGTAGCTGTAAGATAGATCAAGTGTCGAATTATAGATAGGTAGTTTTTAGATGCAGTGACAAATAAGCCGTGCGATCTAAAGCGAACTTTGATTTAAAAATCAAAGATTTTTTTTTTGAGATGATGATGTGGTTACGGTAGACGACAGTATTTCAGTCGCGACTCCGAACCGGAATGAATAGAGAGAAGTTTAAGAAAAATTAAGATTTTGAAGAATATTTTTGAATTAAAGAATTTAGATATTGTAGTTTTGCCTGGTGGCCATTTATTTAGTTTTTCTAAAAATTTAAAAGATTAAAGTTTTTAGAATTTGCCTGGTGGCGTTTTGTAGTAGCAGTTCTGGCAAATACTTTTTTGGATTTGGGAACTGGAGTGCCTGGTGGCAATTGGAGTGCCTGGTGGCGATAAAGCAACATTTTCTTTTGGTTGCAGTTTTTAGATTCTGCCAAGTAGTTTTGGAGAATTCTAGTTTTTGTTGGTCAGAAGTTGGAGAGGATCACTTCTGAAGTTTTGAGTTAGTAGTTTTAGTAGGAAGTTGGAGAGGATCACTTCCATATTTAGTAATTTAGTCTGTTTTTGGCAGTTTAACATTATTGGAAAAAAAATCTGGAAAGTCAGGAGGTGAAGTGTAATACTCCTGAGGTTTCCAGCCTTTTTTCTTGTTTGGAGTTTTGAAGTTTTTAAGGGTTTACCCTATAAAGGAAATTAGGTTAAGTTAGTTTATAAGTTAGGTTTAGAATATAGTTTAAGGAAAAAACTTAGGTTTAGCAATTATAGTAGCTTAGAGTTAGTAAAATTTTTTTCTGTAGGTTCTCTTACAATACAAAATATTTTGTTTTGAACTATTTGTTTTTTTTTTTGAAATTTCAATCTATAATCGTACAACGCAATAAATAACATCTAGTAAAGCAAAGAAAATTTTTTTAATCTTATGGGGGGTAGAAAGGACAAGAACCCTTCCGCGGAAGAACCGAAAAAGAAAAATCCCAGAAATTCCAGTACCCCAGGGGATCATCTTACGAGGTATCAGAAGGCATTAAATCCAGCTCGAGATTTAACGATGGAAGTTGGAGAGGCTGCTGATGTGAGCCAAATGGAAGAAATCCCAGGCACCTCACATGAACAGCAAGCCCTCGAAGAAAGTCCACGCGTGGTGGAAGAAAACCGACCATCCACCCCAGAAGTACTGAGACAACGTCGATTGGAATTTTCACCGACTCGAGAAGACCAGATGCAGCAATACATTAAGGAAGTAGCATTAGCTACGATCGGATTCAGCAGAGCCGAGGACAGGAAGAATCTGCAGGAAACTTTAGCGGCAAGTCAAATGCAGATGCTAGACAAAGTGAACGAAGCGATTCGTACAGCGCTAGCATTAAACTCACAAAATGCACCACCTACCCAACCGGCCATGAATCTGTGTGAACAACCTACTCCGAGAATATATCCTGCTGAAAGAGCACCACCAACTATAAGACATATACCTGACACACCTAACTTTCCACGCGATCTTCCTAGACACCCAGGAACATATCGGACAGAAGCTTCAAGAACCCAAGGAGTGGACTTTTATGAGAGATTAGATCGAATGACGTTCGAAAATCCTTCGGGACATGATCGAACAAGAGTACCATCACCATCACCAGCGGGCTCTTATTCTAAATTTCCACATTACCATAAATGGGGAGTCAAATTTAATGCGAAGAACATGACTGTAGATGAGTTCTTGTTTCGCTTGGAACGAGTAAAAGATAGCTATAACGTTTCATGGGAAGAGGTGGTAGCAAATTTCCATCACTTCATAAGCGGAGCTGTCGAAACATGGTTTTGGATGTGGTTGAAGGAACATCCACATTCTTCATGGGGATCCTTACGTTTAGGCCTCATCGAACAGTACCGTGGATTAGAAACCGATTCAGAACTTACTCGTCAGATGGCCGAACGAAAACAAATGCCAGGCGAGAGTTTCGACACCTTTTATGAAGATATATTGAGAATAAATTCCAGAATGCGCACACCTCGACCAAATCAGGAGATCGTGGAAATAGTCAAACAGAATGTGAAAAGAAGGATGGGCGAATTATTGCTCACAAGCAAAGTCAGTAAATTGTCAGAACTGGTACACACCTGTCGCGAGATGGAGAAGTTTTTGAATCATTATGATCCAAATCGTACTCGAGCACCACCACCATATATCGCACAGGCAAGAAAGCAAGTCAGTGAAATTGAAGTTCAGACGGTAGAAACTACATCTCCAGAATTTTCAAACGCTATTGAAGCTTACAACCCAAATTTTAAACGCGAGAGTAAACCTAATTTCAACCCAGACAACTCAAAATGTTGGAATTGTCGAAAGACAGGTCACTCGTTTCGCGACTGTACTGATACGCAGCGAAGACTGTTTTGTTATAAATGCGGCTTACCTGAAACTGTAACACCTAATTGTCGTATTTGTTCGGGAAACTCACCACGGAGCCAGCTCTCATCCGAGAGGGATCTGGTACGGACGGGGGACTCGGAGAGTCCGTTGTAAAAGAAAAAAATACTGAGAAAATTACCATTCTGAAAAATCCTAATCTGAACAAAACCCAGAATAATGAATTACCTACCTTACCTAATAAAATACCCAATTTAAGACATCTCAAACCCTTGCATGTTAGACAAGTTGAATATGATCTAGCTAGACGGAGAATTTATACTTACCCTAAACATCAAAAGAGAATTGAAAAATTAAGAAATCGTTTCACTCAAAAGCGAATAACTTTTAGAAATATAGCAGCCACCAGAATAGCAGTTAATTCGGGCGATCCTCGTCCATATGTCGAAGTCAAATTCTTTGACAAAAACTGGTTAGGTTTACTGGACTCGGGGGCCAGTGTCAGCTGTCTCGGGAAAGGGGCGGTTGAATATATAGAGAAATCGAACATCCCATATAAAAAATTCACTACCGACATTTCTACGGCCGATGGTCGAAAACAGCCAGTGACCGGAGTAATAAAGGCAAAAATTCAGTTTAATGATAAACTTTTATCTATGGATTTATACCTAGTGCCTACTCTTTCACAGGAGTTGTATTTAGGGGTAGATTTTTGGGCTCTGTTCAAGATAGCACCAAATATAATCTCTTCGATTAGTTCCGTTTCCGAGTCAGTTTCCGAACCGTCAAAAATTACAGAATGCAATCTGACACCTGAGGAGTCAGATATTTTAAAAGAAGTAGTGAAGTCATTTCCATCTTTCGCTTTGAAAGGACTTGGAAGGACCCACCTGTTAGAACATAGTATCGATACGGGAGACGCTGAACCAATTAAACAACGTCACTATCCCATATCGCCAGCAGTACAAAGCCTAGTTTATGCTGAATTGGACCGCATGCTTTCTTTGGGTGTGATCGAAGAATCTGCAAGCGCATGGTCCTCACCTGTTGTTTTGGTGAGGAAACCGGGAAAAAATCGCCTGTGCTTGGACTTTCGGAAGGTCAACAGTGTTACCAAGAAGAACGCGAGTCCAATTGCGCATATTGAAGGACTGCTTGCACGACTTTCAGAAACACGTTTCATTTCGAGCGTGGATCTGAAAGATGCGTACTGGCAGGTACCCCTGGAGAAAAACTCAAGGGAGAAGACTGCGTTTACCGTCCCCAATCGACCACTATACCAATTTAAGGTGATGCCTTTCGGTCTTTCAAATGCTGCACAGACTTTAACTTACCTTATGAATAAAGTAATTCCTTCAAGTCTACGTGAAAACGTATTTATTTATTTAGACGATCTACTCGTAGTATCATCATCATTCAAAGAACATATAGCAATTTTAAAAATAGTAAGTAAACGACTACTGGAAGCAGGACTCACGATAAATGTCGAAAAGTCCCACTTCTGCTTCCAGGAGTTGCAATATTTGGGATATGTTGTCGGTCAAGGATGCTTGAAAGCTGATCCCGGCAAAATATCAGCAATTGTTGATTTCCCGGTGCCAACCACAGTCCGTCAAGTCAGGCGATTTTTAGGAATGGCCGGTTGGTACCGTAGGTTCATAGAGAACTTTTCAGGAGTAGCTGGTCCGATGTCCGACACATTAAAGAAGGGAGTAAAATTTGAGTTCGGCGAAGAGGCCAGGAATGCTTTTAACAAAATCAAAACAGCATTAACTTCTGCACCAGTACTTCGCAACCCCGATTTCAGCAAGCCATTTATTATCCTTTGCGATGCTTCCGCTACTGGAATCGGGTGTGTTTTGTGCCAAAAAGACGAGTCTGGGGCAGAATTACCGATATATTACTACTCCCAAAAGTTGAATTCGGCACAAAGAAATTATACAGTCACCGAACGTGAATGTTTGGCTGCCGTAAAAGGGATTCATAAGTTTAGACCATATATCGAAGGATACAGGTTTACAGTTGTAACTGATCATGCGAGCTTGAAGTGGCTCATGAGTCTGAAAGACCCAACCGGCAGGTTAGCTCGATGGAGTCTCAAACTCCAAGGGTTTGATTTCGAGGTTCTTCACAGACGTGGAACTTTGAACGTTTTGCCCGATGCTCTGTCTCGTATTTACGAAGTAGAGGCAATATCGTCAAATGTTTCTACGCCGGTATTAACTTCGACAAACCCGTCTGAAGTGTTGTACGTAGATCTAAAGGATCCGGCTTTTCGGTCGGAAGAATACCTTCAGATCGCAGAACACATCAGTAAAAATAAAGAACAACTTCCAGACCTACAGGTATCTGAAAATTTTATATACAAGAAGGTCCGGCATGTTACAGGCAATCCAATCCAGGATGACGAGTCATGGAAACTTTGGATTCCATCTAGTTTGGCTGAAAGGTTGATAAGTCAGTCTCATTGTCCACCCAGAGCTGCGCATGGAGGTATAACTAAAACACTGTATCGTTTACGTCAGCGATGTTATTGGCCAGGGATGGCGTCACAAGTTAAAACATTCATAGGTAACTGTGATACATGCAAGATGGTTAAAGCACCTAATATTACGTTGAGAAATGAAATGGGAAAAGTTTTCGAAGTTGAAAGACCCTTCCAACATATATATGTAGACTTTTTAGGACCCTACCCACGTTCTAGAAAAGGGAATACTTTCATCGTAATAGCTTTAGATCAATTAACCAAATTCGTGTTGATCAAGCCTTTAAAAAAAGCAAACACTAATGAACTCATTAAATTTCTAGCCGATGAGGTATTTTTATTATTCGGGGTACCCGAAACACTTTTGTCAGATAATGGATCTCAGTTCTTGAGCAACGAATTCATGAAATTTCTGAATAACTTCGGCGTTAGCCACGTAAAGACTGCTGCATACGCTCCTCAAGCGAATGCAAGCGAGAGAGTTAACCGCTCAATCTTAAGTTCTATAAGAGCTTATATAGACGACAAACAATATGATTGGGATGCGAACTTGATATCCATAGGAAGCGCTTTACGCACCACCATTCATTCAGTGATAGGCATGTCCCCATACGAAGCACTCTTCGGGCAACGTATGGTGGAGCATGGAGAAGATTATAAACTGTTAAGGAAGTTAGGAGGATTAAATCAATCGGAGATAGATTGGATTCCAAAAACCGCCAAAATGAATATAGTCCATAACTATCTAAAAACAGCATTGAACCTAGCCCATGAACAATATGAAAAGGTTTACAATCTTCGAAGCAGAACCGTCAGATACGACATTGGTGACACAGTCTTCAGAAGAAACTTCACATTAAGTGACGCAACAAAACACAAAAATGCTAAACTTTGTCCCAAATTCATTAAAGCTACAGTTATAAAAATCATCGGAAATAATCTATACAAAACCAAGGACGAACGAGGTTTTGAAACCGTAGTACACACAAAAGATTTACGGAAATAAAATGATAGTCAAAAACAAAACAAAGGACAAGTAGTTAGAAGTAAAGTAGGCGCCGGCAATCAGCTGAGCATGAGACACAGCGGGTCGTGGGTGATTAATATATATATAGCTAAAGTACATTAAAAAAAAAAAAAAATTTTTTTTTTGAGACATCTTAGTAGGGCTCTTTTCCTCCTTCGTTGAACAGGCTTACGCTCTATTAAACGAATGAGTTTTGTAGGAGACCACTTCTAATACCTATCTGTTAAATAAAATACTGACCTTACAATATAACAGTCCTGCTATAATAGTCATCTAGGAATAATATGTATTCACCAATCCCTATCTCAATTATCTACCTAACTTGAAAATTTCCACCATCTAACGTAATTACACTTTTTTTCAGTGTGACACATTATCTAATCACCCTATATTCAAGAATCGACACAACTTTCAAGAATAATATCATCAAGTGGTAACTTACATAAAGCACTTTTGAACTCACCCTTATGAGCTTAAATAATCTGTTCAAGAAAAAAGAACTTACAAACGGGAGACGCTGAACCAATTAAACAACGCCCTCTCTAGGAATAAATAGAAAATCATCTCTCCCAAGTCAAAAAGCTATCTACTTAAGTTCCACAAACGACAGCTAGTTTTGGTTGTAAAACCCACTATCATAAGAACGCACATGGCTGACAGCAGAAATATGAGCTTAGAGGAGTGATGCCCACTAAGTATAGTCCAAAGACGAAAATTAATTGAACAAAGTAGGGTAGAGCAAGGAATCATCCGGACTTGGAAAGATATGTAAGATAGAATTCCGCATCTGAAATATCCATCTTAAAGACAAGAAGAAATGAAAGATTATTATTGAGAATTACAGTATAGAATTAAGAAAAGAGATCTATAGAAGTAGCAATAAATGCGATAACAGTATCAAAAATGTAAAAATCTAAAACTTTTATTCGTTATAGGAAAGAGTAACTCTTTTACAGAATAAATAGAACATCCTGAAGTGTCACTGACATAGAAATCAGACGTTCTCTTAACGAGATTCATCAACATTTCAGTAGAGATAGTAAAAGAGAAGTAACAATGAGTAGTGGTTCCCTATGAACGACGATAACAAGTACTCGAAACCGGACAAAACTTTTACAAACGCAACAACATTACCGACGCAACTCTTCTGAAAAACCATAAGACCATACTTCTCTTACCATTTCAAACGTCAGAATTCCAAGTTTGACAGATCGATACGAAACTCATCGGGTAAATACATATTCAACAAATGTATAGGTCCACCACTTACCTTTATTCATTCACTTGAATCCTCAAAAAAAGATAGGAACTGAACCGAGAGAAATAATTCTGTTTCAGCATTCGATATGTTCAATAACAATCCTATACGGAAAACACAGATGACTTACTCACCTTGACAGTGAACGAAATAAATAGAAGAGAAGGAATAACAAAACACACTAGACAAACCAATACCTACCTATTACCTACAATAAACTTTACTCGATACTTACCTTTACATACTTACCACACTTAAAAGAGAACCCGACCAGTAAACTTATCCCCAAATACTTACCCTCGAAATTATTAATCTAATAGTAAGGAGAAATACGTATTTCAATTTCATCCTCTCAAGATTAATTTCCATTATCAAGCAAAAGAATAAAAGAAATCACATGACAGAGACAATAGAGTACCACTCGAATCAGTCTTTACATAAACTCGTTCATTTTCGGACATGATTGTAGCATAATGCTGCCAAAGGGCATAAGTCAAACCAAGCGTTTGGAAATTAGCAGGGAAAAATTTAAATTGACCAATCAGATACTTACGCGTTGGCAGTTTACTCCGAATCGACCATTCAATTCTGAATACGCAACGTAAAGAAGAAAAATTGTTGCATTGAGATAGTCTTTCCAATTTCATCCATCATAAAGTCAACTTCGTTTTTAATAAAGGCATATGAAATAAGTTAAAACCTGAAGAAAAACATCATTAAATAGAAAATAATATCAGTATTAAAATTACCAAATAATTATTTAAAGAAGATCGAAAATATCATTAATAAAAATCGTAAGTAGAACAACCAAATCTCAATTGAAATAGGTAGTTTACGCACCCAAAAATTTTTTCAACCCACAAGGTACCATAAAGATTTTAATGGCAGAAAAAGAGAATAACCCATTTATCCCGAGAATAATTTACGTGAAAGACGAAAACGGAGGTGAAGATCAGCGCTATATGCGCACTGAAGGTGTACCAGAATCACCAAGAGCAGTGCGTAGAATCTTCACCAACGGGAGCAACTTCGTCATTTCACGCAAAGCTAGTGACATACGCCTGAAACCTGCTGGGTTATCCGACGAGGAACTCCAGGAGGCAAGTCAGTAACTTGGAAATAAAAGAAAAATCAACGTACCAGGTAACATTCACTTTTTTTTTCTTGTTTGAGATACTTACTTTACCCCAGGTAATCTTATTGGAGGGCAAATAAATAGTCCCGAGTTAATCCTAAAAAAAAAAAAAAAAAAAAAAAAACAATGAACTAACTAAACCAATAAGAAAACCTGAAACACCTAAAAGAAAATATAAAAGAAAGAAAAAAGAAAAGAAAACATCTCACCAAACCATCTCGAAATACTTACCATTAAAATTTACTAAAGTCCATTCTCTCTTCTCAGGTAGCAATTTTTGTGCAAGGAGCAAACCACAGGCAAAATCGTACGCAGGAATCCACTCCAAGAGCGGACTCGACCACGTATCAAAATTACCCGAGGACCCTGCGTACAATAATTGCCCGAGCACATCTTCGAACCAGATGCTACCTGGTTTTTTTTAATATATATATATATATTGTCATAAGTATATTAATGTATATGCTTACGTGAAACAAATTTCATTTGCTTCAATTCATATTTGAGCATAATCATCAAGTCGTAATAGACATCCTCATATGATTCATGAGAGATGCCTTATGATAACAGTCACAACTATACTTATCGAATCATCTTTTTGTGTTGAAACAGAAGTACTTGGAGCCCATAGTACCGTTCTGTCACCGTTGGATATGATCGTATGATATTTGATTCAACTAAGGATCGAGGCATTTCCAGATTTTCAACTATAGCAACAGTAAATATTTTGTATGAAAGAAAAGACAATAAGTACTGTAAGTGATTTAATTCATTTATTATTAGCATTTCATTTACATATTATATAAGAAAAGTGAATCTGAAAATTAAAAAAAAAAAAAAAAAGCGAATTATATGAAGAATTACACAAGCTATTTACGACCTATATTAAATTATCAGTGTGAATATATACGTACCAAACTTACCTGGTGCTACTTAATTTGTTAAAGTACCTAGAAAGAAATATCAAAAGAAAGTGTTAGAGTAATTGAAAGATAAGGATAAAGTAAATTAAAGTGAGAATCACGTCCTTAAAGGAACACGACTCAATCACTAGATTAATTCGGTTTAACATATCCTTATACGGAACCTTATTGGAAGGAAATTAATTAAAAATATATACTCACGTTTACACTTTTATTCGACGGTATCGTCTAAGTTTTTTTTTGCTAAAGATACGAAGTATCTGAATGTGTTTAATACAATCCTTGTTTAACAATTTGATATGTCCTTTTTTTTTGTTGATCTGTTGAAATGATCTAAAAAGTAACATTTTTATTTAAAGTTTTTCCTACACTCGTAGAAGGCGCAAGCATATTTTTTTTTAATTACCTACCGAATTTTTGAATTGAATAAAACTTTTTATAAGTTATTTGACATTGTAACTAAAGTAATCACGTATGGATTTCGAGTCCGAAATTACCTTTTATTGAAAGGATTTCCAAAATCTGTGAAGAAATTAACTTCAATTATAATCAATAACTTAATAATAGTCATTTTTTTGAATATTATTACTCACTTTGAAGAGTATGGTTCAAGGATAACGTCCTTCGTCGAGCGTAGTTTGAGCCCGTAATTTTTATAGCCTGTAAAGAAAAGAGTAGAAACTGGTGAGATTAAAGTGATTGTTTCTTTTCGGTGTGCATACTTACGTGGAATCCGGAGATCAAACGTAAATAACTACAAAAATTTTTTTTTGTACCTACGTCTAAGGGTACTTACCTACTTACGATAATAACGGATTAACTCCAGTCTAAACAGAAAGTAAAATTAATTTTTTTTGATTTAACGAAGGTTATAGTACGTTCATATCATTCGGGTGGAAGTACTTACAAGTAATTCTCACTGATTTTCACAGTTTTTTTTTAAGTTTGAAAATAAATTTCGGTTCATTATACGAAATCTTTTATGAAGAGTGTACCGGTATACACTGGAGATTGATTTAATCATCTCAGCGTTTTTTTTTTGTTGTATATTTGTTTTTGTGTGATGGTCAAGTCGACGAAATAAAAACAAAACAATTAAATGCTCCTGTTGACCAAGTCTTTTAACTTGGTTAGCAAAACTAAAGTGCTGGTACAACTAGCTATTACAAAGACTTACGTCAGATATCATCAAAGATACTCCGAGGAAAATTAGTCTGTAGGAACCCATAACCTTCTACGAAAGCAACCCTTACCCTAAATTTATTTTTTTTTGTAAAGACCATAAATCAAAAAGCTAGAGAAAAGGTGCATCTTATCTTTAAGTATATTTTATTGAATTTTGAATATATTTTATAATATTTTATAATAATATACATTTTACATTTCACTATATAAACATTAAATTTACAGGTCATCTTTGAATTTTGGTGTCCTTTTTCCGCGATATAATTGATCCTTTTTTTTACCGATCCATGGTACCTATCTTTATTGGTTGTTTTTTTTTTTTTTGGAATTCGTGGGAGTGCTTTGCACTTTAAACTCTTGAGTTTTTACTTTTGTGTTTGAAAGTGGTTTGAATTTTCTGAAGATTCATTCTACTGGGATAGTTTCACTTGAATTGTAAGTTCGTTTTACGAACTTTGATCATTGGTCATTTAATCGTGCCGTTATTATTGTTTTTTTTTGCGTTCGTGTATCAGAACGAGATTCTATCGCTTCGTGACGACTAGAGCGACTACGATTATCCTATATATATCATATAGAGGTAATGCGTCATACAACGCTGCGATAGGACAACTGTTCATTTAATCGATTCTTTAATAAAGTCGCGTTACGTTTAATCAATATCTCGAATAACTTACCGAAGTTCTTCTAGATCGCGAAAGTGGGGTGAACCGTGATCACTACCTACCTTATAATCATTCCAAAGTCACTTGAATTGGGCTTTGAATTGATTCAACTCGTACGTTATACTTGTCCTTGAGACTTCACTTTTAACTTACACTGTTTCATTTTCTTTCATGAGGATTATTTTCCGATTGGATTAAGTAATTTTGAGATTAACTTAGTTTTTTTTGTTGTCATCGAAGATTGAAGTTCGTTTCTAATGGAAATCTAGTTAAAGTAAACTTTTATTTGAAAGTCAGTAGACGAATTAAATTAAAGATAGTTATGAATAGTTATACTTTTGAATAAATTATAACAGTTTCAAAGTTATAGAACAGATAGTTTGAGATTTATTTATATTGATTGTTAGAGATAATTTTAAGATAATAAGAATAAATTTTGTATTTGAATGAAAGAAATATTCAAGTCTTTTTGAAAAATTATTTCGTTTAGAAGAGCAAGTTTCTTTGGGAAGATTTTTTTTTTTTTCATTCAGGTTCGAAGGTGAATATTGATTAGCAAGATGCAATGCTAAGGCAATAGGTAGAGGGGTCGCGGCTGGAACGGGTGTTTGCGGAATGTGAGTACATCATCATCTTCAAACTGTAATCGGAAGGTTTAGGCCTTCCGCCTTCAATGAGGGAGTTCTTGAAGTAAATTTCGTGCAACCAAGAACCGTAATGGGTGATGAAGAGAGGTGGTCTTTGAGATTAGCTTTGTTTATCCTAGGTAGGGAAGTTAAGCACCGAGGGAATTCATCAACACCTGAATTTTCCCCACGATGTCGCAGTACCTTACTATGGAAGCGATGAGAAGTAGGTAGATACTGTAAGGTGTATCTATAGTAGTAGTAACAGCGAGGCTACTATCGTACGTGTTATTTGTAGTCTCTTTTTCAAGTTTCACTTTCTCTACAATGTCTCCATCGGGTCCTTTGCAACTTTTATAATCTAATAAGTTAATATCATCTATACTTCAGGTCTGAAATAATGTGACACTGGTCGTATTCGAATTGCAAGATCCTACCCCACAACTCGGCGAGCTAAGCAATGGCAACGAGCAGACCTGGTGCAATGGTAGAATGACGACCGCCCTGATTTCTAGGGGCGTGGACGAGCCTTCATCCAGAGGTGGACAAGGTTCTAAACGTCTCGAAGGAAGCAGGTGTAGGATCCTTCGAAGGGAGGTTATTTCGATTCTAACACTCTTCTATTATAAGTCGGTTAAGATATCTTTTCTGATGCCTAGAGGGACTGAGAACCTCTCTATAATCTTTAGACCTATATAGAGGATTGTTTCGAGTTGATTACATCCTTCAACGAACATACTAAAATTAACTTTCCGTCTCTAATCCTCAGCGACAACTCGAGTCGATCGTTTAATGAAAGACTTTAGTTTAGTTGACGGATTACAAGGAAATCCTGATCAGACGTAGGGTCGAGGTTTTCTAGTGTCCGGAGAAATCCCATACATACCATCAACGTATGTCAGTGACTCATTGGTACGAGGGATGGAGTGAAGTAGTTCGAATCTAGACAGCAGTGTGTGGATGACACTGAGGTTCGTCCTAGGGAACTCCCAACTCTTTCGACTAACGATTTCACTCTTTTTTTTGTTGGATCCTTTCCGTTGACTGTCCACTCTTGGGACTATGAGCACCGAATTTGAATATTGTCGTGACTTCCGAATAATTTTAGAGTTCTTGGTGATAGTAGGAATTTGTACAAGGTTTAGTTTGGAAACATGGTCCAGACAATAGGTCAATTGTAGCCCCCAGTAGAATCACAGTTTAACGGATTATTATTTTTTTTCATTACACAACAACGCATCATCCAACATTTATTTTTTTTAATCATTTGAGATTCAATAATTAACAATAATATTTATTATCGTTTCTTCTCATATATAAAGAATAAAATTCTTAATCAAAGTTTTCTTTCGTTTGATTTAAAAAGAATTTCGATCTTTCACAATGTGTTGCAATGTAATGAAAGGAAATAATATTTTTTTTGTATCCGTTACAGTATTTGTAAAGTTTTTGTGTATCGTTTTAGAATGATTTCTTGCAATCATTAGAAATTATTGAAATTACTTCAAGTTTTTTGCTATCTTGCAAAATTAATTTTAATAATGCAATAATTTGTAATCATTTGAAATAAATAAGTTTATTTAAAAATCAATGCAATCACAAAACATTTAAATCAATTTTAAAACACCTTGAAATTACGTTAAATAGTCTGCAATTCATTTGCAATATTGCAATAATTGAACCATTAAACTGGGTCGTGGCAAAACTTCTCGTTGCAAGTGCGAATGATTCAATCTCGACACACTGGCCCACTTTCAACCAACTTACCCTACAATTCTACAAATTACTTCCTGTTGACTTAGCAACATTAAGGTGTAACAGCATATGAAAGAAATGTTTATTATAAGAAACAAACTTAAAATGTAATTATGAACTTTCTAAACTAAAATAACCCTTTGTCTGTCTTTTCATATATAAATTTGTCTCTAACTGAAATATCTATACACAGTATACACAAAAGTTATTATTTTTAACTTGAAAATCCATTTGCTATTAAGAAGCTGACACAACCACATATATCTTACAATTAAATTAAAGCCTATGAAATAATTGAATAACGAAAATAATAAACCACAGAGCAACGAAATTATTCCTCAAACGAATATACTATACAAACTGTGCCAAGTAAAGCTTCTAATTCCATCTAACAATTTCTAAGAGCAGAGGATTCAAATTGCAAATTACAAACAAACACAAAACAGGCCCAAAATAAATATCAGCACAGCAGGCTGGAGCAACTTATAGTCAGCAGCAAAAGTAGCAAGTAGGTAAAAACGTATGTTTATAGGTATACCGACCCTCTTCAATTATTCATCCTTCATTTCTCAATGCAATACAACATTGGAAAACGGAAGTTAACCCAAGCTCTGGGAATATCCAATCCATGTTTGTCATGCGGATGTAGGTGCTTCTGTTCCTGTATCTCTGCACGTATATGTAATCTAATGAAACCTACAATAACCACATCAAGAACAACAAAAACAACAACTTCAAAACGAAACTAGCTATGTACGTATGTACATTGTACGCAGATACATCACAAAAATTGTATTTATTCATTCTTGTCAGTTGTGGCAATTACCTTCGCTTTCGATTGAGGTCAACCAAGTGGAAAATATTAATTGGCCGCCCCACATGGGCATACGCACTTAGTTTCACACGCGAGTTCAATATGATGTGTGATGCATTGACCAATGGCTATACTTTTGCGATGGTAACTCTATTCCCTAGGGCTAGATTTTTGACCATCCTTTGAATTCATAGGGACGATTATGATGTGCAAACTATCTCTTTGCTAGGAAAATGAGTGTTTCAAGGCTTCGAGCAAATTGCCTTCACTGTATGTTTGGCCCTGCAGCCCAATGACCTAATTTTCAATGTAGATGGATATAAATCGATTGTTCCGGTTGTTAGCGCGAAGCCATAATTCAAGAACTGAGCTCACTGCTTTGGGGGGTTCCCCTTTGTACGAAACAAAAAGCAAATACGGAAAAACCAGTCAAAGCATTCAGTCGCTAAATAGGAAATCAAATAGATCGATCAATGATCGCACAAGCGGTTTCGGTCAAACCAATGCTAAGGGGTGTTTTCGTGTTTACACTGAAAGAAATATCATGTGGATTTTATCAAGATTTGATGACATTCAATTATTTCCCGCTTTGTAAAACGTATAAGACTTCTGATGCTAACTGAATGCTGGTGTAGTTTCTTTACTTTGTTCAATGTTTTTTAAGGTTTTGTCGAAAACTTGCTGGCGTCAAAATTCAGCTTTTAAAATACTGTTTTTTTCAAATTTCAAAAAGCGCGAACTTTTTAACAATTTCCAAAATGAAGCAGAATTTTGTAAAGCAGTATTTTGAAACCAGAATTTCGACCCTCTTACGAAATAATTGTTGATGATTCTATATAAAATTAACAGGAAAAACATACGGGTTGGGATCAAACTACAAAAGTGTTTTGATATTTATGTTTTTACAAACATTATGTTAGCCGTGTTTCTATTAGGTGGCAAAGTACTCACGATAAGTTATCTAGTACTATACCATCTACACATGCTCTCAAGCGCAAGTAGATGAGAAGAAAAATAATAGTTACGCACCTTGAAACCGCCAGATGACAGCGTTTAGTTTAAAAACAGTTTTTTCTTTCATAATACAAACAAAATAAATAGTTAAAATATTATTCAAAAACATTAAAAGGTATAGATATTCGTTGAAACTGTCTACAAGATTTGTCCTCCATTTACTCTGAATTATAAAAATTAGTAGTGGACAAGCAAAGCAGATTATGTATGTTCCAATTAGAATCGTTAGTAAAGTACACATTAGTACTTTTCCACCAAAATACTAATGCAAGGTTTTGAAAAGCAGAATTATATTATCTGAATTTCAACCCACTCCTAAAACTTACTTTTTTTCTGTAAATTTTATGCGAAAATTAAAATAATTCCTTTTCTTTAAATACAAATAGCTAATTAACATTTTAGAAGACCACAACATTTGAGCCTGTTTAGACTGGGAAATTTGAGTCCGGTTTCAAGAGAATTTGTAGAGTGATGAATGTTATAACTTGTAGGTCATCTACATATTATAAAAAAGTGAACTAATGAATACTTTGTTGTTGGTTAGTCTCCATGTTTGTATATGACATTGTTTGAAAAGAAATAAACACTTAATTAAATTCAAAATAAAATTATTGTTTATTTATAAAAGGTTGTTATTTTTACAACATGAATTAAAAAAACTAATTTTTATTTTATGTTGTAAAATTAAAAACATTTTATATGTAAACAATAATTTTATTTTAAATTGAATTAAGTGTTAATTTCTTTTCAAAAAATTTCATAAATACTCTTCCTCTTCAAAATTTGCATTTTTTCCCATTTCTTTAATTACCTGCTTGATTGTCGATGTGTTAACATCGTAGCATTTTGAGAGAAGGCTTAGTTTTTGAAGTCTATATTATGATTAACCGCAGTATTATCTTATACATTATAGAGAAATCGTCTTTTTTGAAAAGTAAGTTTTCAACTTTTCTCGTATGATCAGCGACTTTAATCTTGGTTATTCTTATTAGTTATAATACTTGAGTCTAACAAAAGCAACAGAATAAAGAAAAAACAAATACAAATTAATACACAAGAAAAGAGACAGACTACTGGAGGATATTAATTGAGTCAATATCTTTTTATTTAAAAGAAATACCATTTTTTAGGATCGAAATTAAAATTGACACCCCAAAAAATAGTATTTAATATAAATACTCAATAATATTATTCACAACAAGTTATTAGTAGCAATTTTTTAAATTTAGGTTTCTACTAATACTGATCCTAACAACATTCGAAAAAAAACTTAAAACAAATAAATACTTCATTTTTCTGAGTGTACATAAAATCATTAAATGAGTAATAATAACTCATAAATGAAAATCCCACCAAACATCACGGTCGCCTTAATGACCAACACGTACGGGCATTACTCCTATCAGAACATTTATTGACAAAAATAACTATTTTAATAATAATCAATATGCAAGAATCGTATATGCAAAACAAATTTTGTATGTTTGCTAACAAATCTCGATAGGTCGACGTCAAAGTCGGTCGTCGATGATGATCACCGAAAAAATACAAAATAACTTGTTTCATTTTCAATATTATTATACTAATTTTTTGAATTGATGTGTTAAAAACCGTCAGCAGTAACTTAAGTAACGATTAGAAGATATCTTAACGTTAAACTAATCGGACTGACAATTTTTAATGTTCTTAGTGATATTATTGTTTGTTGTGAGAAAATAGTGAAGACATTGGCAGGGTTGAAATTTTTAATATCAATATGAAATTTTCCATAATTGGATTCACTTGTAATTGCCTGCTGTTTGTAACATACTTTTCAAATGGTAAATATTGAATTTATTAATATAAAAAGGAACTTCAAGTGAATTTGTTATAGATAATTGTTTTGTGATGGTATCTCCGTTATTTTATAATAGTGTTTTCTTCTTCTATGAAGTTTATTTATATAGGGGCATATTCATAGTTGTTTTTAAACTAAAATTTTGCTTAGAAAGGGTTTAAGGAACGTAATTAAGATATGATAAACTCGAGTTTTTCTTAAAAACAGCTTTGACAGTGTCTATGAATATGCCCCATAGTGTTTGCATAGTTCCAATTGCTCTTTGAACATTTTATATTTCTCGTATAAATCATTAAACACAATTATCAATAGATAAGTAATTAACATAAGATTAACCTGTTGCAAAGCTTTAAGATAAAATTGTTAACCAGTTCTATAAACCAGCTTTGTTGAATAATTGTGTATTAAACATTTGTATCAAGTTTTAGCTTTCAGATTTATAAATACATATATTTTAAAGTGTTTAGTTGTACATATGTAGCTGTACACATATGAAGAATGCATGACGAATATTATAAGAACAATAACTTATTTCCATAAACTGGCTAGGAGCAAGGTTTCTTTTCTTTTCTTGTGGTTTTGTTGATCATAACATAGACAGGTTTTCTAAAATGAAAATTTAATATTGACTCCTTTAAACACACTTGAGTTTCAGTTTTGCTTAGCAATAACTTCCACTAATGGTCTTCAAACTTTACTATATGAAATATTAGAATTTGTATACTAAAATAACGTATAGTTTAACCGAACAATTCAAAAACATCATACAATAAAACAAGTTTTCCCATACAACTATGAGGTTTTTGTAAACCATACCAGCTTTTAACAAAATGTTCATATGAAGTTAAGTTCATTTTTTAAAACTTGAATTGAATTAAAAAACCCTTGGAAACTGTTTATATTAAATACTAGCAGAAAGTACCCGGCGTTGCCCGGGCACTCGGTGCACTTAGCCTAGAACGATGTCTATATTCCTAATCCTTGTTTTAATAAAAAACAAAAATACATTTGGACAAATTTTTTTTTTTATTTATTTATTTATATTTTATATTATATTTTATCTAAATTCAAAATTTCAAGGGAAGTAGAATCATTGTCAAACTTCTCATCTTTCTCTTCAGGGAAGTCATCATCGAAATTTAACGAAGAGCAGTCCGAAATTTCCATTTTTTCTTTTTCTGATATTTCTGCTACTTCTGCTTGTTTTTGTTGTTTTTGGACCCTTTTTTGTTGTTCGCTTCGTTGTTGTTGTTGACGTCTCTGTTGTTCTTGTGGTTTTTGGGTAACAGGAACTTTCAATGCGTCAGACGAAGCTGACCCCAAATCTGCTTTAAAAATAATAAAATAAAAACATCTTTAAGTACATATTATAGTCTAAGAGTTGACAGCAAATTTTGGGAGGGATGGTATTATCAAAATTTATATACTTGTACGTGTAGATGTACGTGATGTTATATCTAATTCAACCGTCTAGGCGTTTGAAAAAGGTAATTTTTCTGATTTGTTTTCATTTTTTTGGGGGCGCCTGACAGTCCTTTAGCTGAAAGGAAATCGTCTGGAACTGAATTATTTGTTATCATCTATTGTTTTCATTTTATATCGAAATCGGAAAAATCATCTTTTTCAAACGCCCATTCCCGTTGAACGGTTGAATTCAATATATCATCACGGAAATTTACACGTATAGGAATATACATTTTGTTTAAACAATAACTACCAACATTTGCTGTCGGTCATTTTGTCATCTCGCTCATTTATTGAAGAAGAATGTTTTTTTTTTTTAAATGATGAAAACTTTCAACCAACCTGCCACAGCCATTCCCTTCTTAATTTGTAATTTGTCAAATCCAACGCGTCATCGTTTAACGTCAAACGTCAAATTCATGTTTTGGCGCTGCAGTAATCAGGTTTGTAATAAAGAGCAAAGATAACTTAGTTCTTATTTTGACTACTTGTTGCGCATTTCAACTTTATCATATACGTGTAGCGCAGCAGTAGTCAAGTTTGTACTTATCCAACATGATCGCTTAAAATCAGAAAATATTAAGAATTTATGACCGAATTTCGCATCTCCTTAATTCGATACTTATGGTGACTACGTAGTAGTGCTTTTTCACTTCATCATATACGTGTAGCGCAGTAGTAGTCAAGTTTGTACTAAAGACCAACGATAACGTATTACTAATTTTGACTACTCGCTGCGCATATCAACTTTACCAATCCTCAATAATTTTAACAATGGTAGGTATGACAGTTGGGCGAAATGCCCGTGAAATATTTTGTGAGCTCTCTTTAATATTCACTGATGACAGTTGTTAGAAAAAATTGGAAACGTGAAACGTCGAAATGGTAAGAAAAATTACTTTAATTGTTCGCCGGGCAAAAGTTTTTTTAAAAATTAACCCAGTTTTAAAGTGTATTTTGTTATTTTTAATATCCTAAAACCTGACGAACAGTTAAAAGTAATTGTTACAATAAATTTAGAAAAGAATAGTTTGTTGTTATATGTGTTTTACCACAGTTTCTATATAACAAATAAACTTACAAAACTACTCTTTTATATAGTAGTAGGATATGTAAACTAAAATGTATACTAAATTCCGTTGAAACAATTATAATTCACTTAATTTTTATTTTTCGGTTGGATTTCTTACATAATACACTCAATTTTTCGAAGGATAGATCTGCAAAATATATTCGTTAGTATTTTCTTGGCACCGTTTTAAATTGGTCGGTTTAGCTTTCGTTGTGAATTTTAATTAAAAATTTATTATTTTGGGTTCGGATTTGTTGTAAGCTTAATAAGTTACCGTTTTTTTAAAATTTAAATAATAGATTTTTCAAGTCAAATTCAATGTATGCGAAAAAAAAATTTCGATAAATATGAAATCAAGAAAACGAAAAAAATTCAAAATCATTTATAACATTTTTTGAAAAAAAAGCTATTCAAAACATGCATACCTAGTTAGTATGCATGTTTTGAGAACTAAAATTTATTATAGGTATCTTAAAACTAAGTTTTTTTAAAAATCCACATTAATTTGAAGCACTTTTTAATTTTCAAATTCAATTGGCAAAAAATATGTCGATTTTTTAAAATGTATGTTTTTTATGCTTTTTTTTTTAATTTTAATCAAAAACTTTGTACATATCCAACCTTGCACCCACCCTAAATTCTACAGTGAACCTAGGCAGGGCAGGGTTGCGATTTTATGAATTAAAAAACACTAAGCCATAAGATGCCATAAGCTAACTATTGACTTGTGATTTTAAAACAAATCTAATTCATAAACTAGTTGATGAATTGTGAACTAAAACAAAATCACAAGCTTGTGAAAATCCTCACACCAAGAGCCCTAATTAAGAAATTTAGAAATAGAATAAAAGCATGATTCGGGGTTTTGGTGTCGGAATTTTGTATTTCTGTATTTTGATGTCGGGATTTTCACTAGCTTATGAATTGATTTATTTTTAATTAAAAATTCACCAAAGCTTATGAATTGAAAGTTTAGCTTATGCTAAAAATTAACTAAGCTTTTGCAGCCTATGGGCAGGGGCTCACCTCACTTTTTCAGTCAGGATTTTGACAATTGGGATATTTTAGTCGGGATTTTTGTAGCCGAGATTTTGTCAGTCGGGATTTTGTACCTAAACACAAACTATAATATACCTACTATAAGAAATATTATGTTTTTTTGATTTGACTACTGAACTTGAAAAATAGCTAAAAATTATATTATTTTTAATGTGTACATATGGTAACTCTGTCAAATTCCCCCAAAAATAAATATCAAAGGTCAACTTCATGTGAAGGTTAATATCACAACTTTTTTCTGATCGCCTTAATACGCAGACGAAATGCGTGAACTATGACGGAATGGCGTTGACGGTCACTTATTACAAACACCTTAGCCGATGGCATTAGGTCTGTCGTATCATATTTATTATAAATATAATATGCGTCTTTTCTTTTTTAGCAGCTCAATGCCTTTTGTTTGCTTAGATAATCATCTCTAAATCATATCAAATAAGGACTTACCTAATACTTTGTTTCGTTTTTCTAAAACAGGTAATGCCCAGTTCCTGTCTCGAATCCTAGGTTTTCCATCAGGACGAAACCAACAAGGATTTATTCCACAGTACCAGCAACAATACCAGCCCCAATATCAACCTCAGTATCAACAGCTACAGCCACAGCCACAACCACAACAAAGCTCTGCTACAACAGCAGACAGCGAAGCGTACAGTCGAGAATTAAGTCTTGGAAATTTGGGCCTTAATGGAGGCATAAGTCAATCACAATCAGAAACATTGGATAGTAATGGCGCCTTGAACGCTGCAAGAAGCACATCTGCCAAAAATGGGTTCAAAATTGGTGATCTAGGTATTTCGAATACCGTAACTGGATCGAGAGCCATTAATAATGGCCAAGTATCAAGAGGTGTTGCTAATAATTTCCAAATTGGTGATCTTGGAATTGATTCAAGTCTTTCTAGAAATAACCTTAATAATGGATTCGGCTTGCGTCAATCCCAGAATGGTGGACTTGAATTAGGACTCGGACTGTTAAACATTGATCTGTCTCGAAATAATCAACAACAAAATGCAGGCTTGACTGGCACAAATGCACAAGTACAAGCTGAAGGTGATGGAGCCGTTGCTAATTCTCATAGCGATACAGACAGGCAAACGGAGCAATTTGGAAAACTCTCAAGCACAACAACATACTCCAAATCAAATGCTAAAGGTTCAGCTCTAAACGGAATAACAAGTGGTCAAGCTGGTGGCTTTGCTGCTGGTGCTCCTTCATTTGCTGAATCAGGAAACTTTTACCCTCGTAGAAGGTTCATAAGGCAAGGAGGTTTCTATTTTCCTAATGAAGGGTCCGACGGAGGCTACAATCAAGGATTCCATGACCAACACCGCCAAAGAAATAGACATCAAGGTGGAAGACGTCACGGTCAGCAACAACAACAACAACAACAACAGCCACAGTTTGGCAGTGGAGCCAATGCAGGGGGATTTGGTCAGCAACAACAATTTAACAATAATGCACAGGGAGTTGCTAACAGTGACGAACCTGGATTTATGCAGCAAGCTTCAGCCAATACCAATTCTGAAAACAACGCAGATGAAAATGGTCGAACCCAAGACAACAATGCTGCCAGTATTTCATCGAATTTAGCCAATGATGGTTCCTCAGGTCAAGTAAGCTCAGCCAATACAGCTCAAAAAAACTATGATAATGCCGATGGTTTCGGAGATAAGAATGCAGCCCAAAGTCAATCGCTTAACTTCCAAAAAGACCTAACACAAGCAACAAATTCCAATGCTGACACAAGTTTTGTACAAAACGGAGATTCTGAAAGATCCGAAGCAAACAGTGGAGCATCAGCAAACGAACAGGGAACTTTTGGATCAGCAGCGAACACTGCACAGACAAATACAGCAACTTTTGATGAGGAAGGTGGTCGACTAGGTTCCGAAAGCAATGCAAACAGTCAGTCGAGTTTGACTGGAACTGATGGTCAACTTAATACTGCTAACACGGGTACAAAGACTTCCAGCATTATGAATGCAGATGGATCTATCAGAAATGTTGCCGATAGTCAAGCAGCAGGCTTCTCAAATAATGGTGGCCCTGTTTCGGTGTCTGCTTCTTCAAACACAGGCATTGGACCAAATGGATCATTTACAAATGCTCAAGGACTGTCCAATGCAGATGGAGCAAACAGTAATGCCTTCACTCAGAATGGCTTTCAAGGTTTTCAAGGATTTCAGGGATTCCAAGGTGGACGACGAGGTCAGTTTTCACCGTTCGGTCGAGGTCAGGCCAATGCTTTTGGTTAAATTGTAGTTTTTTAATGCACATAAATAAATAATAAAAAAATATCAATTTCCTGCACTGTTGATGAGTTTCGTTTTTTGCACACGAGCACTGCACATCTTTGCTATGCATTCATTTCCTATATCAATTCTTCATTTATTTACAGGCATCCGCACAAAGAGAGGACTTCCGCAGCATCAGAATGTTGAATCACGAACATTTGGCTCGTTTTTCGATATCTTCCAGAGGCTTTTCAGGGAGGACTGCTATCAGTGCGGTCCTGTCTATCCAAGGCCTTGCTGCAATCGGTGCTGCTCTCAATGTTGTCCCACATGCTGCAATTACCCACCACAGCAGTACCCGCAACCATTGCCTCCTCCTCCGCCACCCAGACCACCAATGCCACCACCACCTCCACCGCCACCACCACCACCACCACCGCCACCACGGCCACCACCACCACCTCCCCTTTTGGTTGTGCCCACGGTTCAGATCACGTCGGCGGTGTTCACCCCCTGGTACTATCAACAACGACCATCGAGTCCTTGTTGCCCAACATGTGCACCGCAAATTGGCGCATATCCCTGCGGTCGTGGTAACGGCCAACCATTTCCTCCTCCCATGGACTACTATGGCTGACATGCAACAAGATGCTTTTACCCGCTTCCGGCAAAATACGAGAAAAAAAATCTCATTCCCAATTACCATTGAGCATCAAACCAACTTTACCAACCCCTTTTGCTTGTGATAAGGACACGAAATTTATACTACGATTAACGCCGCATTATTATTTCCGGTCCCGTAACACAATTTTTTTTTTGTATTCCTGATTCAGTTTCAGTTTCACAGCCTATGCATCTCACTCAGTCATTGTCCCACAATGTTATTTCTTTTAGTTTTATTCTTTGGCCATAGTTCAGCAGGATCTTGTCGTCTGGAAAAATGTAGGGAATAACAAGTTTCTTTATCAGTAAGCGGTGCAAAGGACCGGAAGAACAGGCAGCAGCCGAGACAAGAAATATTAACAAAGTTTTAGGGCAACAACTTTTCCAGGAAACCAGGATACAATGTTATCTATTTGAGGTGGCGTCCTCCACGTATTTTATTACTTTACCTGTCGAGTTTGTGTTACCATACTTCATCGGTTATTTCAGTGTTGTAAGCGAACACACACATACCAGCAGTACAAAGGATGGATATAGAAAAAAAAGACTGCAGTATGAGTTGTATAGGCTTTTACTTTCTGTGTTCATCTTTTTTTTTACGGTAATTATAACGGAGTAGTTTGGTTGGGCATGTAATTAATAATAATTATTTGAAATTAAAAGTGATAATTGGTGAAAAGGACTTAATCAATTAGTGTCATTTTTCATATATTTTTTTTTATAAACTGAATTAGCTGTTTGGATACCTACATCATAAGCACTAAAAAGGAAAGGGCTTACCAGATTCTTATATTTTTATTATGCTTTCAAAATTTTGGTGTGATGTTCATCTGAAGTAAAAAAAATTATTTTCAAAATAGTTTGGAATTTTGATCAAATTTGAAGTTAACTTATTGCGAGAACCAGTCTGCAGAACAGTATTTCTAATGCACCATTATTCATTATAGATAGAATGCTATATAATGATTGATTAAATTTTTTTTTACGCAGTGTAAATATTGAATTAGATCAAGAAGACCCTAAGAGTACAGTATAAAGTGGGAGAATTGTGATCCCAATGGAAATAAAATAGTTCGGTATCAGGTGGTACACTACCTTAATGATCAAAACATGGAAATACCTTAATTTTTAATATTAGGGTTGCCAGATGCTTAAAGATTGTATAAAACATAAAAAATTGAAAAAAGTCGCATTTCGTTTTAAATTGGCAGAATCAATATTACAACAGTTTTTACATGAACTTAATATGTAGAGGGAATATATTTATAAAAAATTCTTTTATATGTACCTAGATACAAAAAATATATTCCGTCTAACCAGATATTTAAGTTTTTAAAAAAAAAATATTTTTTCCAAATTTTTTTTTTTTGCAGTATTGAACAGATGACAGATAGTCTTAACCGCACCAGCCGCCCAAAAGATAGTCGGTGTGAATAAACGGGCAACAAATCATTTACACTCTTACATGTTATATAGGTACCGTTATTTTAACACCTTTGTTACCATACTTTAAAGTCCAAGGGTATGTCTCTAAGTATACTTCGTATACCTCAATCGGCCCAATCATTAAGGCCTTATAGGACAGGTGTCGATACATCCCAGACAGATAGACCGAAAACTACCGAACCTACTTTTTTGTCTTCTCTATGACTGTAATGTAATGTTTGATTGTAATGTCAAAATAATTTTTTTTTTAAATGCATCACTTGACATTATCGCATGTAAAAAAATCTCTCCGACACCTTAAGAGAAAAGAATGTATAATTCCGATTTTTTTTTTTTTTTTCAATTATTTTTAAATGTGATTTCAAAATTTAGTATTTTTCCAATATTTTGACGAAGTTTATCAATTTATGGAAATATGTTTATAGTTTTTTTGGACTTAAAAAAAAGTAGAAAGGTGTCGAAGGTGCTCTGCCGTCGGGGCGGGGGTACCCGAAAAATTAAAGCACACTTGGCCAAAATCTGTTTTGTGTCCTACTTGGTATGGTTTGCTGTTACGACTGCCTAACTTTTAAACATGTTTTTGTAATGACTAAGGGCACGTTCACAATTTTTTACGGAATTTTTGAATGTCCGCCCTATGTATACGAAACCAGCTGATACCGTGAACTTCGTTCCGCAATTAAAGATTGTAAACCTCGATTTTTTCATATTCAGTAAATAATATGATACGTTTCCAAATAATAAACATACAAAAAGTCGATAAAAGTGTAAAACAAATGTTATAAATTTACAGACAAAAATGAAGTTATAATAAAGTTTTAAAAAAAAACTATGTAATCAAAATATTGAATACCCACAATGAAAGAGTTTATCAAAACAACTAACTTTTTCATAAATAAAAAGTTTATTATACTGGGCAAATACTGGGTAAATCAAGACCAATACAATTATTTAATATTTTGATCAATTTCTTAAAAGAAAGTTTGAATTGGTTTGGGTATTATAAAAGTTAAAAATCAGGAGTAAAAAAAAAATAATTAATTTATAAAATTTTTGCATTTTTATTATAAAGATATCTGTTTAGTGATTTGGGTATCTTGGTATCTTTTGAAACAAGTGAAAGAATAAAGCGTTTTGTCCCCAAAAATTGAATTTCCTAACATTGAGATCGAACGAACAGAAAATTAAGGGATGTTGAAGGCTTCTTCTTTGAAGCTGGAACTTTTCAAGTACAATTTTTCAATTTTTAGCATGACGGTACACGGTATTTCGTAAGCAACACAAATATTTCATTTATAATCTATACAGACATGCATATTGCCTAGCTGATTTTGTCCCATGGAATAGAATTTTAAGCAAGTATAAAAACATGCTATGAAACCCAATTATAGAATTTGCATTTTTTTGATAACTTTACATAGCCATGATGACAAAACCGATAAACTTTCGTTTTTGCAATGTAAAAAAAAACATTTCCTAATTAAATTATAACAAGTATGTGCTACATTCCTCATTGCATACCTAACGTTACATTTTACCTGGCACATCTTTCCAGAAACTTGATTAAAGGGAAAACAGCAATGCTGATGCATTAAGTTTTATCACCAAACAGTCTCCCCATGATGTCGATTGGTGGTGGATTCACATAATATATAGGCAGGATGTGCTTCGCTCTCGCTTCGAAGTCAAGCAAGCACGGAACTTAATGATGGGAGAGAATTCAATTAGCAGTATCTAATCCACCGCGATCCAAATCTAAACATTCTCCTTTTCCAGGACTTTACCAGCATAGATGTACGGTACACGTGAAAGTATAGAGATATACCCACTGCAACTAGCAACCAGTAATTTTTGTCGAATTTGCGATAGAAATGTATCGCAAATTCCTGTAATTTCCGTTCGGCATGCACCGAGCTCTCGCAGCACCAAACCGATCTGAAGCCGACATAGGACGATTTGTCTCTCCACTTCACTAAATAATTATTCAGTGGAGTGTAAGCTGCATGGGCGTTTCTATATACCAAGTTATGTCTATAGCTTCTAAAGCTCGAGATGGTTGTAATACGTTCGGTTGTAGGATAGCATGGACAGATTTCTTTCTAATTAACTCAAATTGACCAGAAAGCACACACGTCTTTAAATCAGACCATAAGACATTCTGATGTTATGGGTTGAACTGATGCTAACATAATATAAGACGTGCACTTTTAATAAAAGTAAAAGATAACGTAAAAACTCATGACGGAGTAAATAATTTATTTATTAAATGAAAAATCACCAAGAAACATAAGCCCTTAGTTGATATATACTGTTATGTTGCCATTAACAGATGTTTATCTTTGTAATTTGACAATTTAACTTCTTCTTTTCACTCAGAAATTCGGGACACGAACGATTACTCCAATTCACAACAATTTCACTGATGGATGAACAAAAATGGTCGCAAGACAGTTTATCCTACGGAATGCATTTTATTGGGATAATTGTTGGGTTGCTTTGGTCTAAGTGTGTGTCGGTTTCAACTGAAACAAAATATAAGGATTGAATTTGAAAAGACACAAACTTAACTTAACTTGAATAAGGGAAGTGATTATATTAAGGACTCTTTGGCGAACTCAAACAAGCATGTTATTTTGAGATTGCTTTTGGAAAAAAAAAGTTTTCTGATTAAATTGAAATAAAATTTTCTAGATAAAGTTGCTAAATAAACATGCAGACGCAGAAATTTTCAAAATAAATTTTAATCGATTTTTGTTGGTTGAATGTTATTGCGTTTTAAATTTGATTTATAAAATTATTCGAATAAAATACATAAAGTAATAACATTCTCGATATTTAAAAAATAATAAAAGGAATGTTAATCTTTTAATTTTAATAAAAATACATAAAAGTCTAGCACTAAAAAATTTTTTTTCTTAGAAGATTTGGTTTTCGTTATTTTCAATTTTTACAAAAAAATATACAAGACATTTAAGCCTCCTATTTTCTTTTTTTGACTAAAAATTAAAGAGCATTTGATTTTGAAAATGAAAATAATACAATACCTAATACATAAAATTTTGAAAATAGTTTGATTTTAGTTTTTTTTTATTTTGAGCAGAAAAAATAATCCAACTTTGGTAAGTTATTTTGACACGAAAAAATTTTCCGGAAGCCATAATTGTCATTCATATATTAGTGATACTGGGGCAATAACTGGCAAAAAATTTAGGCGCGCCAAAATAATGTCCCAAATTTGGTCGCTAGCTTTCCGGCTAAAAGTATTGTAGATAGTGCGCATTATATCTCTGACATGGCGAAACGAAAGAGGAATTATTAAGTGATAATTGTAGAAAAAAATACCTTATTTCGAATACAAAAAAGAAAAGACCCTTCGAAACATTACCCACTGACATAAAAATAAACCCAAATCAGTTTTCCTTTCTCTTTTGAATATGCAATCAAAATTAAACTTATTTTCATATAAATTTTAATGGCATATCCTTAATAGACAGACACACCATATACACACATTCTAAATGAAGTTGCAGTTCGACTCTTCTATTAATTCGGTCAGCAACCCCTGGACTCAAAATTAACATAATCAACCATTTATGTGGGATAAATGGTGTTATCGATGTGCCTATATTTCTCATTAGCATTTTCTGATGATTGGTTATTCTCTGATTCCGATGCTGGCCAGCGGCTATTAGGTCCATACAATAATTTGAAGCTGCAGAGGAACACATTTAAATAAAACGTCCTTGCTGTAATTTCGAACAGGCTAGGCATTTGAAACTGGAACTCTATACAGCCTAAAGGAGGGAGTGAATTCAAAATGATTTTGAGGAATTATTTTGCATATCTGTTTGCTTTATATTGCTGTGTGGGATAACCGGGATATAGAATCTATATACGTATCAGCATTGCAAATTTATAGGCTTACTCAATGGTATATCATCTCATCACCCAGCAGGTTTGGTTTAGTATATTTTTTTTTATTTATTTTATGTTGAACTCAATCAGTAGATTGGTCATGTGAGGTCAATCTAAATAGAGAAGTTACCTATATGGTGAAAGTTCTTCAGAGCATTTATATCTTAATATGTCATGTTGAAATAACTGTTTCAATATTTAGGTAAATAGTTTATTGCATGTAAATTGTTTTTATGTCGTCTTTTTTCAAATAACAAAATCACCAACTTGGAAACATTTGAAAGTTAATGATTTTCGACGCACAATATTATACAATAGATATTGTATCATATCATGAGTGTGCAGATGCATAATTAATAAATGTCTGAAGTCTGACCCTTTACTTTTTTGTAGCAAAAAAATCGTTGTCAAATTTTTGAAACAGAATTTGTTGTACACTTTAATGTCAAAACATTTCATTGATCTAAATTGTCGAAAATGGAAAGTTTGATTTACATTTGTGATTTAAGTACTTTAATTGCATTTGTAATAGAACAAATATTATTAAAAACTGACCTCTAGCCCAAAATAGGTATTCAATAATTGTATATCAAAAGGTCACGAAGAATAAAATTATACTAGTAATCTTATGGGTATGGGTTGGGGTCATTTTGTCAACCAAAATGAAAAAAAAAACAGATTTTCGAAAAGCAGAACTTTAAAAAAAAGCAGAATTTAGAAGCCAGAATTTCGTAATATTAATAAAAAGTTTTTCCAAGAAGCTGTTAAAAAACGGTTCTATAAAAGATATTTTAATTTGCTTTTTCTTAAAAAAAAAACCAAACCAAAATTTCAACCCAACTAACAATTTAGCTTTTATAAGGTCCAAACTTTAGAATTTGGCAAGCAATAGCTAGTATAGAGCTCTTATAAGCCAAATTTTCGCAAGCCACACATTTCAAACTTTGAAAATAAAAAACACAGCTATAAGGCCTTTAAAGGGAAGTTTGACAAGCTCTATACAAGGCTTGTAGATAAAGGTTCAAAATAGCTTGTATTAGGCTTTCCGAAGTTGTTTACTGATAATTTTAAAGAAAATAGCTGCTATAAGGCTCACCACGACAAGTTAATGCAAACAACTTGTGAAAGGCTTGTCTATAAATGCTTAATACGAATTTAATTATTCTGCTTATATGTCAATTTTGTCAGTCTTATAAATAACCTTTTAGTAACAACATTACAGTTCTAAAGAAAAAAAGGAAAGGTAAGTATCAAAAATCTTTAAACCGAAAAGAAGTGCTTACAAAAATAATTTATTAATATGAAAATATGAAAAAACTAATAAAGATAATTATTCCTCTCCCTTCACCGTTAACATTTTCTTCATATCATTTTCTTCGCATCATATTTTTCTGAACAACAATGTGGCGTAGAGGTAGAGTGCTGGAGTGGTGCGTGGAAGTTCCCGATTCTGAGTTCAAAATACAGGTAAATAAACACTTTTCTTTTTTATTAAAAATATAACTTCAATCTTTACAGAATACAATCAAAATATTTTTGGGCCCTGACTGCGAAGGAGGAAATATCTAAAAATACAAATACAAAAATAAAAATATTGCTTAATGTACTAATACCTACATTTTTTATTAATTTCTTAATATGGCCTTTATAAGGCATTATATAAACATTAACGGCAAGCTTTCATTAATAAAATGGATTGGGTTTGGGTAAGGCTTTTCTACAACGTCCAACGCAAGCTATTAGCAAAGGCGTCATTAAAATGCTTGGGTAAGGCCATTTTTACAACATCCAAGACAAGCTATTAGGTATAAGCTGTCATTAAATGGGTTGTATAGAGCCGTTTTATAACATCCAAAGCAAGCTATTGGCATTAGATGTCACAGAATGGCTGGCAGAGGCAAGCTAATTGCATTTCTTGAAAAGCTATTTCCTGATATGTGCGCCAAAATAACTTGTATAAATTTTATCGAAACTGATATTTTTCAAAACAAAAAATGTTTTTTGAAAATTACCTTTTTTGAAAATATTTTTTTGAAGAAAAAATACCGATAAAAATAAAAATAATACCGAGCAAAATAAAACACATATGTATATGGTAGGTACCGTTATTTTAAGACCTAGGTTAAAAATAAAAAAAAAAAATCCGGGGATATTTCTCTACGACAACTTTTTACCAAGTTTAAACAATCTGCCTAAACGTTAAGGCTGAAGTTGTCGACATATCCAGACAGACAGAACTGTCGGATCTTATTTTTTCCTCTTCTATATGTGAACATTAACTATAAGATCACCCTTATACCTTATAATAGGTACCAGTCTACCTATCCATCATAATATTGATATTTTTAATTATATTAAAACTGTCATACAAATAACATTATTCGCCTTTTTTTTTTTGTTTTCTCGAGTCCTATCGATTGTGTACGGCAGCATTAAATTGCGTCTGAATGATAGAATCCTCTCGAAATACCTCTTGCAAACTTAATAACGAACACACTTCATTTGGCTTGTCTGCGTGCGACAACTTCACAACACAGCACAAGAAAAACCTTCGATTTCGATACACCTATGTATGTAGGTAGTACTATAGGTATATACCTACAAGATACAATACGACCGAATAAAAATGCAACTTGACCTCATTACGTGATTTTCAACGGGGATCTCATCATGAGAAGCATCAGCAGACTAACACAATACAACTATACAAAATATAATATATATTCGAATCACTCTAAGTCTAAGTGAAACGAAACGACACAAAAGCAATATCTCGTCCTCGTCGAATACCTATCCTTATATGAAAAGAGAGAGAGACTGCAAAACATCATGTTTCATGTATCTTTGTATCTTTTTAGATGAATAGCGATGCAAGAGATATGGGTGCTTTTGATTTAATAGTTTCTTATAACGGCATTGTTTGTACATCACTTTTGTTGTTTATTGCGATAGATCGAGTTTTATGGTAATTGCATCTATTTATTAGATTTTGGCTTTGGGCGAGAAAATTGTACGCCTCGCCTTGCACTTTCTTTGTTGCGGCTTCTTTCACAAATTTGTTCTATGATGGTGCTGCAATTTTAGCTTAAGCTTTTGGTGCAGTTGCTTTTGTTTGAAGGAAAATTCAATTTAAAATAGGTTATGGCAGAGGTTGCAAACAATGTTATCTTCCTTGTTTTATATAAGATTAATAAAAGAGTTATCTAAAGAAAAAATTAAAAGAAAGCAATATGGTGACAATATGGTATGCCAGTGAAGGTAAGAAGGGTTATTATCTTTGTTTGAATAATGACCTAACGAGAAAGTTTTGAAAGAAGATCACAATTTTAAAGAAAAATTTAAAATTAGAAATATTCCTTTATTTCTTCTCATTCTTCTTTGATGATGTTAATGATCTCAAATGGGACCACCGTTAATATTGCCCTTCTAACATCTTTTTTGTTCATAACAGTGCCATTTGATTTCGTCGTTTTGATTCTTGTTCATGGCAGTATTTTTGATGTCGAGGCTTCTTCGGAACTTATTCTTACTTGTAAAATACGATCAAGCTCTGAACGTTTAAGCTTGACCAAAGCTATCCATAAAAATAAAGTGCGTTGTCAATCTCTGTGAACGAGAACTTGCAGTGTTTATATCCTTCCTTTCAGCTTTAGTGAATTTTTCAGTCACTGAAAAAAGTTTAGAGTTCTAATGCCATATACTTGATCTATTTCACGCTTATACACACGTTTCGTATTACCAAATTTGATTTAGAGCACTATTGCCACGCATATCAGATCTTGTGGTTGCCTATCGAATGCAAATTACTTGAGGAATAGCGATGTTCTTAAATTTTGATTTTTGTATACTCGAAAATGCATTTGTAGATAGTCTACCCGAAACGCACACTGGCCACAGATAATGTTATATTCCATAAATTACCTTAAAAGAACTTTAGTATTATGTGAAAGCCAGCTTTGCAGCAGTTTCAATAACTTGGATAGAAGGTAACTTTCCGACCACTGATCGGACGTTTTGTAAAACGTTTTGTTAATTTGGTTATGAGCAGTAGCCTGTAGTTGAACATACTTTTCAACTACGTTGACTTCCCACGATCATATCTTCCAACTCGTAGGTTAGTCCGTTCATACTAGTGACAGTTTAAACCACGTCACTCAGATTTTGAACGCTCTGACTCGATATTTTATACTTCAAGTAATGAAACATGATTTACGACGCTTTTTGTTCATGGCTGTGGTGAGATCGTCGTTGCCGGTTGAAACAGTTGAAATTTTGATTGTTAGATTTAGTTCTCCGGATATATATTTATTTCAAAATGTCAGTTTCTTTTGGATTTACAGTTTTTCTAACAATTATTATTTTTATTTATTAATAATTATTTCAGTTCAGAGTTTTTTTAGTTTTAAGTGGACACCTACATATGTTTCTAGTGAGAACACCCAAGGAAGTTACCTTCGTTAAAAATCTTATGTCGGAATCGAAACTTTGAGAAATTTACCAATGTTATTTAAGACTTTACGAGGAGAAAAGTTTTTTTTAAACTTATTTTTTCGATGTTTCGGGCATTTTACATATTTTAAGGAAGGCTTTCAAATCCTGCGGGCTGGATTAACCTTTTTGTTGTGTGTTTAGAGGTGATTGATTTATTGGCCCCTAAAGAAAAGCTGATTTCACTGCAGTTAATATAGGTTGCTGGGTATATATTCAGAAATTTCATGCCCAATGTTTTTTAAGACGAACAATTATTAGACCGACACTTAAAATGAAAGTTCTTTTATATAACCGCCTTTTTTAGATTAAAAATATTTTAATTTTGTTTGTCAGGAAGCATAACTGTTTCTGAATGATGTTTGAAAATTAAACTTAGGGCTGCAATGTCTCAATATCTCTCACTAATCTCGTAGTTGAAGGGAGCAAAAATATTGAAATAAAATTCAAAGCGCATATGGTAGGTATACATATAGGAATATTGAATACAGCCAGGCACATACAAATACCTACAGATATTACCGAAGAAACTTCTTTGAAAGCATTTTTTTTAATGAGCAAGAAAACGTATTCAAACACAGTACCGTCAGTACTTATACATAAGGGGATGGTAGGTAGATGTATGTATATTCTAATATAGTGGTTGAAAGATTCACTTTACTAAAATGTAATACACAAATTGTTTATCTGTCTCAAAATAAAAAAAAAACACACATCTACACTGGCAACTCAAAGTGGTTGGGGAGTGCTTCAAATCAAGAGCACATCACGATATAAGTGAAATATCATCTCGTGAAGGTTCCTACCTTTGTAAATTTACTTATATGTATTTTCCAAGAAACATAGGTACCATACCTTCCTACAAATTTTCGCATGAGTTACTGCAAGTTCAACTTTTTCCATTATGTTGCTGATATATACTAAGCGCGGAAGGTACCTACATAGGTATATCTACCATCATTTTGCATTTACCTATCATTTCGAATTCATCCACTTCCAGTTGAAAAGAGGAACCTATAACACGCAAAAAGAAATAAAACATAAACCTTGCAAGTTCAACAAAAAGTGAAGCTCATATTCCACCCCTATAATAAGACACATAAAGACAAAAAATTTCTATACCTTTTCTTTCAAGCTGCAGGTATATGTACTTTCTTCATATATGATGGCTATGAGGCTATGACTAACCATCACCCAGAGGAGCAATCCGAGGAAAAGTATAAGAAAACCAACAGCAGAAGATATACTTCAAAGGAGATATAAAGACAACACATTTGTCTCCCTATTGCCACAACAGCTACAGCAACAGAGCCATCATAGAGTATCGAATGAAAAAGCTTTCCCTACGGCGAACTTTAGCCAACTTCGGAACTTCGTATATTCGAATTGGGGTTGGTGTGTTATTATATTTTGGAAGTGCATAGCACAGCTCTGAGGAGAAAAACCTACCTTTCGTTAACCTGGATCTGATTTTTTTTTTATTCCACTTACTCGCTTGGCAATTAGGGGAAAGAAATCTTTTAAGTCGTTAGCCACCGCACATCCTTCGTCTTCGTCTCATCTCGTTTTGTCCGGACGCGGACATACAAAAGCCATGCAAGGTCCATGTTATAGAAGTTATAAAAGTTTTGTTGGACCACAAAAAACAACCACAAACACAGGTACACACATTCTATAGAGGTATAGAGGACTTGAGGTGTATCTTTAATAAAAACATTCACCACTGGATCTAGATCTCCATCTATATACGACCGAGTACCGACCGACTAACTTAAAGAAACGCCACACAACACAACAAACAAAATCTCGGTCGAAAGAAAAACCAGGCCAAAAGGGATGGATGGATATACCGTATAATATACAGAGGAGAAAAAAAAAACAAATCTTATTAAAACTGCTACAATTGTAACGCAGCATATGTACTTAGAGGGAAGGTAGAAACCTTATAAAGTAATTAGGACCATGTTTGCCTCAGAGGCAGTAAATTTTCGCAGAGAAACCAACTTTTGCTTTTTCCTGCAACAACACGCAGCACATCAGGATGAGTGAATAATTCTTGAATCGTATACTTTGGTTCTCAGGGCGTAGTCAAGGCGTAGAGGTAACAGTAACTACATGCCTTTAAGGAAGGAACTTTCCATTGGACTCGTTATGTGTACACGAATTTTAAGGCTCCTCTCTCGTGCCCCGGAACTCCACATGTACGTCATTAATTCAATGAAATGAATCCGCATGGTTGGAAATGGAACTGGTAGTGGAATACCTTTACTTAGATTTATGCATTATCATCTTAATTGCCACTTTAATGTTTCTTAAATTGTGGGCTGTTCTTTCACGACTAATTATGTTTTGGAGTTATCGCATAGGAAACATGAAGTTTATTTATGATGCCGTGCAATTAAAGTGCATATTATAATCTTTTATCGAGAATAACCACACAAAAATAGGAGCTCCAATAATCAGAAGAGAGTATTTGAAAACTGACAAACAGAATGGGATATGTATGATAGCAACAACTGAAACTACAATCATATTTTGCAGAAAACTGCTATTTCTGACTTAACCCCTTTCAACTTGGCACCAGAGAATATCCTAACACTGATTTTTTTTAAATTCATGAAACTATCACCTTTCAGCATTTGTCTTTTGGATTTTATCTGATTATTGAGTTTTGATAAATACATACCGTCAGTTTTTTTATTAAATTATTAGAAATACTTATAAGAAAATTATATTTTTCTCATTTTCATAATGTTGAGGAAAATACTTCAATATTGTTTAAATTAAAAAAAATTATAAGTAAAATAAAAAAAAATCAATTAAGTGTAGGTATAGGTAACACCTACATATTTTTGAAAGTATGCACTTTCGTTTTCAAAGTTTAAATAAAAATGGCGATTATTAGGCTTTGAATCTAAAAACCTACAGTTTTTAAAATATAACCAAAATCGAAAAAATTATACTAAAACTACTAAATGGAGCTCCCAATTAAATTTCTATTGAAGCAAGTTGGTACAAAAATAAAGCTTATTTTAATAAAAATAAACTTAATATTTTATTTTAATATAAATGAAAAACCAAGAGCTACTCGAAATCTTGAATTTTTCTACACATCTTCATCTAGAAGTCAAGAACTAATTATGGTTTAAATGAACCCCAAAATTTATTGTGTAATTGATTTTAATAATTCTAAATCTAGTATGAAAAATATTTTCTTCAAAAATAGGAATATTTACCTAATAATAATGGCGCAAATTTTAAAACGATTTAGCATCATACTAGAACATATTTAGCATCATACTAGGTTGCAAAACAAAAGTTTTTATCTAGTATAATCCTAAATATGTTTTAGTATGATGCTAAATCGATTAAAAATTTGTCTCTATGAATACATGTAATTCTGAAAATTAATGTTGTTGTACTTTAATGCTATTTGTAAAAACATAAAAAATGTAAATATTGTGAATTATTCTAAACAACTTCACATATCGTCTGTAGTTGAAATAAAATAAATAAATAAATACGAACAAAATCAAATGAATTGTTATTTAAAATTGCTAGAAAGACAAAATCGAAGTATGAAGACAATTTTGTTTCTTGAATATAAGTTTACAAACAAAATAATTCCAAAATCGTTAGAGTGATTTTTTAATAAATCGATGTTTACTTGATATTTTAATATATATTGCTAAATAGTTTGAATATTATGCATACAAAGTTTTTTAGTCAAGCTGTTTTCCAAATATTGAATTTACAGAAAAATAGATATAAAAATTAATTAAAACTAAAACTAAGCACTTAAGCCAAATGGAAGTATCGAAGTTTTATCAAATCATTTAGATCTTTTTATCTTTTTCGATTAACCCGTTCATGAGATAGCTCAAGTAAAAAATAACGGTGCTATAGGAGAAACCGTTAATAAGCTTTCTAATTTTTGTTTTTAGAAAATCGTTGTTGCTGTTTTCGGGAAAATTAAGCTTCTTTATAACGGTTATCTATGGCAAGTAACGACTTTTTTTTTAACCAAAAAAATCATTTTCTCCTCAAGGAATGGTCTACGAAACCTATGTGGTACCAAATTTGAAGCAAATCGGTTCAGCCCTAAATGATGTATTTGCTGATACAAACAGACTAATAGAAAGACACACAGATTTTCCACTTTTTCGTCTTCCTAATCATCGTAATGGCGTGTTTGATTCTCATCTCAAAATAATTTTATTTTGCACATACGTTTTTGGCATTGACTTATCAAAGAGAAGTCTCAATTTTTTTAGTTTTCATTTTCAGCAATCAATATGGTTAACCAATTCCATATGATGTAAGACTAACAAAAATAAAAGGACACAACACCAACCTCACTATCCATCAATGTTCTTTATATGACTTCCTCCTTTGAAAACATCAAAATAATTTTATTAATTTAAAAGTAAGTACACAAAGCACATAAAAGCAAACCAACTCAATGAAGGTAAGTAAACCTTGTCTGCTAAAGCACTTTCAATTCTCCAATAACTTAACCACCACTAAACCCAAACCGCACACCGTTTCCGTCATAGAGGAGGGAACATTTGTCAGGATAAATGCCCCGATAAAAGCGCATATTACCACCAGACTTCCTCCTTTATTATACGAAAATTTCCTTCCTCCTGATGGGTTCTGTATATATGTATGCAGTTTTCGCCGCCCCATACACAATCAACTGCAACCAAGTCTTTACCAAGTCCTGGGACATCATCTACATTACAGTCCAGGCTTTTGTGTAACCATAAGCTATTCTCATCGGGACAACAGTTATTCTTATTGTGGCCAAATGTACACAGACAGCGTCAAGTGGTGACAATCATTGATGTTCTACATGAATTAATGCATTGAGTTTTGAGGGAATAGAAAAATGTAATTGAAAACCGTTGTTATTTGCTGCAGTTGAATTAAATTGACTCCTATAATTGAAAGGAGTTTTAGTTTGAGTCCTTGAAGAAAAAATCCACCTGGTTGTATCGACCTTTAAGTGGGACGTGGATTTCAGAAAAGTGTTTCTATGACCCGAAAATAATCAATTGGTCTTTTAGCATCCAAAGAGGTGATATTAGGGTCAATACAATACAAATCCCATATGGAGTCAAAGGAATTTATGCACTTCAGTTTTGAGTGTATTTACAGATTTTATGGTTTGGAAGCCTGAAGTGGATTTACTTTAGATTCAAAGCAAATTCATCGTGAAATACAATCGAGTTCACTTTACGAATGAAAACAAAATTCATGAGGGAAGTAAAGTGTTTTCATTGAAATATAATTGAGAGGTTAGCATAAAGGTGCTGCGCGATGAATTGTGATTGTGAGCTTTGATACACTATAAATAGAATTTATTTAAATAAAAAAAATATTGATTCCGTTCAGATTTTTTTATAGACCCCGTTACTCTTAAAAAGGGTGGTCAAAAATATATCATTCTTTCAGAACCATCCTATAACTCTTTTATATGCAAGAAAGTGTCAGTTTTGTTATGTGAAGAGGTATTGAATTAACGTCGACAAGCCTGATATAAATACTTTTTAAGGTCGCGGAGTGCTTTTAGCGCAGATTTCCTGGACTGCCCTACTTTGACTGCTATAAAAACAAAAATGACTTCAGTTGACTAAAGATAGGCCGCAATTTTATCGCCATTGTTGCTGAATATGTTCCAGATGAGCCATTAATAAAGTTCTGTGCTTATGCTCCAACATTCACTGATGATTTTGAGCTGATCTCACGTTCTAGGAGAAGCAAACTAAACAGTTGAAATAAATATTTAAAATGATAAAGTACAGATGGCGTTGCAAATGAGTTGGGCTAAATGTTCTTTTATATTTGTGTCAAACTTCTATAATAACATATATAACTACAAAGTCAACCATTTTGTCAGTTGTCTGCTGAAAGACAGCTAATAGTTGTCTTCTGACCGTCAATTTGTTATATAATCAATAATACGAAATATAAAAATGACAACTAAACCATAGATGACTTGTCTTCCTTAACAGGAGCATAGCTATACAACGGTTTCTAGAACTATTTGGCAAGGTATCACTATGTATTTTCAACGAGATTTTTATACTTTGGAATACCTTATGTATATCTGCAGAGAAATTACTGTCACAATTTTGCACTGGGTAATCCAGTAATCTTATTAAATTCCCCCTTTTTCAATCCTTTTCAAAATCTACCAACTTTATTGTGCTAGTTTGATTGAGCGGTAATTACTGCGGTCTATTTTTTATTTGTGTATAGTTAAGTATACCAATTAATAATATCAAAACCAAAACTATCTGACAAAAAAATAATAATGCTGAATTCAATTTTGTCGAACTAATACCTAAAAACACTTTTTTTTCAACAATATAATAAAATATGTAACTGGCTAATTGCCTAAAAAGCATAAATCATTGTTTATCTTATTTAAAAAAAAAAACACTTCAATGAATTACCTGTCGATATTAATTTATGAATTTAATGTATCCGAATTAATAAATTATAATTGTTAAACACTAAAATTGCAACGTTTTGTTTTTAAAACACAAAAAGACAAATACAAAAATCCATACTCATTTTTACACGGATTTTGTGGCTTTTGTTGAAATGCGAATGAACAACACAACCGCAGTATCCTTTTTTTAACTTAAATTTAATATAATCCATCAACTTGCTTATTTAGACTAATGGTAACCACAAATGGTGCTGTTATGCACCCTCAAACCCAATTGATTTTACCAAATTCACACATACACACATATGAAGTTGTTAAGGGTGGATTAAATATTTAAAGATCGAAAACCCTTCGAAAATTTAACATGTTTTATTGTATAAACATGCTATTGAAATTTTAGAGGCGAAATTTGATGGCGTAAGGAATCACACTCTTTCTATAATTCGGTGAACCAAAATTTATAGTCGTTTTTTTATGGAATTTCAACCCTGCCTCTGGAGAAGAATTAAAATGCTTCCACACTTTCAAATCAGGAAGATATATATATATAAAAAAAAAAGGAAATAAATGTAGGAACATGTACTTTCGTTGGCCCTGTAACTTTTTGATTTCATTTCCCCTAAGCCATGCTCATCTCTTGCAAACTCCCAGAGGCATAGTCAAGCAAACAATCATACATCACATCACATCACATTTACAAAAGCAAACCCCTTTCCAAATTCTATACTTCAACTCCATCCATGAAAGTTTTGTACGCAGCAAAATATAAGAACACAAGACAAATAAAACCAACACGAAGAACAGAAAGTAAAATGTTTCTGAATAATGAAAAAGGAAAACAAAAATCCATCAGGGAGTCGAGGCGAACGTACTTTAGGCACGCACGCCCACACATGGTGCAGAAAGTTGCCTTGCCAAGCCTGATTGATGGATGTAAGCTTGTTTGCTTCCTGCGCTCATTCGGAAGTCCAATGGAAGAAATCAATGTCATCTTCAACTGCTGCACACGAAAATTGCTTGAAATTATTTTTGCAGTATCACAACAACCAACGACGACGCCACTCATCCTATCCCTGATTCTACAGTTATATTGCTGCTGCTGCTGTATGAATAAAGTCTAAGTGGCGAGTTCGGGCGCCTATCTTTTTCTATCGGGCTGAAAGTCGTGTAGATAGACGCAGAACA